>JAMWET010001363.1:0-520000 GCA_024036415.1 Prochilodus magdalenae | reverse complement strand
GCGAGCAGATTTTGCGAGGGAAATGTCTGCTATTAAACAAGAGATGCAAGCTGCCAAAATGGAAATTTGTAACTTTAAGACTGTTATAAGGAAGGATGCAGCAGCGATGGAAAACACCATGAAACAGATGGAATATGGGGTTTCTGGATGTTCAGATGATGTTGTGGCAATATAAGAACATTTGAAAATCCTTGGTGGAATTCGAATTGGCTTGCATTATTTTTTTCACAACCAATTTACATCTTATCAAATATTTTTTGGACCTAAACACCCAAAGAAACTACATATACAAAATAAGTTATCTTCTATAGGGCTCATTTGCATATTAAGAAATAAGAAGGAGAAATCAGTTACTCACTGGCAGTCTTGTAAGGCCAGGGTTGCTTGCCCTGTGCCCAAATGTGTCCTCCTGAAACTGCAAAAGCTGAATGATCAGCCCTGAGAGAGACTTGCTGGATGGCGCATCAGTCTGCACATACTGAAGAAAAATCACACATATCACAATTCTTAAAGGCATTTTCATAACATACAATACACATCACAATATGTTATTATGAGAGCTGATCATGTATAACAGACAATGATTAGTATAATGATTCAGCGATTCATTGCCTCACATACAGCTTTGCATTAGGTGGGATGAACTAGGCACATGTCTTTGTAATGTAACAGGTGGCCAGTAAACTTGGACCATATCCATGACATGGGCCGCAAAAGGAGACATAGAAATAAATATTGTTATACTGATCACATCTGTGTCAGTATTGCATATATACCGAACATCCTTCTTTCCCACTGAGCTTGTTTATGATTACAAATAAAAGAGAAGCTCGTTTACAGATCTAAGGAGGAACTAAATCTGTTTAAGTCTGGTGAATGTGGAATGTAAAATTCCCACAAGTTCTTATAGTCTGAAAAAAACTTATTTTATCGTGGAGAGAAATGGAAAAAATAAAGTGTCAGTGGAGAGCTATAACATTAACGGCATTAATTGGGCTGTAAACGAGATTTAGACGGTGTCATCGTCTGCGTGGGTGGGAATACAGCTTCACGAACAAGGGCAATTACGCTACAATATTAAAAGCAGTGCTTGTGCTTAAACCATCCAAACCCAGACGCTTGTTAGACTAAATCCTAACAGATGAAGTTTCTTTTCAGATCACAAATCATTACATTAGCTGTTACGTACACGCTATATTAAGATAGCTAACTCGGCTAGCTAATTTTCTGTTTTAAAACACATGTAGCTATGCTAAAGTCATTGATCTTCATTATTACAGCAGCTCGCTAGATAAAGCTTTGAACTCAAAATTACGTAGGATGAAAAAGAACAGAGATCTAGCAGCTTGACAGACCGAAATGTCAGAAAGCTGCAGGATGTAAACACGTAACGTTAGCTAGCTGCCTGCTAGCCCGCGCTGTCGCCGTAACCAGCTTACTGACCTTTTTGTAATGTTTTCCAATCCAGCTGCGGACCGTTTCCAGCTGCGCCACTGTCTCCGCACTCTCCCAAAACTTACAGCACGGACCCCCATCTTTTTTCCGGCCGAAAGTGGAGCTGCCGCCCGCCCCGCTCTGCGCCGCTCCCGGGTTTTGAGTCGCCATTGTTCCGCGGAGAGCCGCTCAGTCGCGCCGTTACTCTCGCGATGAAGGACGGCGCGGGGAGGGTCTACAGGAGAAAATGGCTGCGTCCAAAACTGCATACATGGTAGCTTATGTGCAGTATGTACAATAGTATTGTACGATATAGTAGCTATATTATTCTGTAACAAACGATGGACCACTATTAGTAGTGCGTTCGTAACTATAATATGGTTAGGATGTTTATCACAGTTTGTGATTATGGACGCAGCCTGATTATACTCTTTTAAAATCTAACTACATAATCTTTGGCTGTCTCTGAAACGCCACGAATGCTACTCTCCGTATACAGATACAATCTGAGGCAGGATGCCTGAATTTTAAATGCTGCCTGCTCAGGTTTTTTGAAGGAAGCTAAAATATGTCAATGAATGTCTTACACATCCCATAATAATAATCCATAAGTGCATAACACATAGTGCGAGCGCCGAATAGAAAAACAAGAGCAGAAGACACGAGCACTGACACGGAGGACAACGAAAGAAAGAGGCAGCAAGGCATCGAGACATCTGCTTTAAGTTTCGGACACAGCCTATGCATTATATTAATGAATGCTCTTCTAATGGTCATGTACTATTTTAACCTGCTGTTTAGTTCACTAGTATGCGGTTTTGGACGCAGCCTTTTTTTCTCCCTGCACTTGCTTTCTCTGAGGGCACTTGCGTATTTGAAGCACACTCTGAGTAAGCAAATACGGTGGGGAACGGGAAAGATGCGTCATGTCTGTTTTCGGGAAAAAAAGGAAAGGGAAATAAATAACTAATTTAAAAAAGACTGATGTTTAATATAGACAGTTATATATTCACTTATATGCATATACGTAAGTTGCATTATCTAAGGTGGATTATTTGATATTGGGTCAATTTCCCAAAATTAGTAAATAAATGAATTAGTAAATAAATAATTAAGAACCCCAAGCTGTTACCGAAAAGTTCTGGACGAATAATAAGCAACTACGTCCATTTTTTAACAAATTTCCCTAGTTTTTAACTTAAAGTGTTTCACCTTTTGCTGTTAGTTAAGAAACACGATTGTGATGAAACAGTGTCTTTGTCTCAATGTTTTTTATGGCACTACTCAAAATTCCTCCTCTTCTTTTCTGTAGGCAGGGCTATGGGTCTGCGCATGCGCCCTGCGCACAGGGCGCGTTAGCGGCAGCAGTGCGGGGAGCGGCGCGAGACGGGCGGATCGGGAAACCTGCGTTTCTCTGCAAAATACAGGGAGAAAAAGAAACGGAGCTTGACCGTGTGTTCGCGCTGCCTGCTCGGGCCATGCTGACCGCGCGACCATGTACTACTACTGCAGACAGGCTACAATGAGCGCCGCCGGGCCTGGGCTGGAGGGCTGCTGCGGGGGAGGCGGCGGAGGAGGAACAGGGGGAGGTGGCAGAGAAGGAGGCTGCTGCGGGCGGCTGGTGAACGGAGTCGGGCGTTCGGAGCGGGAGAGCGGCGTGGCGGAGGCCCGCGACGACATTAAGGTACGGAGGAAGGCACGCGAGGACGGATTGCTGGCGAACGGCGCTGCCGCTATTGTTGCCGCGGTTAGTGCGGACGTCACGCGGGAGGGAGGTGAGGAGAGCGAGGGCGCGAGGAAGAAGTGCTGCTGCGGACTCGGTCGCGTGGGGATCGATCACGGCGGAGGTCGGAGCCGAGGGAGCGAGAGGACTGCGATGAGGACGACGACGACGGTAAGCGAGTAGGGGGGATGGAAAGCTTTAAACGGTATACGGGGTCGTGGAACGGAGCAGATATAATGGATGCCGTTTTAACTGATGTTATGTTTTATTCCATCAGCTTTTCTCAGGGTGTCAGGGACTCCTGGCTTCCAGTGACGGCCGAAAGGAGCCCACGGCGTGCAAGCGGCGAGCGTGTGCTTTCACGCGCGCTGCGAAGAGGGTGTGCTGCGGCAGCTCGGACGGCGAAACGGAGGCTGGTGCGCGCTCACGGCGCAGTGAAGGCTCGTGCGTGCCGAGTCCTCCTGGCGAGGCAAAAGCGAACGGGGCGGCCCGAGGGCGCGTGAGACTGTACCGGTTACGTTCATTCTTGGCCGCCTCTATGGGCCACCAAAACGGGGTGAGCGGTGATGGGTTACCACAACTGGACATTCGGGAGAACTTGGAGGCTCAGGTGCCGAACGGAGCACCATGGGTGAACGGCGAGCACCCCGCTGAGCGGGGAGAGCACAGACCACCAGTGGCCCGTTTGGAGCAGGCGAAGGGCGAGGCTGGGCGGCGGCAGGAAGAGCTGGCGGAGCGCACTGACAAGCTGTGGCGGCGGCTGCAGGCCGTGCAAGTGAAGCAGGTGGAGAGGCACGTGGCACAGCAGCTGGGTGGGCTGCAGAGGAGGGCACATGGGCGTAGGAGCTCATTGGAGCTGAGCAGGCTGGCAAGGAGCTGTGGAGAGGTCCTACGCACGGCTGGAGGTGCTCTTGACTCGGACCACACGGCCAGCAGTTCTGGAGGGGGCAGTGACAGCGAGGAGGATGAAGAAGGGAGGCGACGTGTGTTACCAGCCCCTGTCAGATCAGTGTAAGTGCGGCCCTGCTGAACTGCGTTTGGCCTACAAAGACCACAAACACATCTATGAAGGACTAAAGCCCTCCAGGTCACTGAATCATAGTCCTGGACTGTGGTGCTAGAACAGTGGATGACAGAAAACATATCAGACAACCAATGTACTAGAGCAGTGGTTCCCAATTCTGGTGCTGGAAACCTGTCTGGTATATTTTAGTGTTTCCCTGCTCCCAGAACACCTGCCCTAACGACAGTACATTATTGGGGTGTAAGAAAATATAAAAACAATCATGATATGTTTTGTGACGCTGTATAGATTCTCAAAAATACACTTATCAGTAGCTGACACTAAAAGATTGGTGCAGTAGTTGCGTTGTTTAAGCTCCTAACCACTAGATGGCAGTGTTTTGTAGGGTAAAGACACACAGCTAATGTTAGCATTAGCAGACCTATGCATTTTTGTTTTTGCAAGTTTGCTTTTATACTATCTCTATCTATCTGTCTATGTATATCATATTGTAACCTGTATTTCATAAGTATCGTATGGCCAATTTCATGCCAATGTACAACCCTAGTTACCCATCTTTCCTGAGTTTAAGTGGTTGCATGGAAAACACAGCATGAAGTCTATACTATTCTCTTTTTCAACATACATGATCCAGCTCATGAAGGGCCTAATAATTGTTTTAATAAGATGGATCAGATGTTTGGGAAGGGAATAGTTGAAACTGTACAGGGTACATTGGCCAAAATGCCACATCTGGTGTAAATATGCCTACTCACCTACTACAGTGGTCTCTAGAGTCCTGTTTTTTTTCTTTTCCTTTAAAGACTAGAACACTCCCCCATACACCAACTGGTGATGTATTACGATTCTGGGAGGCAAAAAATCCCCAAACTTTTTCAGGTGGATGTTCAGGGACAGGCATTTGAAATGTTTTCCCAAATTGGCTGAAAGTAGTAAGGGAAAAGGAAGCCAGATTGTTGTGATTCAGTGTTGTTACAGAATAATAACAATAACAAATGACATAGTATTTTAAGTGCTAGTTTACGGAAGAATGCCTCTTTTTTCAGAAATACTGATTAGACTGTCCTACTAAGTTATTTTAGTTAAAACGACTAATTTTACTACCTCTATATGCCCGGTCTGGAAGAAGCACACAATGACCAGTACAGCAAGGGTGTATTAAGTGCCTTGCTCAAGGGCACACCCAGCACCTACAAGAAATCTGGCAAATGTGTTGGGTTGGTGTAAAAATGTGGATAAGTCATTTGATAAATGTATGTATAGTTATGTTTCTACGACTGCAGCAGTTTCCTTAGTCTTTAGGTTTGTCAAGCGTTCATAGCATAAGATGTTTCTGACAGTTTCCCTTTTTCCTCCTCAGTCGCATGAGCAGAGAATGTCAGTGGATGAGGGACAGGGCGTGGCTGGGCAGTAGGTGGGTGTGGCTACAGGCTCAGGTGTCAGAGCTAGAATATCGGATTCGAGCACTGACGGAACTCTACACGCACCTCAGACAGGGCAAGGTACTGCTATGTTTTTAGCTCTTTTTTGCATTTGTGTTTATAGAGTTGAAAGCTCTTTGTTATTGATTTATAGTTTGGCCAAAAATAATTTAAACCCTTTACTCTTTATCAAGATATCTGTTCCGTTTGATCATTTTTAGCTCTCCTGGAAACTCCGGTACGACCATGTGGTTCTTGGCACAAAACATGTTGCATAGCTAAAATCAGCAATCGTCTCAACTTTTAATTTTAATAAATGTTTAATTTGATACATTTGTGTGAGAAAGCATATAAACAAGTCTATTTGAGACTTTCGGTGACTTGATGCTGTATGAGGCAAATATGTGGTGATGCATTCGAGTTTGACTGAAGGGTATCTGTAAGCTTCCATTAGTTTATCACTTTTGCTTGTGGCCAATACACACCAAAAAATTCAAACTCTGGACACCAAATCACTCGTTTGTTCTCCTAGATACAGGATTGTGTGTTTTTTGAATATTCTTTTCATGGCAGGTCCAGTGTTTTACAAAAATTAAAATTTCTAAGATATGTGTATTTGCGGCTTCAAATACAGGTGAGAGTGACTCACTCGGTCCCTGAAACACCCCTTAGAGCACCGAGACCCCCATGTGCGTCCCTTGGCTACAGGTCAGGGATCACACACTTGTACACAAATGTGCGTACTCTCGCTTGTATAGACATGTGAGCTGACTCTAGATATTGTCCATTAGGTCATCCACTGTTGGCGATCCTCTCAGGAAGATGGAAGATTTCACCCTCTCAACACAAACCCCACCTAGTCCACCTTCATCGGCAGCGCGGGTTCGCCCTTTGCTGCGGCAACGCCGGCACAGGCTTATACGTCTAGAGGGATGTGCTGCCCTCGGGTCAAAGGTGATTAACATTGTAAGAACACTTAGTTTAAAACTCCATAATTAGCTGTGGTCTTGGGGAATTAGTTGTCTAAAATAAATTCCGGGAATTCTGTGAGAACACAGATTATTTGATAAGGTCCTGATAATGCCGCTAGCTTCACTAACTGTATGTGGATGTGTTTGTGTCAGGAACCTGACATGCAGAGTGGATTTAGTTTACTACAATGTGTTCCATATGACCTCTGCATAAAGCTGATTAGTGTTCCCTCAGTCCTAGCTGCAGATTCCAAAGCTTTTCTTAGTTAAGAATACCTGATATCATTTAACAAACAAAATGTTATATAACTTAATTGTCCAACATTTTAATCTCCACAAATAAATAGAAATTATGCACTGAAATGCATAAAAATGTCAACAAAACAGGTAGTTTACAATTTCTAAAACATCTTCACATACTACAGGTAATGTACACCGGGCACCGGGCAGTGTCACTACTTGTGTTTTTCAATCTGTTATTTACATTTCATTAATCATGAAATATCCTGCGTATTTTATTATATTTTTGCCAGATCACCCACCCCAGTATACATATTTTACATTATTCAGCAAATGCTGTTATCCAGGAAACATAACATAACAACCTCTAGTTTTCTGTATATGGAGTTTTAGTGTATGAATAAGCTTCAAAGGAATGGAAATGCTTAGCACTAGTGACTCTACTGACCATAAGAGTATAGGGCAATTACTTATTGTTTATATTATCAGCTGGAGTTGTAGTACATGACCAATAATAATGATTTTTTTTTCATTTATCAGTGAATAATATATAAGCCAACTATTTGTTAACATTAATTAATTAATTAATTTATTTATTGGTCCCCCACCCCACTCACCATTAGCCTGTGACCTTGCCGTGCTGCTGTGAGCCCCCGACAGTGTGTGTCTTATGTGGCGCTGCTCCCCCGCACTCCCTGGCTGAGAAGGAGAAACGCGCGTGTATTCGTCAGACAAGGCTAGATCCATGTGTTCATTCTGTACTCTCCATGCCCTCAGGTACGCTTATCATGCAGAGGATCTCTCAGTAATTATATAATTGGGTAAATCTATAAATAATACAGAATTCTTTAAGTAAATATATAATTGGGTCAATATTGCTGTGTATAGATATTTAAACTGAATAGAATAAATAACGCACCACAGCAAGGACTGATTAAAAACACTCTTTATAGTGTCAATTTCTGAAACCTTTAGAAATGTTATGTGACAATAATATTTTCTCTCTGCGTGTCATAATAGTTTTTAATAGACAGCATGGAGGGTGACATGGGAAATGTTCAAAGCTTCATCAGTTTCTTATTGGCTATCGCTGTCTACATTGCAGATTTTCCTCTTGCAGTACATTATGCACCATCCCCGCTGGCCGGGCCTCAGTCACATAGTGGTGTGCAGTGGACGGGCATTGCAGCATCCTCCTTGTGGTTGAGTAGGCGGGGACAGGGCCCTCAGAGGGCGGGACGAGCGAGACGGAGGCTAGTGTGTCCTAGGCCGCCAAATACACTGGCACCTTCGTTCAACGGGACTGGTAAGAAAAGCTGTTTTCCTTCAGATTATTTCAGGCTAATGGGTAACTCAAATAATATCAATGGAATGTGCTATTACGTGCACATTAACACTATTAAACAAACAACACCATTCGTTCCAGGTGGTTCAAGTTGCAGGATCCATAGAGGCTTCCTCCCTCAGAAAGCTCCTGACCTTTCCCCTCTGCCTGCCATGCCCCCAGTCATGGACACATCCACACAGGTCAGAAAAAACCCAAGAACGCTGTGAATCGTGTATTGAAAAGCTCACTTAGTTGTGATCGAATATCTGTCTTTCATCATTTATTGTGCAGCCCTTGCGAAGGAGGAGAGGGGAGAGCTCTTTCGACATTGATAACTTGGTAATGCCTCTGGGCCTGGCTGGACTAGGAGCACGAGTGCAAAAACTGCAGTACAAAGAGATTATCACCCCCAGGTAAAAACATTAGCAGAGAGTTATTATGCATATGTACATTTCAGGTGAGAAGAACTTACAATCATGAAAGGTTGTGGTGGTTGTGGGGAATAGTATGGAGCCTCAGAAGCAGATTACCCTGCTTCTAACTAGGTCATCTGGATCCGTCCATTAGACCCCCAGACAGAAAGTGTGATCAAGCACTCTATAGATTGTTTTTTCCCTGGTCCCGAGTCAAGTGGTGGGGTGCTGTACCCCACTGCAGGTGAGAGCTGGCATTGGGCTTTATGGTCTTTGGCACTGTGTAATTAACTATTTAGGCACTATGAAGCTTGTACTGGTATTGCTCCCAGGGGCTGTTTACCACTCCATAGTGACTGATGCAACAGGTTTCTATATGCTTCAGCAGTCTGTGGTCCTACTCTGACACAGCGTACTGCTAAAAGCTGCTGTTTCTAGATGCTTCAATTGCACATTAATAGGACTTCCAGAGCAGAACTAGCAGGGAAGAAATTTCGCAAATTGACTTGTGACAATAGTGGGGTCCTGTAACAGTGCCATGTTTAAAGTCACTGTGCTCTTACGAGGCACACTTTTAAAATTGATTATGGAGATCACCTAACTATGTGCTTAATTTTATAGAACTTTTAGGAATGAAAGGGCTAAAATACCTGAACTTAATAGTTAGAAGGGTTGTCCACATACTTTTGGCTTTTATACAGAACAGAAGGTTCATATTCTTTTATGTAGACTGTGAATGCTGTTCAACAAGGCGTGTGTGTGTGTGTGTGTGTGTGTGTGTGTTGATAAAAAGACATGTTTGAACTTGATGAACAGAACTACACTTAATGTAAATACCAATATACTGCATGTTGGAGTAATTTACTGGTTCACTAACAGTAATTTGCTATAGCTTGTGTCTGAACTGTAGGTTTTGGGGATATAATAAGTCTTAAACTATAAAACATTTTTATTTATCCAGTGAACATGGTGTTGCTCCTATTAAAACAAGAAAGCTAGAAAGATATAGAAAGATACAAAAAGAAACATATTTCTTGCATGTTAAAAATCTACTTCCAACACATCATGGAACACATCAGTTCTTAAGAGTGATATATAATGTGTTTTGCAAGGAATCTTTTCGAATAATCCCTGTAAGAAACCAGGATCTGTGTTAGCCATAGATATTTGGTAATCCAGCACAGAGTTTCTTTATTTTAAAGGTCTAATACCAGGGGCTTGGTTACAAGTGGTACAGGTCAGTGGTGATCTGCCTTATATAGTGTAGGGTGATTTCTCCCAGATCTACCTTTTTTGACAAACCTACGTTTATAAAAACAAACGTTGTAAGTAATTTTAGCCATATGTTCTTTATAACCTATGTTTTCCTTTGCTGTATCTATAGCTGGAGAGAGCTGGACTCTGTATGTGGGGCTTCGGACATGCAGGTGGATGCAGGTGGTTACTCTGAGAACCACGCTGACATATTACACCACCCTAATGGGGAAGGACCTGAAGACGAAGGCGAGGTGGGTTCACATTGCCCAGATTTTCGATTTTTGTTTAGTACTTGAGTATAAATCAGCACTGCTTAAAAAACCTCTCATACTCAAAATGTCAAGCACTGAATAAAGAGGCGTACTCAAAGGATCAAGTGGAAAAAGGAGCATATACAGTGTCACTGTACTGTCAATGCAACGAGTGTCTTCTACATGTGCATTGTACATGCTGGTTAGAGTTGTTTTATTCATACATAGGGTTTGGATCAAGAAGAATATGTATACACTCTAAATAGGACTGAGCAATATGTGAGAGAACATTTTTCTGACCAATATCGGAACTGCAGTTTGCAATAATTTTCAGGAGATTTTTTGTTTTGGCCACTAAGAACACCAGATTTGACCAGATTTGGAAAATTGGTCACTTGGTGCATATATTTAATTAAGCATTAATTAATATGCATTGGGTACCTGCTACATTTGCTGCTAGATGTAAATCTCAAGTTGTACAAGCGATGACAAAAGCACTGTGTACATTGCATATTTATTTTGTAGTAATGCACCATTATATTGGAATCATGTCTGTAAGTTTCATACTGCATTAGCTTTCAGTATTGCCTTTGATGTGGATTTTCTAGTGAGGTTGTAGGAAATGTCAGTATGAGAATTTTAAGGTAATTTTAAGATTCTTTAACTAACTAACTAATTATTTTCTACTAGCTTCATGTGTTTTTTGTAAGTCAAATTTTCTCATAATACTTTTACTTGAAGCAAGCCAAATTGTCTTAGTATGATGAGACAGTTTGGTTTACTAAAATTATGACACAAGACATTAATTAGATATATGATCATTTTACTTTTATAATGTTCAGAGTGCTAGGCAGCTGCTTAGAGGAGCTATTTGGTTTATAAAGCTGTAATATTTGCATCACCTGGTGCAAATCCTGATGATGACTGAACGAGCCATAGCCCTAACAAGCTAATTAAAGTCTAAACCTTGCTAAAAGTTGAGAGCTCAAATCTCTTGGGGTGCCCAAACCTTTGCATGACACTTCTGCACAAGCCTGTTAAGTGTATTTTGTCCAAGACTGGCAACAGTGTTGGTCACAAAATTATTTTCAAGGAGGTAAAATTAGTACCTGTATAGACTAAATATTAAGCATTTGTGAGAAAGTTTTTTTTTTTTTTTTTTTTTTTAAGTTTCTTTTAATTACTTGATGTTTGTATGTGTGTGCAGGTGGAGGATCTCTCTGACTGTGTGTTTCTTAAGCGACACGCTGTTTGTGAGACCAGAGAGAGAAGCCGTTGGGGGAGCTGGGCTCAAAGACGCCGCCGTGGCAGGTGTGTGTACAAGTGTCTGTGTGCATGTCTGCAACAGAAGTGTGTTTGTGTTATCAAAGTTAGAATATCACAATACCTTACATTTTAACAATACACCATACATTATTTTTGTTACATGTCATGGTACAGTGGTGCCACATTTGTCATCAAAACAGTGCACTCTGTGCATCACTACATTCAGTTAAAGAAATCTGAAACAAGGTTAAGAAGGTATGTTTTCTTAAACTCCTAGCATCATCATATGGGACTCATGTTCATATTACAATAGCTCAATTCCAATATTCCTTCCCAGATCATTTTAATAATGCTTGTTTTCGGGATGGGACATTTTCAAATTTGACATGTTTCTAATATTAAAATATTCAAATTCAAGTTAGGACTTTCAATATGCAAGCTAGTTTCTCTCTAACATACACAGGGAACCAAAACATTGCAGCACCTTAGAAATGAATCAACTAGTGCAAATCTTCTCATAACATTAGTGTATTTCAAGCTCTGAGTGTTAGATGGTAACTAAACAGTCAGCTCTCATAGAAGGGCAGATATGAAGACCTGGACTACTTTGACAAAGAAGACTCCACAGGCATTGCTGTTTTGGAGATACTCTGACTGAACCATCTCCAGGAACAGCAATGCTTGTCAACTATGGTGCCTACCTACCAAAAGAGAATGGTCAAAGGAAGAACAAACCGCAAACCAACTTTAAGAGTGTTAGGCGCCTATTGGGTGTCCAAAGTTCATCAGTACCCAGGTGAATGATGGTATTCTGTCAGGTCTAGACCAATGTATAGAATTCTGAAACTGGGCTTTCATCTGGATGTCAATTTAAAATGTGACCTCTACCTAAACATTTTTTGCGTACCAGGTAGATCTATTTAGCCAGTGGTATCGCCCAATAGCACTGATTCAGCAGGATAATGTCATCTGAAAATACACATTGAAGCAGCATAAAGTGTTCAAGGTGTTGCTCCGACCTCCAGTTTCCCCAGCATCTAAAAAGGCCATTAACTGCTTTGCTTAGATGAAAATAAAATTAAAAGGGGCAATCTTGCATGTGAAAGTGGCTCAAATACAACCATAGGATATTTTGACACTGTAGGTTAAAACCCAAATGAAATAATTTTGCCATCACATGTGACACAGTTCTGTATTTTGTGTGACAGTGTGAACAGAAAAATACACAGAGAATTTAAATTCGATTGGGATTCGAGGCTTTTTCAAATGTGGGGCCTTTTTTTTTTTTTTTTTTTTTTTTTTTGAGAATTGGAGGAACCCATGAACATATGTAATGCTATAACTGCATACATCAAAAATGCCACTTGCCTAGAGGCATGTTTCATGTTTGACTTTCTGTACAAGTATTTGAGATGGACTTGTAATGGGTACTAAAAACAAGCAAACCGCCGATTTCTATTTTAGCAGTGGATACCGAACAGCAGTAAGGAAGATCAGTGCCGTAGTGGAACTTGCTTGCAGGCCAGGAGTGACATGCCACAGACCACTCAAACAACATTTCATAACTGGCACAAAGCAAATACAGCCAATCTGGATTCACATAAGCACAACCACCACTGCAACACATTCACTATAATTACCACAAATCATATGTCCACTCACCATAGACACAATTTCTGTCCAGAGAAGATAACAAAACTACAGCTGACTGTCACAGTGGACAGCTGATGAGAAAAAACAACACCCATTTTAAAAACCCTAACCTTGTCATTGTGGGTGAAGGCACACTGCTACAATGGCCATCAGTCATGTTTTATGTGACTTCAACATGTCTTACCTGTAATCTTGTAATGACGTTAGATGTTTTTGACATTTTTCTCATTCCAGTTTTTGTAGTAAAGCAGTGCTGTCAGTACCAAATTCACATACAGCCTATGACAAGTGTTTTAACATTTGCTTTTGGCATGTATTTATGATTTATATGTACTGGTGTTTATGTACATTAACTCACAATAAGTGGCCCAAAACATTATGGAATTGCAGTGTTTTATTCAGATGCTTCATAAGCACTGCTTTGACATTGTTGCTAACTTTATCCCATTCAAGATTCAAGTGTTTCTTGTTGTTTATGACCATAATCCAATTTTTTTTTTATTTAAAATTAAAAGTAAAAGTAAAAAGTATTAAGTGTCAGAAATACTCATGTATAGAACAGAAACCTATAAACGACTTTAGTACAGTAATATAGTACTTTTCTAATATGTATCTGATAAATTGTGATGTGTCTGAACAGCCATGCTGGAGTTCATGTAACTTCATCATGGAGTAAGCACGATGCTTTCTAAAGAAAAGAATAGTCAGAACTAACAGCTATTCAAAATAAAATGTTCAAAGGGGGCTCACTTTCATATAGTATGAAACATGCATTTGGTCGCTGTTCAAAACTAGGGGGTGCAAAAACACAGCGAGAAAAACATGCACCTGCAAGTTTTAACATGCGTGGGTAAATACCCCACTCGTGAGCACAAATGTGAAACCTGCGAGCACAAAAAAAGGGTTTACATGCGCATATTTCATAATATTGCACTGACGTGTTTATTTTATTTATTTATTTTTTTTTCATTTTCTTTCTTTTTTGAATTCTTGACCTGTTGGTTAATCTCATGCGCAAAGTGCCTTCCTTCGACTGCTCTCTGTGCTTGAGAATTTTTTTTGCATGTGAGTCTTAAAGGGTTGGTTCTGACAGGTTGGGGGCATGTACATGGGCCGGTTCTGAATGAATGCCATTGGCTGATGGCATCTGGTATCATAATTGACCGCCCACTATAAATCACCTTCTCCAGAACAACAAAGATGGCGGACAAAGAGAAATGCTGACAGTTGAGAGAAATTAAAATGGTTTATCTGGTTTATCTAATTGCGTTAGCAACGGAATAGCAGCAACCCATACTATGTTACAATATGCGTGGACAGTGATATGTTATGCCTATAATACATTTATTTGCAACAAACTATAGTTGATTTGTCTATTAAAGTATGAAGGTACTACGTAGCAGTTTGGCTTGTGTAAGCTAGTCTAGTTAGGGGTAACGTTAAATACTCAGCTCTAATGTCAGCTAGTTAGGGCATCTCAGAGACACGTTTTTCATTTTTTACAAGATTATAAGTTTTAATGTTACGTCCACTTCAGCATACTGATGACGCCTCGCTACATTCTGTAACTGCGTCTGTTTTAAATTGATGAAAAATAGACAAGTGGGCAACAGAAATGAATACATGCTGCTAAATAGTGTTAAGCTTGACAATTAAATCAGTACCTTAGATAAACCAACATTTGTTTTTAATTATCTCAGATGTCAGCATTCCTCCCCCTTCCGCTATTCGAAAATGAAAAAAAATTAACAGCGTAGGCTTGATATTATGAAATATGCGCATGCAAATCTTCTTTTCGTGCTCGCAGGTTTCACATGTTCACCAGTGCGATGTTTACATGTTCAAATGTTAAACATTCAGGTGTGTGTTTCACCCTGTGTTTCTGCGCCCCCTAGTTTTGATTGTGATCTGACGCCATAGTGATAGGAAAGTCATTACCTACCATACGCTTATAATAAAGGCTTATTGTAACACATTTCAGTGCTAAATATATCATCATCATATCTCTCGTCTCTGTTTACTCACAATAAATATGTTCACTCGATTTGATCACTGTATTTTGTTTGTCAGATCCTCTTCATCCTATCATGGGGATGGGAAGAGCTCCAGGGGGTCAGAGCAGGCCCCCTGCTCGCCAGACCCCAGGCACTGGCATTTTGCTGAGGGAGACACCTCGCCACGTAGTCCCCTGTGCTTTGGAGCAGACGATCCCTTCTACCAGATGGAGGATGAACAGCAGGTTAGTGTATGTGTGTGCGCATGCATGCCTGAGTACTTAATGTTCCATTCAACTCCCTCATTACTCCCTGTTACCATGGTGATTATGAAGCCGAAAGGACTTGATGTTTTTTCAGATCTCATTTGGGTCCTGATTTATTATTTTTTCTCCTCCGAAATGTTAATCAACTTGATTGTCTTGAATTTCTTAACCTGAGAAAAGCTTCAAGTCTTCCTTCATGCACTTTTGTCCAAGTGGGGAGAGATGTCTGAGTGCTGTTTTGCATATTTAAATAGAAGTTAATGACGTTGGATGCTAATTGGCCTATTTATGCTCCACCCACAATGGCACTTTTTTTAGATGCTGTTGAATGAATTGAAAATAGCTCATTAATGTAGCGCACAATACATTTTTATGGAAATACTTTCTGGATAGAGGTGAACAGTCAGTATTTGGAGTAGAACATGTGTAGTTTTATGTTTGGTATCCAAATTGTTATTTCTGGTTGATAGGCTAAGCAGAATGTTTTAAATCAGCTTCAGTTTTAACATTGCTAGTTAGGTACGGCTCTGGTTTACTCTGGCTGGTAGCAAGTAGTTTGCATTTATTGATGTAGTTTTGGCAGTTCATTTTTGGGCTTTTTTTCTTTATGCGTTAATGAAAGTATGGATGGCAGATCTTATGAGCGTTTTATACCAGAAATTAGGTGGAATAGGAGAGGGTACTCATGGTCCTTGGCCTAGTGCATGAGTCACACAGGTGTATACTGCATTTAGCAACTACTATTAGCTAGCAATATAGCTAGCAATATTTGAAACAGCTGGACACATTCTTCACCATTAAGTACATACAAAATAAATATAATTGAAATTTGAAACATCTTACATATTTTACAAAAACCTGTGCTACAAATTCTCATTAGCATCTGTGGCGTTTCTGTACAGCCTGTCCAGCTTATCTAAATATTTTAAGCAAGAAAATGATGTGAATTTAGTAAAACTGAAATGCATTTTTGTTTTAGACTGTGCAGCCATGGGAGCGCAGGTCGTTCCCCTTGCTAGAGACAGAACTACAGTGGCTGCAAAATGACGAGGAAGTGGATCCTGAAGAGGACACGTGTGCGGCCAGTGGCCGCAGCCAGAGCACGGACTCGGGCATCTCAGTGTGCAGCCTGGAGCTCTCGCCGAGGACCCCTCAACCACATCAGCAACACTTGAGCACGGAGCCTGCCGGCCCGCAAATGCTTTCCTGCAAACCAGCTGCCCCAACAACTCAGGATTCTGCCTCTCTCCTGCCTTCCTTAGCCCCGGCCCCCTTGCTCTCCTCCCAGCTAGCCTCCCCCATTTCACTTCGTGCCCATACTTCAACATCCAGTCACAGAGTCAGCAGAGCCAATGCCAGTCCATTCTGAACCAGGTTGGAGATAGCGACCACGTATGAAATAGCCTTCTTGCGTCCTATCCCATTTATTGCAATGTTACAACATCTTATTTAACCACTCAACCATATGAATTAAACCAACCATCACTAGTTCTGTTGTCATGTATTATTTATACTAATATTTTTTGCCATTTACTTGAACATTCAAGACTCTAATCACATCACCCTTAATAAGCTCTTTCCTGCAACCCTTGTCCATGTGCACATGCATCCCACCCACAAAGCCTTTTATTCTTTTCTACTCAGCTGTTCCATCCATATTCACATAAAACCACATATCTTCTTACATAAAACTGTATTCTCTTCATGATAAACTTCAAAAACACGCAGCTTCTTTCTTGTCCACCCTGCCCTCATTGACCTCATTCAGTCCTCCTTGTTTTTTCTATGGGTTGGATGTGCTGACTCCTTCACCTGCTCATGGATGCTTTTTGTTTGTTCATTTTTTGGACCTGTCTAAAGCATTACTCTCCCTTTCATGCTGTTGAGTTGATCTAAACAAGAGGAAGTTTCATTACTGTTTTTGTGTTTTCGTTGCTCTCATTCTGTATTTCAGGCACTAGTCTCTTGGAGCAAGAGGTTTGCCCACAACACAAGGACAAACATTTCAACGTACAGTATAAATTCACTGCATATTATCCATCTAGTCTTATGTGACTTTTTTTTCTTGATCATCCTATTAACTACACGTATTCCATACAGATGTACGCGTCATGTTATTCACAACTTTGATATATATATATAGAAATATGTGTGTATATATCTCTTGACTCTGCATCAAACATCGTGACCGTCAGTAGCCCCATGTCGGTTTGAATCAGCTCAACACAAGACATATGCCTTTGGTTTGTTCTGTGCAACAAAGCGTGTGTAAACATAAACAGCGTATAGGTGTGTCTATCTGTGTGTGTTTTGGACAGGTCCTTTACACTGCTGAATCAAGATTGTGCCAGTACAAAAAACTAATTTTGTAGAAAAAATACTTACAAAAAAAGGATATGGAACTATGATTTCACATTGCTCCCATTGCAAACCTGAAATAAAAGGGAAAAAACATTTTATTGCTGCAGGTGATTTCATTCATCAATAAATCATTGAGGTTCATGAGTATGTGAACAGTGCCTCTCTACACCACCACAATGGGTTTTTAAACGAAGCAGTCAGTATGTATTTAAAGTGTAGACCTTAAGGCTACAATGCATCCATTTCTTACGTAGTCCCTCCCATTTTCACGGGCTCAGTAGTAATTACTAACTAACATAATTACAGGGCTGGAAGAATATTTGGATGCAAATCCTTTGCAGTCAATGGAATCCATGTATGTCACCTAATTCTAAGTTTCTCCATTGAGGTGCTTTGCCAGGACCGAACTGCAGCTGCCTTCAGTTGCTGCTTGTGGGCTGTTTTGCCTTCAGTAAGGAGAAAGCATGCTTAAATGGGTTAAGGTTAGGTGGCTCCATTTAAGATTATTCCCTGCATTTCACATAAGAGGTACTTGGGTTGCTTTTAGAGTACGCTTTGGCTCGTCAATAGAGGAATTCTGTGATCATCCACTTTAGTCATCTTCTGTGGTCTTCCAGGCCTTTTAGAGTGCTGAGCGCACCCCTGCATTTCTTTGTTTTAAGAATGTATCAAATTGTTGATGTGAACACTCCGAAAGCCTGCAATCTCTTTGGTTTCCTTTGTTGTAACGAGGTACAATTACTTTGATATCTTCCACCCCTGTAGATATAGTGAATAGAGATAAATACCCACAGCTTCTGAAGGCAGCAAGTTACAAACCTACAACCATTTCTCCCTTATCACTTTGACAAGAATAAGGCAATTGAATTTAGCTTGTGAGCAAGACACAATTAATACATCAAATAAAGATTTAGACTATAATTTAGGCAATAATTCCTAACTGAATAACAGTATTCTTAAATGTAATGATCTGCTTGGTGTCCCTGCATTGATGGTTCGATAGAAATACTCCATTCTAGAAAGTACTGTTGATTACAGGTGTAATTTGTTAGCCTGTTCTTCACACACCCACCATACATCAGGTATTATGTGGGTGGTGGATCATTCTCAGCCCTGCATTGACACTGACGTGGTGGTGCTGGTGTGAGTGGATCAGAGACTCCAGTGTCACTGCTGAACTGAAAATAGTCTACCAACCAAAACTATCCAGCCAACAGCGTCCTGTGAGCAGTGGGGATGACCAACGCAAACTGTGTCTCTGACATCTACAAGGTGGACCAGCAAGGTGTCTTAATATATTGTGAGCAGACACAGTGTTCAAAACTCCAGCAGCACTGCTGTGTCTGATCTTCTCACACCAGCACCATGTCACTGTCACAGTAGTGCTGAGAATGATTCAACACCCACATCTGTGGGGTTCCTGACAGCCTCGCATTGAAGAACAGGGTAAAGGGGGCTAACAAAGTGTGCTGAGAATCAGATACACTAGTCTGTAACTGCAGATGTGGACAGTACCCCTGTATGGAGAGTGCAGTTGATAAATGGACAAATGAGTGTAGTGCATAAAGAAGTGTCCGCTCGCCGGGAGGTGTCGCTACAGCAGCAGCAGTGGTAGAGTAGTTTGACCAACGAAAGAGTGAGTCCGGAAAACAAGCGAAGAAGCGAAAATGGTCACTAAATATTTTAATTTTTGCCCTCGCATGATTTAAAGTAAGTAATGTCGGCTATAAAATAATTTAAAATGTTAGAAATGCATAAGTGAAATCGGCGCTTCGTACGTGAGGCGAGGCTATATCTGCTGCGGGTGGCTGTGTTGGCTAATGTGCTAATGTGTAATGTTATTTACATTGGGAGGCAAACGGTACTTCTGGTTTCAACTTACATGTGCATAGCCGTCTACTAAATGCCAGGCTTCTGGCAAGGATATTAATATATAGTGATTTAAAAATAAATTTAGATTTTATGGACCGAGGTTGAATTGTCTCGAATATTGTGGTTTTGTGAAACTACAGTATCGTTCATGTAAGTCCCAGGGCTTCTGTAGATCGTCCAAACATATGCTACTAATTCTTTTGCTTTATTTTTAACCAGTCGTACTATTTGTATACAGATATTGGGTTTGATCAGCTCAGGTTACCCTCATATAGTTATTTGGGAAACTTTGGGCTCTGCTGCTGGCACGCCTAGGCAGTAGGCTAAGAGAATTGAGTTCTGTAGCTGAGCTAACATCTGTGATCTCAGGCTGCAGATCATAGCAGCCAGTGCGTTACATTAAAACAATCTGAATTTAACTAATAACCTGCTGATGAGTTAAGATCAACCTCAAGTCCAAGCTTTGGCTTGAGATCAGTAATATAGTGACTAGTAACAGTGGTGCATGAGTTTACTTACAAATAATATTTCCTGTAATCTGTATTTTGTATTTTGATCTAACAATCAACATTTTTTATTTCATTACTATTTATGTACATTCTGGGCAGATATAAAGTGAACTTTATTGTCATTCAGACTTTACAACAGGAGTACATAGCTGAACGAGACTCAGTTTCTCCAAACTCTGATATGCAAATATAAAAATAATGCAAACACACGAGACATACTAGTAACATAACAGTGCAGACGAGACATAAGTATAAATATCAGATATGCAATGTTAAAACAGATCATCACTGCTCAATGCATGAAGAATGATTGTGCATAGATATAAAGGCAGCAGTGCTTACTATTTTCATAATCCTCTGTGGTTTGCTGTCAAATCTTTCTGATCCGTTTGTTTCTTCCTCTATTAGAACATACTGCACTATGGGGGTACACGGTCTGACACGTTACGTGGAAGGGAATAGGCAGTTCTTTACTGACCTGAAGCTGAAAAACACTGATCTTGTGATTGACGGCTGTAGTCTCTACTTCCGTTTATACTTCAACTATGGTTTGGACCAAGTGAGAGGTGGGGACTATGACTTATTTGCTGCTGTGGTGCAACGTTTTTTCGCTGCGCTCTCAGAATGCAATGTTCGCCCGTTCGTAGTTTTAGATGGGGGAATGGACCAGACGGACAAGAAGTTCACAACTCTACGTGAAAGAGCTGAAAGTAAGATCCGGGAAGCTCATTCCCTCTCCCGAGGGTTGCATGGCTGTGTTCTACCCCTGCTGTCCCGTGAAATCTTCAGACAGGTCCTCTGTGAGCTTGGCATTCCTTTGGTGCAGTGTATTTCTGAAGCTGATTTTGAGATCGCCTCTCTGGCTCGTCAGTGGGGATGCCCTGTGCTGACCAATGACAGCGACTTTTATATCTTTGATTTGCATGGCGGCTACTTGCCTTTTGCATTCTTCGAGTGGGAAAACATTGGTGGAAAAGGCCCGGAGCGTTACATCCCCACACGTCGATTCACTGTTAACCGCTTTTGCTCACACTTCAACCACATGAACAAGCAGCTGCTGCCTCTGTTTGCTGTCATCACTGGTAATGACTACACACCTGCAAAGATTACGGAGATGTTTTTTAGCCGGGTGGAGTTTGAGAGAGTACCGAGAGGAAGGGGAAATCAATCTAATGCTCGGATTGAAGGCCTGCTGCTCTGGCTGTCTCAGTTTGCTAGTCCTGTGGATGCTCTGGAGGAAGTTCTGGAGATCCTAGGGGGGCAACGGAAAGGCAACATGCGCACACAGCTTTTGGAAAGGATACAAGACTATCAGCTCCCTCCCCACAGTAGCCTGGCTCAGTTCTTCTCTAGTAGTCAACCAGCACTGCCGGATATCCAGATGCTTCCAGCAGCACTGGTGTCCCAGCCAGAGTGGCTTTTGAGGGGGGTCGCTTCAGGCAGGCTGCCCCCTCTGGTGCTAGATGTGCTAGTTCTCCAGAGAACAATTCTAATAGCTCAGGTGGAGAACTGTCGTCTGCCTAGTAGCCATGAAGCCTCACTGAGCATTCGCAAGACCATCTATGGCTTACTTCTACTTGAGAGAGCAGTGCAGGGTAATGCTGGACGGGGCCAGAGGGGTAAAGGAAGAGGTGGCAGAGGAACAGGTGGTCAGAGTGGACGGTCTCCAGGTTCCAGTGGGGCATGTTTTGTCGAGGAGTTTGACAGGCTTGACCTTGGTCTGAAGAAAACTCCAGTAGAGGTTCACCTACCCGACACTCAGCCAAAACTGAAACTGGATGCTTTAGACAAGGTGGGCTCAGATTACAAACCCCTGCTGTGAAATGCAAATGAAAAGCAGTGTGCTTTTAAATATGTTGCTAAATATGTGTTGCTCTGTGTCAATTATTTAGATAATGCGTTTTAGATTCCGTAATACTCTGTTGAAAACAAGCAACCAGTGTGAGAGTACTAGAAATAACTAGAAAGGGTTGTATGAGGCTGTTTCTTACTGCAAGAGAGATCAGTAGGAGAACTGAATATATGTTTTATCATTAAGCAATTTTTTAGCTTAATTATTGCCAGTTCACTGACCAATCAGCATTGTCATTGTGATAGCCGTACTTTGTTTAAGCTATCAACAGGTGAGGTCTGCTCTAACTCTTTTCAATCTCCTCCACATTATCACTTAGGTAGCAGTACCGGTCAGACTCAAGTTGTTGTTAGGAACTCTTGGGGTGATGGAGTATGTGCTCCAGCCTTTACCACCACATCTGTGCCTTCCTCTGTGTGTGACGCATTTCTGGAAGAACTCTTCCAAACCAAAGCCAAGCCCCTCACTTCTTCAAAGTCTGCTGTTAGGTTTGGTATATGGGGAGCTCTGCCGACGCAGGGCCCTAACTGGAGGTGAGAAAAGTGTCTTGTATGTGTTTTAAAATGCCCACAGACCGGCAATTTATGTGATTGTAAGATGTGTGGGTTTCCTTACTTCTTTTTACTTCTGTTATTGTTACCCTTACAGATCCGTTGTATTCCTGTGCTGGTACTGCCTCTGTCTGTGAGCGATTGAATCAACTGAGATTGAACTCTGGTCAAAGGAGGGGTCTAAACCTGAGCGTGGCTCACTCTCTCAGCCAATGGCAGTCTTGCATGTGGATAGGAATTTATCTGAACCAGATTTTGTGCTTTCCACTTTCTGAGCCATACACTGCCTGGTACTGTATATCCCTAATCTGTTTTAATTTAGTTGTTGTATTAGCATTATTATGGTTGTTATTTATTAAAAAATTATATACAGAACATTTAAAAACAAAATATAGGCAATTGGTTCTCACACACACACTGCATTTATATATACACACACACAAAACATAAGTGTGCAAAATACGTGCATTATGAGAGAGGCCTGTATGTGAAATTGTACGGTGTATGATGTATGAACACTAATACACTCTCTCCTTTTCTCTCGCTTTCTCTCTCTCTCTCTCGCTCTCAGGCTATATAGTGGCACTCTCCTGCATGGTTTGGAAGCTGCACTAAGGGGAGGTCTCTTAGCTGAGTCTCTGCTTGCTCCTGCCCCTGCTGCTGTCCATCTCTACTCCATCCTATTTGGGGCAGTAATGGACTTTTCTGGCCAGGGCCATGGCCCTGCACCATTACCAACAGCAGGCAGTAGCAAGGGAAGGGGACGTGGTAAACAGGGACGAGTAGGTGGTGGAAGGGGTAGGGGCAACAGAGGCCGAAGGGGTGTGTCTCATGATACTGGTTTAAATAACAGGTTTGGTATGTTAGCTGTTGAGGATGAATGGGATGAAGACTGAAAATGACAACAAAAGTTGTGAAAGAGGAGGGTTTTCAGAAGTGGATTTTCAAACCATTCACTGACCAAGCTAAATGCCAGTTCACACTTTTTCTTAATAATCTATAATAATCTAATCTATAATCCATCATATATTCTCAGCAAACAACCTGTACCTACAGCAGTCTGTTGGTATATTGGTATTTTTCTTTGAAGAAGACTTTTAACAAAAAAATCAAATTTTGGAAATATTATTTCAGTAAGCGACAACATATTGTGGCTGTTGTCTTTTTACTGTGTGAAAATTTAATGATGATTGAACCAACAAAGCAGCCCAAATGACAGAATGAAATCTTGTTCCATTAACTCACATTAAAAGTTTGAGGAGCCTTTATAGGCTTTTTCACAGTTGATTGTGCCTCCAGTTCTGCAGCAGCACAGGCTGGTCAGTTACTAAAAAAGATTCTGAAAGTTTGAAAATGATTAATTTGAAAATAATCATCATCCCATATGTCTTCATTTTAATCACCTGGAAGTATTGCTTGGGGAGAGGGCAATGAGAGAACCAGGAAAGGACCAATATGATGTCAGCTTTGTAGTTATTTCTTATATCAGAGAGATGTCTACCTCTGGTCCACGTGCCTATTACATTTAAAACACTTCATTGGGTTAAGTTAGGAGCAACTGCTCCTGCTCTGTTCTTAAATGCTATGTGCCTTTTGTGTAGGTCCAAAACATTTTAAGCAAACTCTAATTTTTATGGCAGCTAAAAGAAAATGTCTCTTTACCTGAGAGCTTGGCTTGCACTCACGTTGAGTAGCTGCTATACCATGTGAGATGATCTTGTATTAATTAAACTTTTATACACAAGTCTTTACTTAAATCGACACTATATGATGAATTTCTGCCATGTCGCCATCACCAGATGTGTTAAAAGGATGAGGAACTAATCACTTGAACTGTTTACAGGAGCTAATATGACCTGTCACTTTGGAGAAATGTATTTTGAGAACAGATGATTGGAGGATGCATCATTGTTATAGTGGATGTCTATTTGATTTGTACCTTCCAGTTTAAGCATGATGACTGCATGGATCATAGCTGGATCTTCTGTGGTAAATAGTAAAGCACCTTTTTAACATCCCTTTGCTATCAGTGCAGGCAGGGCAGTTTGAAATGCATATTGATTAACAGGATCCAGTTTAACTGTGTCCTTAAAGTGATGCTTTGTCCAAAAATCAAAACTTTTAACATGGTTTTCATTATCCCAAATGTTGTTGGTCAGCCAAGACATACCTCATGTTTGTTGCCTTATGTTTACAGCTAATGTTGTAAACAGCCAGCTTTGCAAGGTGCAAACTTAGTTATGATGCTGTTTAGTGTATAACAATACATTGAACAAAAGCTTCACTTCTCATCTCCAGTGCAGAACTACAAAGGGAAACTTGTCTTGACTGATTGACATGTGATTGTCATTTGGATTGTTTTAATGTATAAAAACCAGAGCTGTCTTTTAATACTATTACTATGTAATATGTAATAGTTTCACCAGAAGAAATATAAGAAAAAGACAAATGCTTTTTATGTTTTATACAATTTTGTATAGATAATTTTTGATTAGATGTTTCCTAAATATATCTATTAAATAATGTGTTATGGATTCTTATATTGACCAAACATTTGTGATGATAATGCACCTCACTGTAATCTGTTTCTCTGGATCATGTTATGAAATTAGGATATATTTAACACTGAGCCCTTTTACTCAAAGGTTGAGACAGATTGAGATTTTCTGTTTTTCTGTTTGTTTTTTTTATTTTTTTATTTTTATTTCTTTCCTATGACCAATGCCAATCTTTTTATTTTTCTTTCATTAAAGTGTAATTGAAAATGGATGCTGATGAAATGGACCCTGCTTCAGTTAATGTCATTATTATTATTCGCATCCGTCTTGAAGGTCTTTTAAGCTTCAAGTTGCTTTCGTATTTAACAATTTAGTTTCACCCTTATAGAAATCCGTAAGGGAGGTGCAAAAGTGTAGGGACTGACATATCTAAATACGAGACAGTGTAGTGCAATCATAACTTGATTTCTGCTGTCCGATTGTTCACGTGGAAAGTTAAAAATCATAGTCTAAATTTCTTTGATCGGATAAGGAATTTGGGAGAATTTTGACAGAGCGCTCAGCGCATGTGGACCCTTACTCTGATTTCTTTCGGGTTTCTCTGTGTGCGCATGTGCGAAAATAAGTCGCCTTACCTGAAATAAACAAGCGGCGTTAAACTGGAACCGCGAGATTGCAACAAACCCTTAACATCTATGGGTTTGTTAGCTGTTTGCGAGGTAAATCTCGGTAATATGCCTGGCTCGGGCAGAACCGCAGTGTTTCCTGATTATTTAAGTGAGAACGCGGTGATTTTCTAAGGGTACACGCACTAATTCAGCTAAATCATCTAAGGGTTCCCGTGGAAACCGAACCGACTAAATAATACGACACTTGGCTCCACAGAAGAGTTAAGGAACCCGTGTATGTTTGCTTCTACAACCCTGAGTACAAAGTTTAATGTATCGGTTCAAAGGGTTAGATATACCGTGCCTGATTTCTCTCCAAACGCGCCCATTCTATCAGGCGCGCACACGTGGGCCCAACGCGCACCACATCCAGTCGGTTTGCTTAAATGCTCATAGAGGAGTCTGGGTAGCGCGCTTAACCCCTCTCGTGTCTTTTTCCGTTCGTTTTGAACACCCGGTGATATTTGGGAGTCTCTTGTTCAGCAGTGTTTTCAGCTCTGATGTAAACTAATTTCGTACTGCACCATCTGATTGCTGCCTCGTGCCTATTGGCTGCGGCGGAGACAGTCCTAGTGAGAGGGTCTAATATTGGCAGCGGCTGTCTCGTCTCCTGTGTCAGCACAGCGTGTGTAATAACACTCGTCTTTCCAGAGCTGGTGGGAAACACTTCTCTCTCCACCCTGCAACTGCGGATTTCACAAAGGCTAACTACAACTACGCTGATAAGGGGGCTTTGAAGCATATTGAGATGGGAGAGGGAGAGTGCTCGAGCCTCCTTCATTAGGACTCAGACAGCGACTCTACTCTGGATGTTCTACACGTACAGCAGGCAGAAACATGGGTTTGTTCTGGATCTTACTACAGCTGCTATTCCTGCTCTACTCCGTGTCGAGCTTTTCACCCGTTAACATGGACAATGTGCTGCCTCTTCCTACAGGTAAGATGTCAGGAACAGATGAAGAGGCTGTGTAATGGGAATGTGTGTGTATGTGTGTCGTAGCAGTCTAGAGTTATTTACTGTCTGCATTGTGTCCGAGTTAATTTGCGGTATATAGTGCTATTGGCAGTGTTCAGTGCTCGGTGGGCTCTCAGCATTCCACTTACAGAAGAATATACGAACTGTACCTCTTGATTCTGTAACATAGGCTTATTTTATCATTCCCTGAACTTACTATGCAGATCTATTTATACCACGTCTCCCAGACCCAGAGGTAAATCTGAAGTAAGAAGTGTAAAGCTGTAGTATTGGGGAAACCACAGCCTTCAGCACTGCTGCTGGAGAATGAAACGCCTGAACATGACAAGCAATGTGCAAACCGAGTCTTTAAATACCTTAAGATGGTATAACAAACCATGGTTGTTTCCTGTAAAATTGACTAAAATTACAATTACAGTACAGTATACAGCAAATTAGAAAGAAAAAAACAAAGCCGAACCCAAACAGTATGAAACGTTTAGCCGAACACGGGTTTTTACAGTGTATCATTAATTTTGCCACTTTTTTCACCAATGCATAAATTAAATAGGGTAAATGTATTTTGTCTTGGTTTTCAAAGAAAATAAAACAACGAATAAATTGCAGTTTAAAACATTTATTTAACACTGAATATTTTAACATCCAATTAGACATTACAAAGCACAATATGACTTAATAATATTAGCAAAAAAACCCAAACAAACAAACAAAAACCCTCCCTGCCGACGTGTCTGCCGCGTTCGCAGAGAGCGCCTCACTCCACGGTGGTCACGATTTTATCGCGATGTTGTAAAATTGGGGTTTGTGTTTATTAACGGATGATGCAGGACTGCGAGAGAGAAAGCGCGCGAGAGTGAGTGTGTGCGTGCATACGTCTACACACGTGTACGCGCGCTTTGAAGCTCCGGTCTGTCTGTCTGTCTCTGTAATACTTTGTCCTGTTCTTTCCTCTGTCTGGACTTGCATTTGGCTTGAATGCTTGAAACTGGGTAAAAGCTGGGAACCGTCAGCGTGCTCCTGTGTGACTCGCAGTGGAAAACTTTGGCGTTAAAGATATAAATATTAGCCTGGATGGAAAAAGTTCCGTGTTCATCCGGGAACTGGAAAAGGTATCAGCGCTATTAAAACGTCATTGTTGGCTATGATTTTATTTCACTCATTCGCCCAACCACCGAAATTGTTGCCAACAATTCAGTGAATAGCTAGTAATGATATAATCCAACCCCAGTGGTTTTTGGCAGACACCCTGGAACTCCATGAATCCAAACCAGTGGTCAATATGGTCAATCAAAACCTGAGAAATCTGTGATGTCATTTATTGATATCTCTGTTTTCATTACTTGACCCTTATGTATGGTTTAGGTCAAATTTGACCCGTTTTAAAAGTGTCACAGACCAATTTTAAATTGGTTTCTGATGACCAGATGTGCAGTTTCTGCCCATTTACATCCCTATGATTTGGCATTAGAACTTTTTAGTGACCACAGGAATACTTTGATGAGCTCTACTCTGACTTGCTGCTGAATGGTGTGGCACCACAATGATCACACAGAGAAAACATGTCAAAATAAATAAAATTAGGCTTTGTATAAATAAGACAAGTGATCAGACTCTTTGGTAAGTTATGTCAATGCTATAACTATGCGCCGCTATAACTGCAGCACCTGCAGTTTTTTGGTATGTACCGTTTCGTATACAAACTTTTGCTTTTGATCTCAACAACATTACCAAGTAAATAAAAATTATTTGTTCACTATGAAACCTTCCATTCAAGATGATCTGCATCAACTGACAAAATGTGGATAATATCATGCAGCATGGCTGCTACTTGTAGGTTTAGGTTGAGGTTGTGATGGTGACAAAGTTGGAACTTTCCCTCTCCAGTCTCTCTCCAGTAAAATACTGAGTGAAGCTTTTCAATTAATACTCTTGTTTGACTGGGAGCTGAAGTTGGTTTCCCCTTCACCAACTTGTTTTACAAAATCTCCAAAATGGAGTCACAGTTACATTCTGGCTCTTGAACAAGCTGTAGCATTTTAACAAAAAATGGAAAGCCCACCTGGCCTTATTTAAAGATGAATATCAATCATAACTGTTAACCGATCAGTTCCTTGTGAAGGGTATGAAGAGTGCAGATTTCCCCTTTACAGTTTGGAAGGGAATTTCTGAACACAGTCACCACTCTGATGTTGCATGTAAATGTTTTGGGTGTACATTTAATTGAGTCTTAAGTTTAGGATTTTGGGATCAGCCTGTCTCACTGCTCTTTGTGACTAAGGGATTTGTGCTTTAGGGAGGAACCACAGTATTCGAGGGTTCCTGGTATGAACATTCCTTCATATAACTGGTGATTGTAGTTTTCCATTCTATGGCATCTTTTCTTTTAAATTTACATGTTTAAGCCCGTATTGTTTTACAGAGCAGATTTTAATGTATAGAATTAAATGTTTTATTAACTATTGTAAATAATTATATATATATATATATATATATATATATATATATATATATATATATATATATATATATATATATAGGCAGGCATAGCTATACAGGCAGGCATAGCTAAATCAACTGTAGATGGAACACTGTCTCCTGATAAACACTCTGCTTAATAACTGCAGAGCATACTGATGTTTTATTATACTGTGACCTTATTAATTTCACTTTAAGACTTTAAAATGTCCTTAATTTTACCTTACCTTAAATAGCAAAACCTTAGATAATGGTAATCTAACTGCTTGTTATAGCCTTGAGTCCACAAGATGCACTGAAGAGATTTGACCCGTGTTGCTTATTGACTCCACCTCCACCTCCATTGTTCCCACCACCTCCCAGCGTTTGGAGAAGAGGCTATGTGAGTGACTTTTGACAGTACATATTTAAATCTCAAAGCATGTGTTTTTGCTTTGTTCGTGTTTTGTCAATGTAATTGCTGTAATCACAGTGTGATTCAGTGCTGTTATGTAATCTTTATGCTTGGGCAGTTGTAACCCATATGCTGGTAATGAGTGGTTTTCCTTTTACAATTGCTGAAAATGATATGCTATTTACAACAGCTACAAGTAATGGATATGGTAGTGTATTGTTTATATTACTAGGAGTTGTGCACCTGCAAAATGGGAATGAAGCTGTATTTGTTGTAGAAAGTGTTTGCGTCAGCTTCAAGTTGTGTTTGAAAACCTATGAGGTTAAAACTAACTATGACCAAATTTTTTAAGACCACCAGTCTCTGCTGCTTAGAGTTGAAGAATGTTTAAACATCATATTCACAAAGATTAGTGTCAGGTGAATTTTTGAATTTTTGAAGTTTTTTTTTAGGTTTTCCCTGTGGAATCTGTGGAGATTAAAAGAGAAAGGGCAATAGATGAAGACAAAGATGAGGTGGTTAAACACTGTCTTCCAGGACCTCCAGGACCACCTGGCCCTGCTGGACCACAGGTAGGAGTATAAATCTGTGCTGCTTCATCTTATAGCACATTAAATTTGTACATTGTTTTATAGACATAAATATGCTATTTCAGGGACGTAGCGGTATTCCTGGAGTACAGGGACCCAAGGGAGATAAGGTAAGTCTGATAAGTTGACTACATTCAGTAGTGCTTTAATTCCCTGGATGCACAATTCAGATTCTTTTTTTCTCTCTTATTACCTTTAGGGTGATATAGGCCGTCCTGGGTCAAAGGTAAGACGTTGTCCTTGTACAGTAAGAAACAAATATGCCATTGATGAAATTCCTCAGTGAAAGCTGTTCTGCAGGTAATGGGACATGTAAATACTTTCTGTAATATATCTCTGACATCATCATTTTGTAAGCTGGTGTTGTGCTCTTTTTAGAAACACTGAGAAAAATTTAATGGCATTTTTGAGAATTGTGTCCATTGCTCTCTGTGGTCGGCAAAAGTGTTGCAGAGGTGATATGTTTTGCCATATGTATGTTTTTTTTCCTACCAAACGTCACTGGATCCTTAGTTATAAGTAGGTGGTACACTGATACAATTTGTGTATGCCATAAATAAGTGCAGATAACTTGACGTATGGGCAGCGCGAACCACACTAATGTTAGCCCTCAGGGCCGAACAGCTGAGCCAGGGTTGTTTCCATGACGTTTCTAATGAAAATGCAGAGGTCCGTTGGTCACCCCCTACCATCTAGTCTGTTGTATCTGAAACAGTTCGTGTTCTTTTTGAGGCAGAAGCCATAAAGGAATTTCAGATTTTTTGACGATAACCTTAGCCTCATTTCGACACTAGAGCACTTTCATTTTCTTTTATTTTTTATTTATTTATTTATTTTTTTGTCTAAAAGAAGCAGCTTTAAAAAATCAGCAGCATCAGACAATGTTCTTGGCTTTTGTACGTGTGAACGTCTGTCTAATATTTTACTAAATCAAGCAGTGTATATGAGAAGAATATATGAGACACACATACAAGACAAGACATTTTCCAGAGCTAACATAGAAAAAAAGGGTTTATTTAAGCATCTTAAATCTTTTTTTTAACTATGTAAAAAGTGATATATATATCGGAACTGCCATAAAATTGAAATTACATACGAGCTTGTTTTGTGAAATGAGACAGTTGCTGCCTTGGCAGTAGTATCTTATAGTTTAAGTTTATGGCATTGATATTTAATAATGTTAAAGTACATCTGTAAACTTATTGCTATATTAGTATATTTTCATATTAGTGCATGAAAATGTTACCATGTTGCATACATGTGGTAACAGTTATATAGTTTGACGACCTCATAATTCACTTCAGCAGTAACACATTAAGGGTAAAACATTTATAGAATAAAGATGTATGAAAAATGAATAGTGTTTTTGAAAAACTGCTGCTCTTGCTCTGTGAGATAATACATATACATAAACACTATTCATTTTTCATACACATGTACTTTATGGTTTCCATTTGTTTTGAGTTGAATTAATGACATAAACATGTTTTTCTTTTCTCAACGCAGGACAGTAAAACAGTAGCTTTTCATCAAGCTCAAGTCAAAGCTTTAAAAAGTGGTGATTAATTTTAAATGAGTCTATGCCTTTTATAATCTTCTAATTGTAAAAATGATTTCATAATGCGTATAAAAGGTATTGCTTTATTGTGTATTGTGTTCAGTGCGTTCATATTGTGTATCTGTATAGTGTAGTTTTGGGGTGCAGAGTGTGCACTTTCTGTTTATTGCTCTAGTGTATTAAGGCTTGGCTTTGGTCCACTGCAGCGCTGTCTGGTAATATCACTTAGTGGTCAGCCTGGACATTAATCTCCTAACTGCACTGCAGATCAGAATGAACACACAGCTATTTAATTACTCTGAGAACTTAAAGAGAGAGAGAGGGATAGAGAGTGCATTTTAAGTAGACGGGCCTGCTGTGTAGTGCCAGGAATAGGTGAAAGCGATTTGATTTTTATTTTATTTTATTTTTGCCGTTAACCATGTACACTTTTAAACTGTTATACTATTATATACATTTTATATTACATAAACCTATATTTAATTATATATATATATATTTTTATATTAGAAGAGCTGGCATTGTGGATACTGGGATGCTTTTGTATTAAAATGTGTAGTGATTATTTTAAAAAATTGTCTGGATATAAACGCTACTAATGAAACTGGCAAATGAAAATAATGAAACCTGCTGCTCTTTGCCACACTCCACTTGTCTTGCCTGTTATTTCTTTGAAAATGAACATGAGGATGTAATACAGAAATTCCCGCCACTCAGTTACACTATTTGTGTTACACTGAGTTGTGTCCGTTTTACAAACAGGGTCGTACTGGTCGGCCTGGTCTTCCTGGGAGGCCAGGTGCTGCAGGATTACCTGGGCCAGAGGGATCCAAGGTAAGTTCCATATTTCTCAGCTCTGCTATAGATAACTGTGGAGCTTTTATTAGATTTTAAGAACTTAAACTCTGGACCTTTTATCTTAACCCAATCTGAATCAAGTCTGTTCTGCAAAGGGCCAGTGTAGCTTCAGGTTTTTGTTTCACACAAGCAGGTGCACACACACAGAGAACGTATTATGTGGGTGGTGGACCATTCTTAACACTGCAGTGACATAATTCTTGCATGTTAGTTTGTGACCACTCACTGTCCACTATATTGGACACTACCTTGCTGGTCCATTCTGTAGAGTTAAAGTCAGAAACGATAGCTCTCCCATTGCTGCACATTTTTTCTTGGTTATCCTCTAGTACTTCATCAGTGGTCACCCAAATTTTTTAACAACTCCAGCAGCGCTTCTGAGTCTGATCCACTTGTACCAGGACAACACACACTAACACACCACTATCAAGCCAGTGTCACTGTAGTGCTGAGAATGATCTACCACCCACATAATAACTGCTTTGAGGTGGTGCTGTACTGTGCTGTCCTGACCCTTGAAGAACAGGGTAAAACGAGGTTAACAAAGTGTGCAGAGAAACAGATGGACTACACTCTGTAATTGTAGGACTACATAGTGACTCTATGTGTAGCTGATAAAATAGACATAAAACTTAATAGACATACAGTGGGGTGCGAAAGTTTGGGCAGCGTTTTTAATTTTCCTGATTTACCTTTATAAAGCATTGATTGTTTGGATAAAAAATTATGTTAAATATATCATATAGGGGACAAACACAGTGATATTTGAGAAGTGAAATGAAGTTTATATGATTTACAGAAAGTGTGCAATAATTGGTTAAACAAAAGTAGGCATGTGCATAAAGTTGGGCACCAAAAAAAAAAAAACCTTAGTAGATCCTCCTTTCGCAGAAATAACAGCCTCTGAACACTTCCTATAGCTTCTAATGAGAGTCTGGATTGTGACTGAAGGTATTTTAGACCATTCTTCTTTACAAAACATCTCTAGTTCATTCAGGTTTGTTGATGGTTTCCGAGCATGGACAGCTCTCTTTAAGTGACACCACAGATTTTCAATAATATTCAGGTCTGGGGACTGAGATGGCCATTCCAGAACGTTGTACTTGTTCCTCTGCATGAATGCATTAGTAGATTTTGAGCAGTGTTTAGGGTCGTTGTCTTGTTGGAAGATCCAGCCCCGGCGTAGCTTCAGCTTTGTCACTGTTTCCTGGACATTGGTCTCCAGAATCTGCTGATATTGATTGGAATCCATGCGTCCCTCAACTTCAACAAAATTCCCAGTCCCTGTACTGGCCACACAGCCCCACAGCACGATGGAACCACCACCAAATTTTACTGTAGGTAGCAGGTGTTTTTCTTGTAGTGCTGTGTTCTTTTTCCTCCATGCATAACGGCCCTTGTTATGCCCAAATAACTCTATTTTCGTTTCATCAGTCCACAGCACCTTATTCCAAAATGAAACTGGCTTGTCCTAATGTGCTTTAGCATACCTCAAGCGGCTCTGTTTGTGATGTGGGTGGAGAAAAGGCTTCCTCTGCATCACTCTCCCATACAGCATCTCCTTGTGTAAAGTACGCCGAATAGTTGAACGATGCACAGTGACTCCATCAGCAGCAAGATCATGTTGTAGGTCTTTGGTGCTGGTCTGTGGGTTGACTCTGACTGTTTTCAACATCCTTCGCTTCTGTTTATTCGAGATCTTTCTTGGTCTGCCACTTCGAGCCTTGACTTAACCTGTGCCAGTGGTCTTCCATTTTCTCACAATGTTTCTCACAGTGGAGACTGAAAGCTGAAATCTCTGAGATAGCCTTCTGTATCATTCCCCTAAACATGACAGTGAACAATCTTTGTTTTCAGGTCATTTGAAAGTTGTTTTGAGACTCCCATGCTGCGACTCTTCAGAGAAGATGCAAAGAGGAGAAAAACTTACAATTGCCCCCCTTAAATACCCTTTCTCATAATTAGAGTCACATGTGTATGGAGGTCAAGGGTCACTGAACTTACCAAACCAAATTTGAGTTCCAATAATTAGTTCTAAAGGTTTTGAAATCAATAAAATGACAACAGTGCCCAAATTTATGCAGCTGCCTACTTTTGTTTAACCAATTATTGCACACTTTCTGTAAATCATATAAACTTCATTTCACTTCTCAAATATCGCTGTGTTTGTCCCCTATATGATATATTTAACGCAATTTTTTTATCCAAACAATCAATGCTTTATAAAGGTAAATCAGGAAAATTAACAACGCTGCCCAAACTTTCACACCCCACTGTAAGTGTTTAAACATTGAGATGGGTTTAATGTTATGGCTGATTGATGTAGATATTTACTGTATCTGTAACTATATAGGCAGTAGGGGAGACCAGCAATTTATAAAACTGGTTTGTTTATATAAACACACATTTTGTCAGTGGTACTTCTTTTGTCTTCTAAGTATGTACTTAAGAATGTTTTGACTTCTGTACTGTACATTTGCAGTGTGTTACCAGGCATTGTTGGGTGTTTGTGTACTTGCGTTCAGTATGTTTGTGGTCTTAGCAACCGTGAGCCATTTAACATGCTTGATCCAAAGTCTTGACTAGTGTGAGGCTGTTATTTACAGTAAGGGTTAAACATGCTGTTAACATCAGTGATTTTTGTTTGTTTTGGAATCTGTTATATACCTGCTCCAGTCTGTGACTTTTCTTTGTAGTCTAAGATATAACCAACTCCAGCTTGTAATAAGAAAGGAATCAGAATCTAAATCAAGGTATAATGATATACAAAAATGACCAATACCAAAGTAAAAAACAAAAGTTGACATTTTCTTAGTCTTTGGAGTTTAATAACTTAGTGAAGATACATGATGTTCAGTTTTATCTTTAGTAAATTAATGAATATTGTTTTTGTCCTTGAGCTGCAGTTTTATCAGCATTAAGTCTACATTACATCAACCATATTAACTGCAAACGGCATACGAAAAATTCTAAAAAACACTGAGGAACCGTCAAACTACCATTAACAACTGCCCTTTAGGCTAATAATAAACATTTTTGCACACCTTTCTTTCTGTTCTGTGTGATTTACAGGGGGAGAAAGGAGATCATGGACTGATGGGAATGCCTGGGATGAGAGGACCAGCAGGACCCAAGGTAAGAAACAGAATGTCAGAAAAGATGAATTCTCTGTAGGCAAACATTGTCAGTGAAATGGGTCAAACTGAAGAGCTCAGTGGCTTTAAACATAGCATTAAGGAAAGATCCCACATTTTCAGCACATGACATTTATGCACTGCTAGATCTGCCCAAGTCAACTGTAAGAGCTATTACTCTGAAATGTAAGCATCTAGTAGCAACTAGTAGCTTACATTTCTAGTAGTAAGCATGTAGTAGCCATGGAGTGGTCAAACACACAAACTCACAAAGCGAAGCTGCTTAGTGCTGAAGCAAGTAGAGTATAAAAATCACCTCATACTGCATACTATAGAATTGTGCTACATGAAATGTCGACAAGATTAAGATCACTATGCACAACTCTAAACCTTGGCTGGAGTGGTATAGAGCATACTGCCACTGAACTCTGCTGCAACTGAACGCTGGAGTAGTAGTAAAACTGACTCAACTTTACTACCTTGCAGTCTGAGGCAAAAATCTGGGTTCAACACATGCCAAGGCACTTAAATTTGTCAAGGCACTTATTTCAACTGCTTTAACCTGTGTATTCTCCTCTGTAAGCTGCTTTGTGTCCTGCCATCACCACACTTCTTCATGCGGAGATCAGTGTCACTCATTACTGTTGTCACTGATGCCAGCTCTGTTCTGTGCCCTTCGGGGATGTTTCTGCTGTTGTTGTGCCTTAGGCTTTCTGTGTATGCACAAGAACGGGCAGGGAGGTCCCAGAACAGGGCCAAACTGCCAGATAAAATGAAATAAGTTATATATAAATGATGTATTTTCTTTGACATTAATGAATTGCAGTATATCATAGATCTTTAAAAATTGTAAGAAAATGATTGTATCGCATCACAGGGTCTGTAGGGATTTATACTCTTGCTGTCTGTGCAGGAGAGCCTGGTGTCAGCCTGTGCTGAGATTTGGTTGATTCAACTGTTCCAGCACTGCAGACAGATTTTGCAGGAGGGAGATCGTTAGAGATAGGAAGGGGAAGGCCTGAGAGTGATTCTGTTCCAAGGTGCTGTCAGTAATATCAGCATAAACCCCCAACTCTCAAGTGCTGAAGCAGCACTGTGGCTGCTCTAATACAAGCTCATGGTTTCTTTAGGGTTTGTGAGTAAATCTTTTAGAGATTGTGTTTGCGGCTCTCCATTGTTTTATTTCTGATTCCCTAGGGAGGCTTGTTTTAGGTTCTGTTATCCTCCTGTTAGAGGACTGTAAGGAAAAAGATAAATGTATAAATATTGTTAACATGCTGTGATATTAGCTGTATATTTATATACAGGTAACGAGATATTTTAGTGGCTTTTCTCTTCCTTTTCTAAGCAGGGCCTGCCGGGATACAAGGGAGAGAAGGTTTGTCTCTCATACTCTTGTTTTGTTGTTTTGTCCGAGTGCTTGTGCTCTTTGAGCAGCTGTTTCACAGTTTTATTGCCTTCACATTCAAGTGTGTTTTGTAGGGATCGCAAGGAGAGCCTGGAATTCCCGGTCCAAAGGGAGACAGGGTAAGGGAAAGCACATCTGTCAAGAACATTGTCAATTTTATTTATGTAATTTCCCACTTAACCCAAATGTAGTCAATCGGCCAAGACTTATGTTTGGTGTCTAAAATCGATTAACAAAGCAAAGTAATCTCAGATAAAGTTTATGTTGTACATGCATGGCATACAGAAAATCATACATGAACATGTACAAATGATTACAGGCATTCATACTTTGAGGCTATATTCTGTATTTTGTGTATATTTTGTGTATTTTGTATTTATTAAATATATCTCTTTTATATCTCTTTATTTTAATATGTTTAGTATGTATATAGTGTTGTCCTGCTGTAGAGTATCAACCTGAACCTCACCACAAGCATTTCAATGCATAAATGTCCTGACATGTTGTGTAAATGACAAATAAACCTGAAACTTGAACTTGAAACTACTGCTGTTATTTATAACTATGTAGTATATTTTGTATGAAGAGCAGTGTATCATATGGTTTTTGGGGGAAGCGCGTAATGATTTACAGTGTTTTGCACTCAAAATGCGGTATATGCAAACTCACATCTGAAGAGGTTTGTGCATGCACAATGCCCATATGACTAAACTTGTTGGTTAGGCTAACCAGCATATGTAACTACAGTAATATGGAATAAACATTTATACTGTGTCAACCCCCCCTCCCATGAAATTATTATTAAAATCCTGTATATAGAAATAAAGGAGCTTCATGTATGTAGGTTTGCACAAACCTAATTGGTGGTCTGTAAGCTTCTATTGCCTGTCAGCTACATTCGTCTCATAGATCAGATGTAAACAAAAGAACCCTTAGACACAAAGAGCATTAACTTTTTTGCTTACATAGGTGAGGTAGGAGGAGAAATGTGTATATTTGATTTTTCTCCAAATTCCTGTAATACACTGAATTGACTGTTTTTGTAGGGACCGAACGGAGTACCTGGGATGCTGGGACAGAAAGTAAGAGCTGAAGAGTAACGTTAAAGCCTATTGGTCTTTCATTCATAGTTTATTTTTAAATATTTTGTTTACTGAATATTTATATGAATTCCTTTATGTAATTAAGTGTTGTTGGGGATGCATGTGTGTGGATCTGTGTTGGTTAATGCCATGTATTGGTTTTGTCATTTCAAGTCATTACATTTTAAGGCAGAGTAAGGTTAAGGTTAGGGTATGGGTAAGATAGGGGTAAGGCTAAGGTTAGGGTTAGCCTACATCTGTCTATGTAACGAAGTCTATGTAATGACCAAAAACAATTGCAATTCATCTGTACGTTCTTCAGGGTGAAATGGGCCCAAGGGGAGAGGCGGGCGTGTCTGGAAAACGGGGCCCTACGGGACGCCCCGGCAAAAGAGGAAAACAGGTGAGAACGAACACATTCACAGAATAACACAATATAGACAATACAGATCAGTCAGAGACCACCTTTATTTAATTTCTATGTAAACAGAACAAGTAGTACAAGTACAAGTTATTAATTTCCCAGAATATATTTACAAGGGAATTTGATATAAAATAATGAGGAAGGGGAAAGTCAAAAGAATGTAACTGAAAAAAGATAGACCCACCATCACACAAACAGAGCTAGCTTTAATCTTTGAGAGTGAGAACATTTAAAATCTAAGCTTTACTGTTGCTTCACATCTGAAAAAAAAAATCCAAAGATGTTTTGTCTGTTCTTCACTGTGAGAAGACAATTTAAAGCTGGAATGACATGAAAATATCAAAAAGCTCTTACTAGGAAAAGAAAACATAGAAAAAAATTTACCAACCAATTTCTAAAACTGAACTGGTATGCATGCAAAAATATCCCTGCAGATTTCTTAATTAAACAAACTGAAAGGAAGTGTCCTGAAAGAAAGCTGCATAAGCTAAATGAAAAATGCAAATGATTTTACATGTAGTTGTTAAGCCTTCTGTTTTCTGTGACACCAAAAATGAACAACTTAATGGTTGTTTTGACTAAAAATGAATTCATTTAAAGTAATTCCTTTTTATGTAACTATCTAAATGTAATAACAATTCCAAATTTAACCCTAATGTCAGTAACATATAAGGCAGTCAGGGCGTTTTGGTTCTAAAATGTACAAAATACTCAAACATACACTTTCTTACTCACGCACGCACACAGGTGTATGCAGTACATGCACACAGCAGCTAGTCCTGGCTGAATGAAATCATTTTGGGATTACTCAACACTCAGTAAGTCTTTGAATATGTTGGTGTCACAGAGCTTACTGGCACCAGAGACCCATCACATTTTTAGAATGTGCCCGCACACACACATGTGCACACACACGCGCGGACACGCACACACGCACACACACATACACACACACACACACACACACGCACACACACATACATACACAAACACACACGCACAAAAACATGGCTGAACTCACATGCAGTTACTTGATCTGACCATGGCCTACTTGTGCTAAATTGGTCAGTATGCCTTCCTGTTCAGTGGTAGGAATGTTATTTATGTTTAGGTATAAGACATATACATATCAGAAAATCAAATGTAGTTAGTGTGTATGTCTCCCACATTCATGTGTTAAATTACCTAAGGAGTTTGTATGTTAGAGTCTCAATTTGGACAGGCATGACAGTCTCTTATATTTCAAAGCTATTCTGTTACACAGAGGCTTATCCTGTATGTGTCCTATTCTTGAATGACTGGATGTAGTAGTTACTTCCCCTTGCTAAATGGGTCAGTGGCCCTGGTCTCCTGACCTTTCGAGCTTTCTTGCTTGCTGGATTCCTAACCTGGAGCTTCAATGGACAGGCACTGTAGCACTGGGAACTAAAATGTTATTGAGCCTTTGAAGTGATCAATGATTAAAGGTGCCATATAATGCATGTATTCAATATTTAAAAAAATATCTAGATGCAGCTTTAAATGCCTATATACAACCTTATGATTTGGTCCTCAAATAAAACAGGCTATTTTGCCTTTTATGGTGAGTTCATGAATATTTTGATAAATATTGATTGGCTGATTTAGATGAAACATGTCAAAACAGACACAGGCAGGAAAATAAAATGACTGTGACAACAACACAGTAAGTTAATGTTTTAGTTCACTATAATAATCCACTTCAACAAAGTGGATAAAAATCACACATCATGGCTGGAATTTACACTTGCTGTTTGGGTTGTGACAGTAGTTAAAGTGGAACTGGGGATCTCTTCCTCTCTATTCACTGTGTGAAGTCTTAGTATTGTCCAGTTTTTAACTCTAATGTGCCAAACAAACTAACAACTTGGAATTAAAATTTTCTGGGATCCTGTGATGCACTTACATTGTGGAGCTTTTAACAAATTGCATAATTATGATTAGCAGAAAGTTTTGTCCACAAGTTACCCAAAGCTTCATAAGCTGTATGAATAAGGTGGTTTAAATTCTGATAAACATGTTCCCTGTGCTCTGTATTTGATGCAGGGCTCTAAGGGAGAGACTGGTGCACCAGGACTGATGGGGCCACCTGGCACACCAGGACCTAATGGACACCCAGGACCCCCAGGAGTTCCTGCCTCAGGTGACCAGACATCAGTACACACAGAACGACATTTTTGAATTTACTGTTTGGTTGTGTGCGCTGTGAATATGCGGATGAATATTTGTGGTATACAGGACTGTATTTGGTGGGAGAGAAAGGTGAGAAGGGGATGCCAGGTCCTCCTGGACAATGTGATTGCAGTTCCTTTAGTACGAATGGCCCTGGTAGTGCATCATTGCAGCGCCGTGGCAAATATGACAAAGTCTCAGCGGTGAGCTAACCGAGTCTATCCTAACTCTCAGCATTGTCTAACATTATTACTTGTGTATAATGTATATCAGGGCTAAGCATGAAAAGCTAGTATGTAATCATGTAGTAGAACGTAATTCAAATTATAGGTATTTCAAGTTATAGGTAATTTTCAATTGGGAAATTTTAATGCTTAGCCAGCCAACTATACCAACTAGTGTAGATTTTCTTCTCTCCCCTCTATAACAAGAATAGCTAAGACAGTTTGTATTGCTGGGGGTTAACAGAGATGTTGCTGTAGACTGATATGGGCAATATTTATTGTCTGCAACACATACAGAAGTAGTGACTCTCAGTAAGACATCAGGGTGGCATGTTTGCTGACATGCCAGACATATCGGCATTTTGAGGTCAGATGACAAACATTCCAATTTAGAGCTGTCACAATTATTACTTAATCACCTGATCATTTGATGGAATTTCTTTGAGCTGATCTTAGTTATTTTAGTTGACTGCAATGCTTTTATGTGGAGATTTTACAAGCTGTGTGCCCAATTAAATGCCTGTTTCAGCAGTGGATGCACCATAAAGTATCTGATTTCAATAGTAAGACTGAATTATTTGTATATTTTTGGACATACAGCATGATGTACTGTCACTGGTAAATACTGAAAATGCCTATCCCCACCATATTTGGAGTATACATACATACAGGAGTGTTTATGTACCAATAGTTTGTCAGTAGTAGAATTTGGTCTCAGTCAGCCTGTGTGTTGCTCATTGTCTTTGACAGATATTTGTGGTAAACAGTGAAAAGGAGCTGAATAATCTGCACACAGACAATGCACTTGCTTTCCGCAAGGATCTGAAATCTCTCTACTTTAAAGACCTAGATGGATGGCAGCCCATTCAGGTATCAGGTTTCACATCTTTGTCCAGTTGTGATAATTACAATAGTGTAACTGTTCTGTAACTGATGCTGCCAAACAACTCAATAGACAGCACTGAATTATATTTGTTTTACTCTAATAATTATTTTGCTTTGACTTCCCTAAAGCCTACAGCTTATTCCAATTTCGTGGCCCAGTATATTTGGGAATGGAAATCAAGGCCACTCTATAAACGTCATCTCTTCGGACATGTTATTTATTCATTAATTTATTCTCACAGCTGCTCCCGTTCCAGTCGACGGAGAGAGCGAGGGGAGGATCATGGTTGTGTGGGGATGGTGAAGTACAGCCACTGAACGGAGAAGAATGTGACGATGGAAACAAGGTGGTCACAGATGACTGTGTGGGTAGGTCATGAGGTTATATATGCATACCCTTGCACATTTATTTATTATTATTACACTGCCTTTTATCTCCATAAGTTTTACAAATTTTCTACAGGTATACTGTTTAAATCTGTATTTTTTTGTAGATAGACTTGTATATATTTCTATATATACTATTTATAGTCTAATAGTTAATAATATTGCTGAGCTGGTACCTACCCACTTTAGTTTCATACTGTAAAATCTTTTTAGTTTTGTTCTACTGTGCTGTATTGTTACTAGTTACTAGTTGCTAAATTTCTATCGATATCAATACAGTATCTATCTATCTATCTATCTATCTATCTATCTAGATAATTATATTTCACCATTGCCATCTATTTGCTAAGTTTTTTGTCTCTATTTTACAACTTCTGTAGGTTGTAAGAAGGCTTACTGTGGAGATGGATATCGGCATGAAGGGGTTGAGGAGTGTGATGGGAAAGACTTTGGCTATCAGACCTGTAAGACCTACCTGCCAGGGTATGTTTGACACCCACACACACATAAAAATATGTAACTTAATTAAATAAAATGTTAAAATTAAAATTAAATATGTCCTACACAATTGTCACACAAAGCACAAATTCATAGCTGTGTAATCAAGTGCCTGGAATAACGTACAGCTTGTAACTAATTCATAAAACTGGTGTACAAGATTGAAACTGCTTGATGTTTGAGTATAGTTGATGAATAAGTTCTAAGCTGTGTGGATACAGGCCTTAGCTTGTTGACCACATAGCCGTACATTGGGTATATACAACTCCGGCTCCAAAATAGATGGAACACTGCTTCAAATGTAAATGAATATAAGTGAAAGCAGAATGCAATAATATGCAAGTCTCATAGGCCCATTATATATTCACAATAGACATATTAACCCATATCAGATGTTGAAAGTAAGTATTTTACCATTTCATTAAAATGACCCTCAGGTCATTCATTAAAAGGCAGCACTGTTTTAAAAACAGAAATGATTATGTATTGGAAATTATTGCATGGGCTCATAAACAGTTTCAGAAATCACAGTTTGTTAACACAGGTTGCTGTGCAATACACAAATGCAAGTTAAAGCTGTATAATGCAAAGAAGAAGCCCTATGTCAACACAGTCCAGAAACACTGCCATCTGGGCCAAGTCATATATAAAACGGATGGGGGCAAAATTAAAGAACTGTTCTGTGGTCAGATAAATCAAAACCCAAACCATGATAGCACCACCACAATATTTCAAAGATGGGATTAAGTATGTATACTGAAGAGCTGTGTTTTTAAACCAGAAAGTTGATGTTTAGGTCTTGTGCATCCAAAGAACATTGTTCCAATAGCCTTCTGGCTTGTCCACATGATCTTTAGCAAACTGCAGATAGGTAGCCATGTTCTTTTTGGAGAGCAGTGTCTCTCTCCTTTTAACCCTACCATGCACACCATTGTTGTTCAGTCCTTTCCTGATGGTGGGCTCATGGTCATTGAAAATGAACATAAGATAAAACCTTTAGTTGATTAGAAGGTACCCTGCGTTCCTTTGTTATCTATTACACACCTTGGTGTGATCTTTGTTGGACCACTCCTAGGGAAGGTAACGTCGGTCCTGAATTTCCTCCATTTGTACACAACCTGTCTGAAGGTGGTTGGTAGAGTCCAAACTTCTTAGAGATGATTTTGTAAACATTTCCAGCCTGATGAGAATTGATTGAAAACACTAATTTTACCTTCAAATTTAACTGGTAATCCCAGAGGTTTACTTATTCGTCCACTCGCAAATATGTAGAATTATATAATTTTCCTTAATAAATGACCAAGAATAATTTTTTCATTTTATCTGAATGTTAGGACTTCTGGATTCATGTTTTAGTGTGTTTTAGGTCCTATTTATGCAAAAACAGAAATACATGTACATGGTCCACAAACTTTAAAGCACAACTATTTATATATTTTTATGACATTTAACGCCACATTTACCATTTTCATCAGCAGAAATGGTGAAAGGTCACGTTTTAAGTGACATCGGGTAAACTTACCATAAGCTCAGTGCAACATTATTTCAGGTGGGCTGAATTAGGTGCCACTTTACTACAAGGATTCCTGTGTGTAAAATATTTATAAATATATATTTTTCTATGTTTATCAGTATTGCTATTATTATTAATGTTGTTTAAATATTCCACTTAAATTTTCTCACATGACCTTTTATATGTGTTATGTTTTCTCTCATCTGTTTTCTCAGGACATTTGGACATCTTAAATGTACTGATTCCTGCTTTATCGACTCAACTAGCTGCAAGTACTTCACCTGATATCCTCACATATGCACTTGCTGTTCACACACAGGGGTACAAAAAAACAGATGGCTCCAGTATTTTATGGAGCTTTCATTGTGAAATGTTCTCAGCAGATCTGATACTGTCTCTTGTGTTCTTCCTTGATCTCACATAATTTCCCTCAATTACAGCAAAAAACTGGAACACATGAGTCTCTATAATTTTCAAGTCTTTAATTTGCAGCTGCTGGCTGCTGGTCATAGATTCTGGAGGCCTTAGCACCGTTATGAACATGAGTATGTTCAAGTAATTATGAATATAGTGAATGTAAAGTATTTTATATAGTTTTATTTATTTATTATTACATATATAACATATATTATTGCATGCATGAGTTTGTGTTTCTGCGGGTAACTGACTGCTGAATCACAGTGCTGCATGGAACCCAAGGTGAAATATGTTTAAATATATACAATCTATAAATATGAACAGTAATAAAATACTAAAGAATGTTTGGTCCATTTGCATGCTTTGTATGGCTAGTAGCTCTGATGATGTATGTTTGATGAATTGTGTCCATTAAATGAGCAAATGTTATCAGTCTTAATAATCTGCCTATGTAGTTTTTTTGTAACTATAAGTAGAATTATTCAATTAAAGTATATTTGCTGAAGTTAGACAGTTATTTATTCAGGCATCAGTCATAACAATAATTTACACACAGATTCATTCTAGGAGATGGCACTGTATCCCAGAGCGTTTTGTGAGCATGTCTTTATACAACTTGATAAGACAAAATTCAGACTACACTACCATGACTGAGAAGTGCAAAACAAATAAACACATTTTTAAAAAAGTTACAAACTACAAAAATAAAAACAAATTTACAAATGAAAAAACAAGACATGAAACACTTTTACAAACTCCAAATTCTGATGGAAAGGGTAGTTCTAACACACATTAAGTCCTTGTTGTAGACCCTTGTCAATCAAATATTTCCTTTTTACCATTTGCTGCTGGCGCATGCATTTACAGCACGCTCTGTGCTGGGTCAGATAACGTCCCTTCAGCGCTTTAGAAAATTCTTTGTTACAGATGCCGCTTTGTTGTTCAGAGTAAATTGCTGTAGAATGCTGGTAATTTTCTACATTCCAAATACGCCAATGCGATAGCCATGCAGCAGCAACAATTTGTGGAATTCACTGTGCGATATTTAAGGTGATATTTTATGTCCGTATCTAATAAAAAGGTAGTCTTTCGAGGCAGGGTTACTGACTCGCAGGGCATGGTCACCAAAGACATAGAACTTCACCTCATGGTTAACACCACAACTACATAAAAATAATCAACACAACCTAAACCCTGGAAGAAAGAAAGGAACAGGTGATGTCTAAACCACTTATCGAAAGTAAGTGGGCTGTAACGCTAGCTATAGTGGATAACCAGTTTGCTAGCTTAAAATGGCTGAAAGCTTTTGCAAAACAACCCACTTTTTACAGCCCACATGGTTTAGACATCTACTGTCTGCTCTTTTTAGAACTTTAAAGACTTCCACAGGAAAAACAAAAGGCTAAAACTTGTGCCATGAAATGGACAAAACATGCTTTAGTGTTGTGACCAATCATAAATTCCCAGTTTGTAAAAGTGTTTCTGTGCTGGTTTCACGTCTTGTAAAATTGTTTTTGCTTTTGTAATTTTGTTTTTATTTTTGTATTTTGATTTTTGTTTGTAAATTTGTTATTATTTTTGGAATTTTGTTTTCTGAAATGTTCATTTGTTTTGCCCTTCTCGGCCACTGTACGATACTGTCCAACTGTCCTGCATCTTATATAAAATGGCATGCATTTATATTTGATACTGATGTAATAAAAAGACTTATGTTAGTTTGTAAATTAATAAAGTCTTCTGCTTTGCAACCCAAAGCTCTTTCTCTCTCTCTCTCTCTCTCTCTCTCTCTCTCTCTCTCTCTCTCTCTCTCTCTCTCTCTCTCTCTCTATATATATATATATATATATATATATATATATATATATATATATATATTCAGTTCATATTTGTAATGTCTTTTTATGGTGTGTCTCTTTTTTCTGCAAAAATGTGGTCTTATATAAAAGACAAATATAGACATTATTTTAGGTCCACACTATTTAACATTCTATTATGTACATCTTTCATCTTGATATTGTTTCACCAACTAACAATATCATTTTTTTTTGAGGAAATTGCTGACTATAAACATTGATGTCCCATCATTGTTAGGTACATGTTGCACACAAATATAATCGCTCAATCTGACCTTCATCCAATCACTGATACAATCTTCTTGTTTGCAAAGATAATGGCAGAAACCCATTTGAAGATACTGTAAGAAAAGTTAGATGTTAAACAGTATAATGTCTTGAAGATGTTTATGTTAGGTTAAATACTATATACTTTAAAGATGAACAATAACCCCACTATCCCAAGAATGTGAAAGCTTTTCCAAAATCAAATGTAGCTTTGGTTATTGGCTAGGATGCTGTGAAGTATTGCCAAAAGTTCTGATAGATCCAGGAGTCCCTAATGAGATTTAGAGTTTGAGGCAACGTATTGCACACGTTTCCAGCAATCAGCTTAAGATTTTTTTGGATTTGTAATATGTTGTTCTCTTCATCAGCAAAGATGATGATGGGATAAATGGGCTGATAAATCTAGCACCAAGCATGACATTCACCCTTTCATCTTAAATACGTCCTCATGCCAGGAGGCTGAGATGTCACTGTGGGGAAGAAGAACATACAAATTTAAAAGAAATTACAGGGAGTCTGTTTGACTATATAACACAGTCGTTATTGCCTGCCTACTGACAAGCTTGCCACACCCTCACACTAGCCCTGGAACTACTGGCAGCTGTTTAGAGCCATTGGGTGGGGGTCTTAAAAATACAAGAGCTCTAAAAGGTTATTTCCAGTAGTGTAAACACAAATGCATAGTACAAGAAAAATATGTTTCGGAAGATTGAATCATGTATATCTATTCCAGTAGACCACAAAATAAAATTATTGTTGAGAAACATTAGCATTAACTGAACCACAGCTTTGACATAGACTATTGTCATAGTCATAGTCTATTCACATTCATGAAGATGTTTTTAAAATAATAAGTGTCATCAGACTTTTATCCTTTGGCTATCCACATCTGGCACTGAAGATAAGGGTTAAAAACACACTGCGTAAGAAAACCTCTGAACAATCCATGTCTGAGAGAGACAGACAGTAAGTGAACTTCTACATAACAGAGAGATGATTGTACCTCTGTTCTCTTTGCTAGGGTATATTCTTGGGAAGGGCCTGAACTCCTCAGGAGGTGGAAAATCTTCAATTGGGTGGAACTGAAACTTAGATTCAAAGTCATCTAAAAAAAAAAAGTAGTGATTGTGAAAATAATGATTGTAGCTTGGAAATGTAAGTAATCAATAACAATGTGTTTTTGTAAGTGTTTTTTCTGTTTCTGATGCATATACACTCTTATACTTTCATACTGTAGCTTACTTTATGTAATAGTCAGTGCGATGGCAAAGTGGCCAATCAGTTACAAAAAGTGCTAAACCATTAATTATAATACAGCTTGACTAGATCTTAATATTGCAGCTGGAACGTGTTTTTCTGACCTGGTGTCTTTACTAAAGCTTATTTTGTATTAGTAATGGATCTGTTGATCCATTTTATTCATTCCTCTTTTTAGAGTGTTTACCAAGGCTGTGCAGGAATCCGTTCCTCAGTGAGTTAGGTGGAGCTGGAGGCAGAGGTGGAGGAGGAGGTGGGATTCTACTGGACAATTCAGTTGTAGGAGAACGAGCAGGTGGGGCAGGGGGAGGAGCCAATCGGCCAGGACCTGCCAATTAATTGTGTTTTAAGGACACCTTGTTAAAGCTAAAGTGCATCAAAGGCCATTTCAATCAGCATTGCACAATGTGAACAATATTTGCACATATTGCACAACCACTGCTGTTGTGATTTATCTTATAAATACAAAATGTAAACCACTGTTGTGTATATATATATATATATATTCAGTTGTAGGAGAACGAGCAGGTGGGGCAGGGGGAGGAGCTAATCGGCCAGGACCTGCCAATTAATTGTGTTTTAAGGACACCTTGTTAAAGCTAAAGTGCATCAAAGGCCATTTTTATTCCATTTTAAATCTCTTTAGTCTTTCTGTATATTTGTATTCATGTCTAGGAGAAACTAAAGCAATAGCAGTAAAAATATCTTTTCTGATTTTTCTTTCTTTGGGAATATTCTGCAGACTTAGTTTTAACATCACTACAGAAGTTGATCTATAAGATGCTAGACGACAGAATGACAGAAACATTCCTCTGGAATGAGACTATACCTGAACTCCTTGGTATAGCAGGGGGCCTCCGGCTGGGTGCAGTACAGGGGTAAGAGGGGGGCAATGGGGGAACTGCAGGCCTGTATGTTGGTGGAGGCATAGCTGGTGCTTTGGGAGGCAGAGGTGGTGGAGGTGGAGGTATGGACGAGGAAAAACACGGCACAAAAGAGGCAGGCAGAGGAGGAGGAGGTGGAGGAGGAGGAGATCCCAACTGACTGTCCCTGCCGTTCCCAAACTTAGCATCCGACAGGACTGGAGAAGGGGGCGGGGGGTAGAAGAACCCAGGTGACCTATCAGGGAACAAGGAGGGAGGCAAAGGTGGAGGTGGAGTTGTGGGCATGGGAATAGAATGTGATTGGATAGGTAACCAGGTGGGCTTGGTGATTTGAGGAGGTGGGGGTGGAGGTGGACAAGAAGGGAGAGGAGGAGGCCTGTTGCTAGCACGCTCTGGAAAAAGGGATAAAGGAGGTGGAGGAGGAGGTGTCGAGGTAGGCGCAGAGGATGGAGGCTTTAAACTAGGTGGTGCAGGCAGACTTGGGGAAGGCGGGGCAGTGTATGATGAGATGGGGCGTGCTTTAGTAAGAGAGGAAGTCCTTTCTAAAGGTCTGTGGGAAGGAGAGAGATCTGGGGTGCTGCGCCTTAAACTTTCTCCCTGAGAGGGCAGGTTCCACAGAGGCTGCTTCAGACTGGCAGAAGAGCCAGATCGAGACACTGACAAGGAAACAAACAAACAAGCTTTTGACATGGGTCTTCTTTACACTGCTATCAGTTTTTGTCAGTTACCATTAGGGCTGCAAGTAACAGTAAGGTCTAGAACTGAGTAACATCCCATGTATGCAATTTCCATTCGAATGGCTTAATCAAAACCTTGCACGCTTGAAATGTAAACATTATAAATGAAATAAAAACACAAATCTTTACAAGCTTTACAAACATTTCTACCAACATGAAATGTTCAAAAATATAAAACATTTTTTTGGGTATTTATATCTTCATATAGTATTCCAAAACTAAGCAGATTTGATTCTAGGAGATCAAAACAAAATCAGAATTACAGTTTTCAGGACAGGACCCTAAGATTTGATCATTTAAACATTTGTTTCCTTTTTCCTTTTGATTTTGGGATTCAGATTTTGGCCTTTTTTGGCTAATTGCAGGCTATTAATAAAGGCTAAGTGTAAAATACTTTTGTGTTCAGGGTTCTAAAGAGAAACAGCACCAAATACTACAAGAAGGAACTACCTCTCTAGCACTAAGAACTAAAAACCTAGCCCTCTACTCTGAAAAACACCAAGTCACTCTTCTTCAAGCTCCTCAACATAAGTCTCGCACGAATGAACCTAAAACAGCCCAGCACAAACATTTATTTTCTTCAAAAATGTTGAGCTTTTCACAATGCAGCACTGTGGTACTACAATACATTTTGTCAGTCTGTTGTACTCTGTGATGCACTGCTTAGCCCACAGTGCTATTATCCCCTAGCTTGCCACTAAGAGATGGTAGCGGACCTGGTAGACAGAGCAAAGCTTTATGCTCTGTCAGGAAAGCAGCTAGCATCCACAGCTGATGTGGAACAGACTCTGGATAAGGAGAAATGTTCCACTGTATCTTACTACAAAATGTTTTAAGTCAAATAGAATAATTAATTGAATGATAACTTCTGGTTCTCATTGGAGTTGCTTCATTGCTTCAATTATGTTCTAGTGAAAAAATCTAGGCATGCATTTTGAAGAATGTGAGACACATGTCTAACATGAAATGAAGCATTTCTTCCACTTGACAAGGAAAAAAATAAATTAATATATATATATTTTTTTTTTCTTTTAAATTTTTTTTTCTTTTTAAAACGTGTATTCAATCATTCTTTCAAATATACTAAATTTTAATAATATACTAAACTATTTTAATATAAATATATTAAACTATACTAGGTGGGGTACCTGAACTGTGTTGTGAGTTTTTGTCTCTCTGTCCAACTGGCTTGAGGACAGGAAACCCTCCAGAGAAAAGCCCACTCAGAGTAGGTCCCTGTGCAGGTGGTCCACTGGAGCCTCCACCACTCCCAGCACCATTTACACTGCTCACTTTGGGCTCTGCAGATAGATATAGATAGATATATGCACACCAGTTGGTTATGGTTTAGAGTCTGGCACCCTTCCCTGAATTCTGTTTCACCTTCATGCCCTCGCTTCTTTCCATTTGTCTGTGGTCTGTATCTGCTGCCCTGCATTCCTTACTATAATGACACATGTGAGTGAGAACCACTGGTGGACCTTGGAATTAAATATAGCTCTGTCACAGATAAGCCAGGACTTATCAGCAGACAGAACTCTCTCCCTCTCTCCTCACACTCACTGTATAAATCACTCTCTTATACATCTTCACATTTGAGTTACTAAGCATATGTGGTGCAGGTTTTATGTTTTTGCCCTTAGCTCAGGAATGTGTGCCACATTTGCTGAACTGAAACAAAAACTCTTGTAACACAGGATACTGGTTAAATGGTTTTTCAGGTCACTGAGAACTTCATTAATAACTCATTGAGTGTGATCCAACATTGTGATCAAAAGCTGAACTGCCCAAACTATCAAATCAGCCAGTCTACAGCTTTTAGTTATTCAGATGTAAGATCATGCAGACTAAACCTAAGCACAAACAAAACTGAGCATGTAAACATACTGATTGAACGCAAGTGGTTTTAACTTGATCCCTTCCCTCTAAACTGAGTCACACGACTCTGGCAGATTCAATGTGAAGTAAACTAGTTTGGACTCACTGTCGAGAACGGGGGCACTACGATCATTGACCTGAGTGACCTTCTTTAGTCTGATTCCCTTGTGTATGTCTGCAAGGAAAGCACTACGACCTCCTCCCTCCGAATGCTGGATTTTAGGAGGCTCAGACTGTGACTAGGAGAGAGAAAAAAGTGAGAGACAGATGAGAGAATTTATAATAGCTGCTAGTATATTCTAACACTGTTGATGACAAGGATACATTTAATTTTCATTTTAAAGTAAACTGTAGAGAGGAGAAAGTTGTATTCAGACACTTTTGTTCTTGTTATTTAATATATTTCCAGTAGCATTAATGCTTTGTTGCAAAGTCGTTGTTGGGAGAGCTTAAAAGATGTCATTAGCTTTATGCAGTATTGTGCTTCAAACCATCTTCAATTCAAGGATACAAGGGCCCTGGTAGACTCTGACTTTCAAAATTCTCCATAAATTTTCAGTGGGATTCAAGGCCATGCGGGCATCTTCACCTTTTCTGTAGAGGCCAAGCTTGAGTTTATGAGGCTTTGTCATAAACTGTTATGGGTCATTGTCATGTCGAAACATCCATCTTCTCCCTGGTTCAGTTCATCGGCCGATGTGGTTCATTTCTCCTTCATTAAAGTCTAGTACATTTCCTTCAGTTTTGTGTGATGCTCCAGTACTGTTCTCAGAGATACCAGTCTTATATCATGGCCCTACCACCCCTACACTTCCATACACTGTGAGGACGGTATGCACATCCTGTTTTATCTGACCATGGTACATTGTTCCAAAATATCTCTGCTTTATCTAAAAGCTTTAGCAGAGAAGTCCTACATGGGTTGTAGTAGAAATGGTCATGGGGTCGTGCCTTGCTTATTGCTCTCTATGTAAATGTTGTTCCTACTCCACTGAATATATCCTGCAACTCTTTCTTTATATCCTTTTCCATTTTAGTGTTGCATTATAATGATGTTCATGAGAAGCTCTTTTACCTTCATAATTTTCCAGCATTAACAAGTGGAATATTTAAAAATAAGTAGACAAGCTGAACATGTTGACAGCTCTTCATAAGCCCACCATTACATAGCCATTATTATAAAGCTTTCTTTGTTATATCAGAATCAAATACAGTTGCATTCATCTTTCTGAACACATCTAAAATGTCTTATTTTGGTATCTCCGAGCTTCCGTTAATCATTTAAAGACAAGAGATTGTATGGATCTATTTGTGACCAAATCAACCTAATCCTGGCCCTGGACATTCAGATCCCTGACATTATTATTCAGAGGCTCTTGACGATTTTCATCACCTTTATTGTGTGTCAAGTTTTGGAGCTAAACGTTTCAGGATTGCAAATCTCCAGGACCAGAATAGGCCATGTTTGTTTATTTAATAGTGGGAATATTTACATTGTGAGACAGGGAGGATGTGTTGGATTGCAGTTTTCAAAAGGACCAGAGGTGGTGCTGTGCAGAAAGAGAGTTCAAAGCAAGCATGAATTAACCATTAGAGACTGTGGAGAGCCAACTCTGAAAATGTGACACCGCTGAGTGCCGTCTGCCCCAGCATGCATGTGTGTGAGAGTAATTTTATCTCTAATTAATAATGCAGATCTGTCCAGGTGGTTCACAGGAGGAATGTGGCAATATGAAGTGACGGAATAGAAGTGTGCAACTGCAAAAGTACACCACGTTTTTCTGTTGGCTTGTGTGTGTATTACCTGTAGTTGAGCTGGTGGGGGTGGTGGAGGTGCTGGGGGAGGTGGAGGTGGAAGTACAGGCATGGCTGCCTTTATAAACCTGCAAAATAGGGACATACCATAGTAAACCACTCACACAAAATACTAAGTGTATATGGCATCCTACTTATTTTCAATTTAATTGAATCTAATACACATCTAATTTGACCTGACAGCAACTCTATTGTGAGCGTACATATCTGAGCTCAGATTGTTTAATTCTGAATTTTTTAGTCATGCTGAACACACTATTGACACAGAAACATAGACAATAAAAACAATGCACCTAGAAACAAATAAAATAGCCTTTATTATTATTAAATAGCCTTATTAAAAAGATCTTTATTTCAGCCCAGACATTGTCTATCCTTTACTAAATGTAATTATAGTTGCTTATAATTAATAACTACTGTTGCAGTTTTCTAAAGCTCCCTCTATAGTCCTGAAAATCCGTGCCAATACATGCATTGCTTCCCAGTCCCAGTCATAAAAGTAGGGGATTTCCTTATGGTCATAGTACTGCAGATTCCAATAACCCAGATCTTGTAATAACATACATTTATATGAAGGTTGGTTAGCTTGCTTATGCATTCACCTGCACCACATCAGAATCAAATATATTAATATATGGTGGCATGCAGCATACAGCAATTGTTCTCATAGTTCATAAAACAATGATATCTACACTTTTGATATATTATATTCCCTAAGTCAAGTAAAAATGCTTTCAGTTTCCGAAAATCCACTCTAATGTCTTGGAGATGGCTCTGTTTGCTTGAACTCTAAGCATTTTATACATTTATTACCTGCAAGATTTACTCAGTAACTACTGAAAATTATAGACCCCTGGGGTTTAAGGGGTTGCCATGGTTGTTCCATTTTCCAAGGGCTTTAAGGGTTTTCCATTAAAATGAGATCTTGTCCATATGTATATTTAGATTTAGAATAGACATGTTCACTGCTGTGTATTCAGCACTGAGGATGTGTTTGGAAAGTTATGTCCATGTTTCAAAATCCTGGGATATAATAAATGGCAGAGAAACACTTTTGGAAGCTATTTTTTGTATTTCCAGGCCCTGTGAGATCAGGGGGTTTTGAAAAAGGGCTCTTTGACTTCTAACCAAAGTGGAAACCTTCTTTGTGCTATGTCAAACAATGTTAAAAAGGTTCTTTGATGAAGCATTGATATACAACTGTTTGTTATCAAAGAAAAGTATTTGATGATCTCAACAACCAATCAGATGGTTTAATAAGTATTTATGGTTCTATATAGAACCCCTACCTTTCGTAAAGAATCATTTGTAACACATTTGACTACATATGCACAACCAATGTAAAGTTTTCTGTCATCCATTAACAGTTTTTATATCATTCACTAACAGAAAAAACAACTAAACAGCCACACCAATGCTGAATTAGTATCAGCATAACTTCACATACATTGACGGAATAACACTCCTAGCCCAAGCTATAGGCCGAGCACTGTTTGCACTTTTTCTCTTCCTCTACACAGTAGCACATTCCGAACATCAGCATGGACATGCTGTGGTTCATTGTTTTTTCATCTTGTCTCAGTGACCTCCCCCACATCTTTCTCCATGAGACTCCAAATTGTGCTTGGCAGGAAATTTGTCCATCATGAGATGTGGCCAACAGGAATTCTGCTTCCTCTCGGGGGTAAAACCAGCTACTTCTCCCACAATGGCCGACAAAAAGGTCCCAGAGAGATTAGCGCAGAAGCTGCTGTTTTTCATTTTGTTTTTCACCATGAAGGCCGTAACCTTAGCCCTTAGTGAGACTGACAACACTGGTCTCAGAGCAGCGTTAAAGAGGAACTTCTTCCAAGAGCCAGAGAGATCAGGAATCAACAATGAAGGCTGTTGTTTGGGAAGCGTAGCTGCCTAACCTCTGGCAAGGCCCACGGGCTCTCAGTGGTAGAAGCAATACATTCTGTGGGTAAATACATAGCTGAGCAGTGCAGCAGCCATGTCCTTAAAAAGTTGTCATTTGTCTGGAATAAGTACAGTTTGGGATATTTCAAATATATAAAATTAGAAGACAGAGTTCAAGAGTCATAAGAGAGCCAAACTTTATTCCAGTCTGTGTTTATACACAAACTCCTCACAGAACCTGATTCAGAGGAACTTACTTGAGAATATTTGGATTCCTTGGGGCCATGACATAAAAGGACCCCTTTGAATGACTCCAATGGATGGTATTTTAATGAAACTTTTTAAGGATTGAGAATGTTAGTGTGGAGACCCGTTTTGAGGTTTAAAGAATCTCCAAATAATGTAAAATGTTTAAAGCAAAGGTGCCCATACTTTTGCTTTGGGGGTGTTAAATGCAATGTTTGAGGGGGACAAGGGGCCAAAGAGATAAAACGTTATGAAATAAAGAAGGTGGTTTGTAAATCGGGTTTTTGTTATTGTTTTTTTTTTCTTTATAAAATTAGAGTTACTTAGTTACTAAAAGAGTAAATAAATCATTTTTATATGTTTTGTGTAGGCCACTTTTTGACTGGACAGTTGCTATTTATAGAAACTGAAGGTTTTTCAAGATAACCATTTTGGAATCCTTGTTTTATTTTAAAGAGTAGAGGCCAGATTATGAAGCCAGAGAAAACCTGCTTGTGTGTTTCAGTAACATCACTGGAATTGATGTGAATGGCTTATTGAAACCTTAAACTGCACAGCCCCCAGCCAGTTGCATAAGTTCATTGTATCAGGCCTGAAGAAGCAATGTGCCTCTTGACAACAGCCTGCTTCCTGACGACACTCGGGCGATTCCCCGGAGTCTCATTAAGAGCTTGCACAGTGCTGTTCACACACAGCTCACTGCTGAAGAAGACACCATGCAGAAAATCCAATGTGTTGATATAATAGGGGGTTATATCATATTTTAAAAAGGCTAATTTAAAGAAATGAAGTTTATTTGTACAGGAACCAGGCAGCAAACAGCATGTCGGGACTAAGTACCAGGTGAACAAAACACACACGCACCAGTGAGTCACTCCACTCTTGGAAGTCTGGACTACCCTGAACTAAATCTGAACAGTACAGGTGCTGCTTACAAGGACGTAAGATGAAAACATCATCTCTGTTTGACATGTGACAAAGCCCTTAAGCAAGCGCAAGCTTTAACCTAAGTTTGCGGGATCTCCACTGTACATCTTGCTTGTTAGACCTTTGTGACTAATTTAGTAGCCATGAAGCAAGCACATTATAAGGTTAGATTACTGGTCACACAAATAAACACGTAGATAACAAACAAACATGCACCAGCAGGGAACTGAAAATGACAGATTGTTTGGGACGATAAGAAGATAACACGTCGATTAATTAGGTTTGGTATCATCTTTTTTACCCAACACCGTCACTGACCTACCGAAACCGTTGTAAACTAGTGAACTAGCGGCCCTGTACATGTAGAAAGCCTGTTTAGTATAAATCGTGTACTCTGTATGCTGTCCGAGCGTAAAAATGAAATGATACTTTACCTCAGTTAGCAGGCGGAGGCTAAACTTCTCTCAGCTCTTCTCTCTCGGCGCTGCTGTCAGGCTGTGACCGCATAGCGCGCGCTGATCCGCCAGATACTGTTACTGCCGCCAGGCTCCGGTTAAAATTAGACAAACGTCATTCAAAACTTTACCTCGGATAGAAGTCGATTTTTTATTTAAGGTCCCCGAAATGGAAAACTCATCTTTTTCGGCTTTGCTGGTCAAATAAATAATTTTTTTTTTTTTTTAAATGACGTGCGCTGCTATAAACTTTAGCAAAATTAGCCCACAAGTCAGTACAGGCAGCTCAGCTTTAAACTCTTGCAGTGCGGTTCAAGTCTGTATATGAACGGACTCCACTCGCAGCCGTTATTCGCTCTGAACGCACTACAAAAGCGTAACGTCGTATGCAAATAAGACGACAAGTGGGTGGGGCTTCACTATCTGACTCTTACTCTCGACTCTTGAGGTGGTGAAGCAGCATGAATCGGTACTTCAGTGGCCTAAATGTCTCGTTTCTTACCCTCACTTTACTTTCTGGTAAAATGTTAATAGAAGTGAAGTGTTTATAATGAACAAGCGCTGCAGGTCACAAGAAGGAAAAGAGCGTCGCTTCTTGGGAATGGATGATGCAAACTGAGTTATTAATGTAGGGCGCAAAACTCCCCGAGTACTGAGTTGGTGATGTCCAGCCTCTCACCAGCAGGAACTAAGGTTTATTGAAGATATTCTTCTCATTTGTGGCACACGTGATCCTACAATAAACAATAAAATATAAACATAAAATATAATGCAAAGGTGATTAATAAGGTGGCTCCTGGTGGTGTCTAATAGTCAGATTCCAGATGCATCTGATGGATTCCTAATGGAATCTGAAGGTGTCCTGCAGAACACTATTGGTCTCTAAAGATCACCAAGTAAGCTATTTCCCATTGGAAAGCAAACCCATTAATTATACTGTTCCTAATAATTTATCCAGGTGCTGAAACCCACAGAACAGAATAACACCACTGACATTAAACGAATGTAGTAAATGGGAACGACTACATTTTCTTATGTATGTCAGTTGGTAACCTGTCAACTTCATCCAGCCGAAAGCACGCCTTCTTTGTTCTCGTTCATGATTGGACAACGCAAACCGTGCCCATCAGAGAAAATCTGTGACGTGATTGGATGATGTAACAAATGATTGGCGGTAGCTCCGCCTAGTCTTGTGTTCGCGTCTTTAGGTAGCTCAAACGTGCTCGACCTCTACCGGTGGTGGTAGTGAAATGTATGCGTGTGTGTGTGTGTGTGTGTGTGTGTGTGAGAGAGAGAGAGAGAGAGAGAGAGAGAGAGAGGGAGTAAAACAGTAAATGGGTCAAAGAATATTGGTATGTATATAATTTTGCCCTGCTGTAGAGTATCAACCTGAGCCTCACCACAAGCATTTCAATGCATAAATGTCCTGACATGTTGTGCAAATGACAAATAAACCTGAAACTTGAACTTTCTATTTAATTATGTTAGCAAGTAGCCAAATGCTTTGTACAATAGCATACCATAGTAATTACCTTGTTACTACCCTACTATATTAAATAAAGCAGGCACACACACACACATTCTCACACACACACACGTATATGCGCACATGTGTGGTTTTGTATATATATATATATATATATATATATACACATACATACATACACGTGTGTGTATGGGTCATGGGTGTAGTAGTCTATATCTGAACATAGCACCCCTGTAGAGAGCCTATTTTAGGCCTCCTCAGGGATGAAGGGGGAGGGAGGAAGAGAGACAGAAAGATAGAGAGAGAGAAAGAGAAAGAGAATGCTGTGACACAGGGTGGATTTAAATCCTAAAGATGACAGCCATGGGCAAAATGACAACTATGAAGCACACTAATAAAGCTTTAAGTACTCTTGCTCTTTGACCAGTCTAGCTGCTCCACCCATTATAGTGATTATATTTTGAACAGAAGCCTGTATCCTACATGTAAACACTTTCTTGTACAGTGGCATATGAGCACAAGCACAGGAATGGATGACCTTTCATTGTAATCCAAAACAGTATTTGTGTTTATTCTTCATTTACAAAGTTGTGCATTTCAATGACATAATCACAATAGCAAGAGTGCAATGTGTTGTTATGGAGTGTTATGTCATGTTACATAGGTATTTTAAATCTGAAATATGTTCAAACTCAATATGCTTGTTGGTGCTTTTCACTTTTATTTCTTTAGTTTTTTTTTTTTTTTTACAGTCCAGATTTGTATGTCTGTTTTACATGATCTTTTAGAATCACAGACGTAATACATAAAACACAAGGGAAGTGCATATGGCCCCCTTCCATATGTATGTATTTATGAAGTCTTTCTTTTATCCCTGCTTACTGTTTTTGGTTCTATCCAGAGCACACCTGCTCCATCATTTGTTTCCAGTCTAAAGCTTTGTCAAAACTGTGCCCTATTTACTATGCAGTGCACTATTGGGGTTCCACAATTTTGTAGTGGTGTCCAAGACGATTCAGTACACTCAAACGTATCCATAATAAGTAGTGTACAATCAACATCACATATACAATCACATATAATATTAAGCCAATAATATGCATGCTTCTGAGTTATTATATGGTATATTTGGTAGCCAGTGTAAACTGGTTATGAGTTAGCTGATAACCCTGTATCAGTCTTGGCCTCATTGCAGATTTTCAGTGTGGAAATGTTGTGCTGTAACCTCACATGCATTAAGAGATCCAATTTCACTCATTTTTTAAGTCTCATTTAAGACTATTCACCTGTAGCTGTCTTTATAAGAACAAAGCAACAGAACTAACATTCTTCATTTGTAGATTGATTATTTCATGTATTAATCAATATAAACTTCATTTTCATATAAGAAGTTCTTTGCAGAACAGTCATCCCCCTTCATACAAATATAATACATATATGATATAAAATCCTTCATAAAGAAAAAATCCAAAATATATCAAGTGAACTTGGAACTAAAGCATTAAATGTACAATACAGATACTACAGACAGAAATTAAGGTGTCAAAAAAAGTTTTTTGTGCAATGCCAAAGCAGAATTGTGTGCTAGAGAAACCTTTTCTTTGTAAATGAGCTGTGTGTGGGTAAAAACCTTATTAAAGTTTAAAAGTTCTACACATAATGTAACAGTTCTAGAAAGAACATATGTAGGACCTGTGGACCTTTCTTCACACTCACAAACCTTTTTCTATCATGGTTCTTTAGTGGCTCTACTATAGGATCACTCAAGCAATTATTTGTGGCGCTTCATTTTTTTAAAACAAAGTGCTTGTACAGGTTGTACAAGTGTTGCTTTCTATTAAAAGCTTTGCTTGCATTTGATCATGCCAGCATCCTCATCTAGAGAGCAACATGGCAACTGTGGCATATTGTCCTTTATATTGTATTATTTTTTTTATATAAGAGACAATATATAGACTCTTATGACCAAGCTGTCTGTAGTATCAGCTACAATAACTTAAGTCCAGTATTTTAGTTAATCAGAGGTAAAAAAGCAGTTTAACAGAATGTCCACTGAAAATCCTTCTTGTTGTCCATTTCTGGCAGTCCTTTTATAGTGTTGGTACCCTAATAGCAGTGGTTGGTCTTGGAGTACTCCTATGCTACATGTTGCGAATGTTTTCCCGGCTCTAATACAGCCATGCTTCCAAAAAATTAAAGGTGCTTAAAGGGTACTTTAGAAAAGTGCCATAGAGGAATCACCAAGGATTTGAAAGAACCATGTTTTAATGCGAGTATGAAGAAGCATTGTGAACTAGTTAAAATGTTTTTCTTTTAGTTTTAAGAGTACACTGCGTCTCATTCAGGATTTGTTTATTAGCTGCATAGCTGTATTAAAGTTAGCGGTGTTAAAGTAGGGGAAACATCAGAATATGCTGCACAGGGAGTACTCCAGGACAAAGACTGGAATGCATGGTCTTCAAGTCAGTGTGGAGACTGTGCCTCTCCTGCAGGATCTTGTGAGTCTTCATGGTTTTGTGGTAGACCAACACGCATGTGTCGTTTCTCCTTAAAGCGACCCGAGCGGGACACCCGCATATTTCTACGACTCGTGGCCTCGTTGAATGTTGGTTGCAAGGCAGAGTCATCATATGTGTCTTCCTTCAACAATGTAGTGCCCCCTTGTGCCTGTGGCTGAGGCTGTGGAACATTTTGATGCTCTGGCTTGTTGGGGCTCTCCTTTGAGGTGGATGTGCTGGTAGTGACAGTTGGTGAGACAGCATGGGCTGCTAGTTCTTGCTCCAATCTGGCTGCAGACTCTCTGGCCGTCTTTCTCCTCTTCCCCACAAATGACCTCCACCAAGGAGCGGTTTTCTCAGTCATTTTTCACACCCTGGGCACACACAGTCTTCCTGTCATCACCATGTCATGCAAAATGGTACACTTGGTTAAAGTTCATCAGAGTCAGGTTTAGGTTACGTCCAGCCTACCTGTTGTGAACAACTATGTCAGTGGTTCCCAGCTGTGGTCCTATCATGACCACTCTCAGCAATCTTAGTGTTGTTTTCCCTGCTCTAACACACCACCTTCTACTGAGAGAGGACATGTTAATTAGCTGACTAGTTGCATTACTGCTTTCTGAACTATAGTGTGTAACAAGTTCTGGGATGAAGTGGAATAGTTAGAGCAGAGAATCACTAAATTCGAAAATTTAGGGCAGGGGTTCTCCTAAAACAGCCCAATTATCTCATCTCAGTTACTAACTTTATATGGGCAAAATGAGTTGTGCTGTAATTGTTTCTAGGGTTAGGGTTATTTTTCTGGTTTGTAGACTGGTGATGTACTTTGAAGGTGGAAGGATATTTTTTTAAAAAAGACAAGCACCACATAGGTGTTTTTTTAGCCTCGAGATCAGTGTTTCTCAACACTGGACCTGGAGGCACCCTGCCCTATGCATTTTAGCGGATTCCCTGCTTTATCACACCCTATGTTACTAAGGGACTTGATTCAGGGGTGCTGGGATGACCAGACATAAGAAACAGTGCTCTAGACAATTAACTAGCAACAGAACAAAAGGTTATGTGGTGTATTGCATGCTGGGTACTGTAGGGTGAAACTGCCAGTGAAAGAACACATAAAAGTCATAGAAAAGTTATGCATTCTGTAAAAACGATAAAGCTGAGTGTTGCATACAGACTACTCCATAACCAAGCATATAACTTATTAAATAAAAGTTTTGAAGTTTAGTTCGCTCATAGTGAAAAACTGTTTACTGCTGTTTTACTTAGTTATTGAGTAAAGGTTACACAAACATTGCTGTTCCCGTCATCTGGTAACTGTCAGCGTAATTACAATTGGTTAAGGTTTAGAAGGTTCAGCAGTCTAGGATGTCTGTGGTGAGCAACAATTTCACTGAACTTTATTAACTTCATGTGGCTGTGTGCTACAGATTTGCAGATACTGTTGCACACCTCCAATATGGCTAACAACGTCACCTGGGGATATATAGCCTACTAACCCACCTAAGCAATCAGCAGTATTTGTATTTTAAAGTAGAAATGCAGTACACCACGTCTAAACCTGTTCAACCTGAACCGAGTAACTTCTTTTGATGACGGTTAGCACGGCTAAAGTCCCCTAGAGGCTTTTGTTTGTTGGTAAACCCCCTCGGGGCGTTTTATAGGCAGTGATTCACACTGCAACAACGAAGTTGCTCATCTATCCCAACCAACTACTCACCTGGACGTGGTAAGGCGAACCAGCTGTGAATGTAAAGTGAGAAGGGGGATTTAAAAAATCCAAACGGCTGACAGGTAGGACAAGTAGGCTGTCCGGTTCCCCCTCAGTCCTCAGTTGCTGAAGAAACCACGACGCGTCATACTTAGGCTTCCCTGACGGGTCCACACACCTCATAAACACACACTGTGCATTTTTAGGAGTTTCCTGCCCAAGTTGGACTTCATTTCCACTCCAACACTTCAAGAGGCCGCTCCGGTTTTGAGACTTTATAGCGCCGTCGTGTTTTACTCCAATCTACAGATTCCACCTCCGAAACTGGCACGAGCGCACCTGCTCTCTGTTTCCATTGGACGAGCAGCACGAGGATCGATCACGTGAGCTGAACTCAGGTAGGCCTCAGTGAAGCGGTGGGCGGGGCATGTGCGGTTGCCTCGGTAACGCACCGCGAGTCTCTTCCTTGCCCTCAGCGAAACTTTTCTCTCTCTCTCTCTCTCTCTCTCTCTCTCTCTCTCTCTCTCTCTCTCTCTCTCTCTCTCTCCTCTCTCCTCTCTCCTCTCTCCTCTCTCTCTCTCTCTCTCTCTCTCTCTCTCTCTCTCTCTCTCTCTCTCTCTCTCTCTCTCTCTCTCTCTCTCTCTCTCTCTCTCTCTCTCTCTCTCTCTCTCTCTCTCTCTCTCTCTCTCTCTCCCCCTCTCTCCCCCTCTCTCGACCTTGCGGTAGGTGTGGAGCATTCTTCGGCGTTTTAAACAAATGGACCCAACCCAACACTACAATGTCGGCGGCTATTGATAGCCTTTAGTTTATAGAAGTACGCTAGCAAGCTAAAGGACGCTCTTATCATCGTTGACGTGCGTTAGTGGCTGCCGAAAGTGGCTTTTGTCGAGTTTTTGCATTTTTTAATTCTGTGGGCTGGCCAGCCGCCCCTGAACAGTTATAATGTCACTTCCAGATCGTTAGCCGCTAAGGCTACAGTAAACACAAGGGCTTTATTATGTTTGGCCGTGGTGAATGCAGAATGCGGTGAGTGGGCTAGAGCTGCAACACTGCTGTGTTATTTCTGACAGGACTTTGAATGACTGAATAGACGACTGTATGGTACACATCAGTTTCTGTCGTATGTGATTTTTTTTTCCAAGTATGTGATTTTATTTATGAAATATCTACCTCAAAACATTTATTAATTATATTTCTAGCTTTTTAAAGGATCCATATGTATGATGATGTAATTATGTGAGGTTTTTGGTTTAAAACATGAAATTGAAGTGGAAAAAGTTTTCTATGTTTCTATGTTGTAAGACATCTGTATAGTGTTGCAGAAGAATCTACTGAAGTTAGCATGCTCTGCTAACCAGCTAACCCCAACCCACCGTTCCTGTATATTACTTGGAACCGGAGTAGTGAGTCACTGTAGTGTCGAGTCTGCCTGTAGTCCCCACAAAAATAGCAAAAAGATTTGAGGGAATGTATCTATTGGGAGTTTTTACATATGTTCATACCCAGGGCCTTAATGAATAATACTCCTAATGTCAGTGTAGAATAAGTCAAACCAATGGTCTTCTGTATCTTCTATTGTAGTAGTGGGTCGCAACAATAAAACACAGGAAAATGTCAATGTACGTGATTTTATTAGGGCACTTTTGAAACAACAGCAAATATTACCTCAATTCTATAAAATAAAAGATCCAAATCACAATTAGGAGAGGTTTCTTTTATGTACATGGATAATACACATCTATGCTTACATATTATAATTGGCATTAAACTTTATTTACTGAAGTTACACTGCAGATATTTGAAACCTACATACAAATACCATACAAATTAATTTAAAATAAAAATGAAACTCTCTCTCTCTCTCTCTCTCTCTCTCTCTCTCTCTCTCTCTCTCTCTCTCTCTCTCTCTCTCTCTCTCTCTCTCTCTCTCTCTCTCTCTCTCTCTCTCTCTCTCTCTCTCTGTGTCACTGTCTTTCTGTCTTTCTGGTTTTCTGTCTACTCACATTCCAAACAATCCATTCGTCAATGTGACCTGTGTAAGTCTTTTTTAGTTTTTATCTCTTTTGAGTATTTATCTCTTCCTCTATACCGTATGTTCATTCATATCTCCTCTGGAAGATAGGGTAACTCCGAGGTAAAGTCTTTTTTGACAATCATTTTAAGTATTTCTACATAATTAAATGGTTAGATGTTAACAAAGTCATTCAGAGTGGTTTTGTGTGAAATGCTTTACTGTAGAGACACTCACCAACTTGGATTTTTTCATAGTAATAGTGATAGTAACCTGCGTCACAGTGTCTACAACACAAATACAGCCATTTGACATGTGACAATGATGGTGAATCACAAAGCTATCATAAAACAATACCTTGCTAAATCAGGCAGCAGGTTTATAAAAACCTTATGTAGGAATGTTTAATGAGAGGGTTTTACAGGGGTTACACATTTCAGGCATCTGGTTCTTATCATGACTATTGTGAACACTTCTTACTCTGGAAATTTATTTAGAGTAAACTATTTCACGTCAAACTACTCTGAATTACCTTATTTACGTCTCACCAATGTTCTAAATTACAACTGCATTTTGCAAAATCTGAGGTATTTCCCTTTAAGTAGACTTGCCATATTTGCCAGATTTGATAATGCTAAGCAACACTGATAGACGCTGATTTGCATTTGCAAAACTGAAAGCATTTGTAGATAGTTGCCCTGGCACACATGTACTATACTATTTTTATTGCATATTATTATTATTATTATTATTATTATTATTATTCAACACTGGAGCAACAAAGTACAAAAATAATTTGGGTCCATATAAAGGATGCTCTGAGACACGTGTAGTGGTTTTGAAGCAGAAAACCCCGAAAGGTGTTACACCTGATGCGTATACAAAGATCTGTACCTGCTGCACCTCCTTTTCCAACAAGGTGCTTTATTTAAAGGGATGTAAAGGCTTAGATTTCCCTAGAAATTCTTATGTTATTTAAGGTGTAATGGTTAAGGTGTTAGGCTTATGCTCAGGTTGGCTTTGTAGCTACTGGAAACAACTTGGTTTCTGTACTTAGGACCTCAAGAGAGAAAGAGCGAGAGAGGGAATGTAGCTTTAGGAATGCCTGTGCTACAGTTTCTGTTACCATAGGATGTGGAGCCAGGTATCGTGAGAAATTCCACTGCTAACGGTTTCTCAATTCACTGCACCTGAGGAATGAAAAAAAGGGCGAATGAGAAGAAGGAAATATCCAGGAATGTGGTTTTCGCTGTTTCACTCTGAGCTGGTTGATTGGGAAGAGCTTGCAGTGTAAAAAAACATCTACCTGCAAGGCTGCATACCTGGGGGACTCCCTGTCCTGTAAAGGTTCTGAAACTACCCATATAGTCATGTGCCCTCTTATAAACACAAACTGGTATCACTCAGCTGTACTATGATTGTCATAAAATACACTGCACACAAGCATTATCATAATAACATATGCACATGCACATGTGTGTTTATGATGTACTGTTTACACAAATCTCAGAGCCATTCTAGAAATGTAAAGGAGATGCATTTTTCTGGTATTTTGTTCTTTTACTTAATAATGGTGGTGTGGTTTTATGTATTAGCCATAATTTATTGGGGTGGGGTCTGTGGAAGGAAGGGGTCTCAAAATAAACCTACCATCCAGTCATGCTGGAAAAATAAAAAATGTTGAACTTAAAACATAACATCTCAACCTGACATAGACTGTTTTGCTGCTGCATATGGGCATGTGGACCTCATGTGTTTATTTTTAATCTTGCCTGTAAAGAACGGCTGTATACAAAAACACTTGACAAAAGTGCCTTTCATTGTTTTGTAATAAAATACTTTTTTAGACCTGCTATGGATTGCTGTTAATACAGCTTTCTGATGGCACCATGACAGTTGGACTGGTCAGTGATGATGCGCCCCGAAATGTAGTCCCAGAACCTAAACAGGGCCTTTTCTACAACCAGACCAATATATCCTATACCAGATAAAGTAGATGTGTTAGAGCAGGACAATAAACTAAAGACCTTGAACATTGTCTGAGCTAAAGACACTGCTAACTTCTGAAAGCACTCTGATAAATGCCGAAGATTTGTAGACACCTGCTTATACATTTAGGGTGTGGCATTTGCAAGGAATTGCAAGGACTTAATCAATTCACATACTGCTATCCCATGACTTTTGACAGTGTTTCTTAAAGAGAGCCACAGGAGCATTAGTGATGTCAGGTACTAGATGATTAGTTCTAAATCACAAATTGTACTTTAATTCAAAGATACTGAAAGAAGCTTCATCTAAGGGGTATAGCCAAAGGGTGGCTAGTTCCATCCTAGCGTGATATATGGCCACCCTTCTGGCCACCTTAATTATGCAAAATGAGAACCCTATCATTACACAACCATTCCCCAGAAAAATGTTGTGGGTGAAGCAGATAAATAATGACCTGAATCCCTGAATTGGTATATGACCTTCTGTTTTCCCCTTTACAAACAACAAAATAAGTTGTTGGACATACAGTTTGCAGTAAAGGCATTCTGGCTAATAGTTCTGAGTTTATACATCAGTGTTTTCCTGAAGAAAATAAAGATGAGGCCTGTCCATGTCCTATGGCATGTGAAGTATTGCTGAACAGGCAATTGCGAACTTCCACTGTAGGGTCATTGAGAGTGCCCTACCAGTAAAAAAAAGGGGTGCTATGAGCAAGTCAGCTTACCTCATCTATCATTGCACAAATTGATCTACATGTGTTCTGTACACTGAATCTTACACTTGAATCAAAGGTCCTGTGAAGAAGAGAAGGTATCGACCTGGAAACATCCAGGAATTTGGCCTCCATAGCAGTTTGAGGAAAAATCAATGTAGAACATTCATCTTATTAAACAGTGACATATTAGCATAGAGTAAAAGGAACATGACTCTGACGTGCTGTTAATACGTAATCACACTCAATCTCTCCTTTCTTTCTCTTAAAAGCATGAGGAATGAGAGTAGAGGGAGAGAAACAGCCTGTTTGACTGGTAGAGTAAGTTGCCTCATACAGAAACAGGAATTCTGTACAGTATTCAGATAACCTTGTGTGTATGCATGTTTGTGTGTTTTTTAGTTTGTTTACATGTGCCTATCCAAAAGAGACGGTTTGACAAAGAGTTAAATGCTTTGTATGATGCCGTTTGAAACCCTAAGAATCAAAGAGAAAGAGAGAGAGGGATACTTGCTCATGAATTGTTGGCACAAGAGCAAGACTTTTAAGCAGGTAAACTCAGGTGAGTTTCACTTTAAGTGCCACTGTCTTTTACGACACCCACACACAAACACACATTACCAATGAATGTCTTTTTGTTTTTTGTTTTTTTCTTATAGCTTTCAAAACCAATTCACCCTGACTCATGCTCAACTGAGTACCAGCAAAATGTCCTCACTTCTGCAAAAATGTCATAGTGTCTTATCATCTTATTAAAGACATAAAGCCTTCACAAAAATAGCAAGGCAAGCACACACACACACCACCTACACTTGTACAAACACATCAGAATTAGAATATTTTATTTAGTGCAATTTTAGTAAGTGCAAAATGTCTTAGACATTATTTCAGAGAGTGTTTCAAAATAAACTCCATTAACAATAAACAAAAATATAACATGCACAAAATACACACAATAGTAAAAAATAAATATAAAAAAATATTACAGTGTAAACTTGACAGTATGTATTGTGTATGGTTATAGAGTACATAAACCACTTTTCATAAGTTTGTTCTGTAATGCTTGCTTGCACTATTTTCAACAATATATAGTAAATTCAATAACCAACAGTAAATCATTAGTACCATACAATTTTGATTTCAGATAAATGTATAACAAATTGTGTATTGTTGTCCTGTGCAACTTCACAGTTCTAAATAATTAGTAGGACATTTTTCAAGGTGTAAATATACATAATTTTAGATCAGAGATGAATCTTAAAATGATCCGGAAAGCTGCATAAGGTCATCAAAGTTTAGAATGAGCTTAGAATATTATAAAAATCCTTGAAATGTTGAATGAAATATTAATAGATACTAAAATTAAGCATCACTAGACAGGAACCTCACTAGTGACTAAAATACTGCTTAGTTTGTAGTTTAGAAGGTACATGATTTGAATCTACATTGTTTTAGTCATTATTGTATTAATTTATTAATTCTGGACTATTTCTATTGTCATTCTGCAGTATCTATTAACTAAATATCTATTAAAGCAGTATTTACTCTATTTTCAATCTATTGATATAATAATGAAAAGTAAACATAAACTGTTGAACAGTGCACACAAGCAACTGTCTAAAGACACCATTTTTAAGTAATGACCCCCACTGTACTATATTATGGGTAACACGTCTGGCGATTAAAGCGGTGCTCCGTTCTGGACTGCCTTTTATCACTGTGTAAGTAAGTCGATGGCCCACAGATGGCGCTTTCGTTCTCTCGCGCTCTAAACCCCCCAAATGTAGTTCACATCTGTTACTCTGCATTCCCCCAGATTGTTATCACAGTCACTCGTGTGCGTGTGTGTATGCTATCTACAAGGCTGGTGTGATGAGATGAAAGAAAGCAAAGAAGGCATAAAGACTATCCAGTGCAATGGTGTGGAACATCTATATATTCAAAAGTACCACAAGACTGGATAACATTCTTCTCTCTCTTTCTCTCTCTCTCTCTCTCTCTCTCTCTCTCTCTCTCTCTCTCTCTCTCTCTCTCTCTCTCTTTCAGTACTGGCTTTAATGTTTTCCAGATGTTGCCCCCTCTTGCTCTCTCTCCCAGGAGAGCGATTCACACAGCTTTCTCTTCTGTGTCCGTCTAAGGCTGGAGCGTTTGCTGAAGTCCTGTGGAAACTGTGAAAACAGAAGGAAATGCACTGAAAGTAAATTTGCATTTACTTTATTCGAAAGTATACACTGGTTGTACATGAGCAAAGTGTTGTCTTCTTTTTTTTCTTTTAGGAGTGATGGGGAAGTGATGCACTCGTTTAAATCAAGTCACTTAAAAACACGTTTTCAAAACAGTGTGGTGTACTGAGATCTTAAAGTTGGAACGGATCCTTGAATGGAGACTTGAATAAAAGTCAATAAGAATCTACATGTAAATACATTCAACTATACGTACTGTTCGACCAAATTGGATTAGTTCATACTTCTTATTAAAGAACATTCAAATACTGAGGCCTTAAATATTTTGCAAGTATTATGTTCTGGTCTATTTAAAACTTAATAGAAACAGTAACAAGCTAAATATATAGAAAATCATCATTTATTGGTTATTGTCTATTGGAAGTCCAAACTGCCAACTAACTATATATTTGTGTGTGTGTATATATATATATATATATATATATATATATATATATATATATATATATATATATATATATATATATATATATATTCATTGTAGAGTGAACTGAAATATTTAGATTTTTATTAATTTTATATTTAAATGAATAAACATGCAAATGCAAAAAGTACTGTCCCATATTTTTTATGTCAATACTGAAACATGAAAAGTTTTAGCCTTTAGGCAAAGCATTATTTAGCCACACCTCTACTTTTTAAAGGGTTGAACTGCAACCCGGTTCTTCATGGCCACATGGTTAGCAGTTACATCCCATTGTTTTGAAGTATAATGTGTCCCTAGGTCTGAAAATCATTGAGTAACATAAAATATTGTCACTGCCAAAACATATTTTCCGCAATGTAGTATTCTATTGTGTTTTAATGAAAAATATTATGAATTTATGGACAGTTCCACTGTTCAAAGCTGTGCTTGTTATTACACATACTGGCTAATCATTTGGAGTTCTGCTCCACATTAGGTAAAACTGGAGCTGCCGAAAGGATTTTGGTCTGATGTCTGTTAAGTCCATTTTCAACTCTTTGACTGAACCAATTCAATAGAATGATTAATATACTAGTAAAAAGTAGACCCTCTATGGAATTCTTGTAGTATGTTAGCACTAATCTAATGGAAACTCAAATAAACATGTTCTAGATTAAACACTGACAATTAAAGGCTGTAAAAGACATGTCATGTTTACTTACAGCCAGTAACATATATTTCCGTTTGTAAGTTAAACCAGGGTTTCACAACCTGTGGACCATAACCCACCAGTGGGCTGTGAAGCACAGTGTAACGTTCCTCAGGCCCATTCCCAAGGAGATGAAATAATCCGTGGTGGGGTGATAATGGCTTTTTTATTACTTTAATGTTTAATAACATTTATACGAACACATAAATAATAGAACATATCGGAAACGTAATTCGAGTCAAATTAAACATCATCAGTTTAAGACAGTGTAGGTGGGGGGGGACCAGTGTGGTTTGAGTCTTTCAAATGAAGCTCTTAAACCATAATATCACAGCCCAAGTACATCCTAAAAGTTAACTACTTGTGCGAACCCCTTTCAAGCTCTGGATGTACAAAAAAAAAATCAAAATGTACAGGGCATGGAGTCAGTTAGATAAGACAAAGTACAGATTGGGAACCCTTGCGTTTTAGGCCAGTGGTGTCCAAATATCCCCAAAGAGCTGGTGTGGCCGCAGGTTTTCATTCCAAAATATCTGGAGGTCCTCAGTCTACTCATGAAATCATCTGGTCTCAGTCTTCAAGCAGCTCATCATGTGGACTGCTGCTTTGTTCAACCTACAACCTTACTGCTGATAAGATAGGACACCCTTGCCCATGCCCTAGAAGCTTGCATGGCTGTAGACTGAATAATTTTCCATTGGATGTTTTGAGGATTTACCCTTTTTCTTTGCAACCAAAACGAGAGTTTAAATACAAGAATAATTCTTATATTATGTAAAAATGAATAAATAATTACAGACCTTTTAATATTACAGAAATCATTAGGCCTTTTCTGGTAGCCTAGAGGGTCCTGAAAGTTCCCTGCTGTTAGTACTTGAGTAAATAATAGTTAAGTAATAATGATGAAGTGCAATTACTGAAGTATTTTCTACCCCTGGTTGCAACATAGTAATACATGTTCTATCATGATAAGGTGTAAATGGCTTTTGTAATAATGCAGCATTGCTGTTAGAAGGTTGCTTTGGCTTTCAGTGTTTTTGTTAGATAAGGTTGCAAAGTTTCACACACCATGCTTTTTTGTGTGTGTGTGTAACATACTTCTTTTCAATCAATTCCACCTGGGCTACAGAGGCAATGAAGGCCGATGTGGGGCCCACTTACTCTTTTTAACATCACCATACAAACTCAGCTCCAACACATGTCAGCATATGACAGGCTGACTCTCACATGTATATGTCCATGTTATGCTCTACATGCAACTTTATGTGGTGTATACTGCACACATTAAGGAGCCCACCCACAGTCTCTCTCTCACACACACACACACACACTGGCTATGTGAGGTTAGTAGAGAGTTAATGCAGTCAGACCAGATTTCAGTTGAAATGACTTAACGACCAGAGCAGCTGCTGCGGGGGTTGACCCTCCAAATCTCTTTCCTTACACTCTCTTTCCTTTCTTTTTTTACTCTTCCTTCTCTCTCACGACATTCAGCTCCACGGACTGTGTGTACACTGAAACAGTAGACAAAGACTGTCCCACCTAAGTTAAGCATGTAGACTTGTTTATATCTTAACAAAAACACCTTGGGCAAGGATTCTAGGACATAGTGTGTTTCTGTGTACTGCTACTAATTACTAACTACTTATATTTTCAACAGGGCACAGTTTCTTCTTATTCATAATACAGGTGCATGTATTGCTGATGCAGATGCTTGGCCACTCTAAAACAGCCTCACATGAGCCTAAGGTCATTGTGCCTAATGCCAAGCTTGTTTGTGATCCAAAATTAATCATTTAAGTTGACCTTACTAGTGCAATGTAGGACTATCAAAATAATATTCCAATATTAATAGACACAAGCTAGAGACATTAAATAAAAGTTGATAAAAATTTTCCTAATATCACTAATCAATGACAACAATCATAAACAATAGTATTAAATGCCCAACAGAAGCAGATGAGGTGCAATAAAAGGAGTGGAAAGTAAAACATATTTATGGAAAAACAACTATGAAATTGATCTTAGAATGTGATTTTATAAATGTGTTTTTGACTATGTGAGTGTTGGGGATGGGGATACTTGTCCTGCTCACTGAATGTGTATGTGTTTGTGTGCACTCTGTTGCTGTGCATGTTGTGACCTGTTTTTAGTCATACAGCATGTGCTTCCAATACTCTCTCCTTCAGCATTCTCTTAGTCAAAGATCATTACCCCCCTGTGTGTGCGTGTGTGTGCGTATGTGCGTGTGTGTGTGTATGTGTGTGTGCGTCTGGGAGTGGGTGTGTGTGTGTGTGTGTGTACATGTGTGTGTGTGTGTGTGTGCGTGCGTGTGCGTGTGCGTGTGCACGTGTGCCTGTGTGTGTGTACGTGTGCGTGTGCGTATGTGTGTGTGTGCGTGTGTGTGTGTGTGTGTGCGTGTGGGAGTGTGTGTGTGCATGTGTGTGCGTGTGTGTGCGTGTGTGCGTGTGTGTGTGTGTGTGTGTGTGTGTGTGTGTGTGTTGAGGGATAAAGCATTTTTTCTGATGACCTTTTGAAATGAGAGCATGTTTTGAGTATATTTTTAGTGCTCAGAAGATCAAATGTTGATTTTGAACTAATTTCAGAGTGGAAGTGTTTGATGTAGGTACTTTATTACAGAGAGAGAGAAGGTGAACGAGAGAAAGAGTCATATAAACATTAGTTGGGTGCTCAGATTTGCTAGAATTGCACGTTTTTATGTTTATGTACATTTATGTAAGGGGCATCTTGTCACACTTTTACTATTTAATGTTTTCAGCATCTACGCAGATGCATGGCATGTCTGGGAAAGTCAGCGGAGGGCAAAGTACACAAACCATGTACTTAAGCTACAGTTGAGATATCCTCCAGTAATTTACATCTGTAAAAATAGAAATTGCCTTCAAATGTACAGAAGTCGAGAAAGTAAAAGTTGTATGATTTATTATGACTCTAATGTCTTATTATCATTTCTGTAATAAATACTCTTTCTTAATCAACTCATTTTAGATGAAAAGACTCTAGTGTCACTCTCAGTCTTTGAATTATCAGTCCAAAAATACTTCAGCTAATGTCCTGCTAACTTTACAATACTGCAAACATGAATGAAAAAAAAATTTAATTGCAATTTTGTTGGAATGTTCGAAATGTTTTATTTGAAAGATTGAGCCTGTAAATAATGATTAACAACAAATTGTTTGTTGTTATGTCCTGAAAATAAGTTTAAAAAAGAGCCCAAGACTTCATTCCTTTATTTTATATTGAATTTGTAGCATTATGATCCACATATAACATGATTTTAAAAAATGGGTGAAAATATGATGCCTCCCTCTCCCATAGTATATTTATTTGTATTTACTTTGTATGTACTGTATTTAGGATACAGCTATGTCAAGTTTGTGAAATGTCTTTATCATGTTACCAAACACCAACAGAAATATCAAAAACACCAAATTCCAAATGGTTCACATCAAGGTCCATACTTGGTTAGTAATGTTTTTCTCCTTTTCGTTAAATAGCCCTACACAAGTTTTTGTTCTGACACCGGTGTGCTCTTATAAAGACCAGTTTATAATGGCAGACAAATGTGAATGAATCTCCCCGCCTCTCTCTTCCTTCCTCCCCTGTTCTCTGCCACATGCCTTTGTTTTGTCCACATCTGTTCCACACTCTCCATTCCTTTACAAATCTTACTCACTCTTGTTCTCTCTCTAACCTCTCTATTCTCTTTTGTTTAGTTTTGCTATCTCAGCTCTCTCTCTCTCTCTCTCTCTCTTTGTTTTACAGCTGTGCTGGTGTCTGCAGGGTCCAGTAGACAAATTCATTTGACGGATAGACAGGAAGTGATCTCACTGACGTTTAGGGGTTTCACTGAACATACACACACACACACACACACACACACACACACACACACACACACACATACATACGGAGGTAATGCTAAATGTGTGTGTTGGTGGTTATTTTGGTTCTGGTTTGAATGCTTGTCTTGCTGTGTGATGTCTCACATTTTGCCGGACCACCACAGTGTGACAACACAATGTGCTTATTATTTAGATAAAGCCAACAAACGCGCTGGCACTTTCGCAAAGCCGTAAACACTTTAGTGCAGTCTGAGAGCTGATCAGCCTCTCAGCTGGAACAGTTCCTCTTATTGTTAAAGCTGTGCAAACAGCAGGATCATCACTCTTCCTCTAGTCTTTCCAAAAGGCACAATCTGGATGAAATATGGAACATCTGGAACTTCCCTTCTTTCAGGTGTCTCTACATAAGAAATCTGTGACATCTGTAGTAGCGCACAATCTATTTGCACAGAGAAGATGTGTTTCCTTGCACTGTAGGGCCTAATGTAAACTGTGAGATGATGGCAGTCCTGCACATTTGTTGGATATCACATAGCACAGGGTACTGCAACTGAAATCCTGGGCAAATACTATATGCCATCACTTATGTTTGTACATGTAAAAAAAGTGTCAAAAAAAAAAAAAACATGTCAAAATGACTTAGTTTTGAACTTGTTTGGACCTGTTTGACAGAGCTTGGAAACTTACTTTAAATCCACTGCATTATGCATTAATTGCTTTTGGCTTATGTGTGAATAAAACCATAACATGTCAAAATGAAAGCGAACACTTTGTTTTAGGTTTGTTTTGGCCTGTTGGACAGAGCTTGGTTCTACCTAATGGAAACTGTTCTCCTTCAATATTTTGTGCTGATGATCACTTTTATAGACCCCAGTGTCAGACTAATTGATTTTAATTACATTTGTCACTGCTGAGAATATATTTCACATACTAAATGTCCCATCAAATTAATTTGTGAATTCACATCCTCGACCAGTAGTAGTGTTGCTTTGGCTGTGTTAAACACCGATGGAAGTGCATATGGCAACACAGAACATAGTTATCCAGAAAGGAAATAAGGTAATCCTAATGTATTTATAATACTTTAAATCTGTATTCACACTCTGCCTAAGCTCCTGAGCTGTCTTTGATCTCCTATTTCTTTGAGCCCCACTTCTAGATGACCCGGCGTGCTGTGATTGGTCAGCTTAATCACTCTGTTCTGCTCTCTAGACAACTGCCAGAGCATCAACAATGGTATCAGTTTGAGTCAGTCCGATCCTGACAGTCAATTTTATTTTTTAACACTCTGTGTGATGTGCAAGGATGTGCCAAGCTTGCTGTTAGGCAGGCAATAAGGATTGTATTGCTAGATTACATCACCTTTTAACAGAGTAAACAACGGAAATTCCACTAAGGCATTAAGTATCTGAATACTTTGGGCTTTAGAACTTTGCATGCACAAAATGCTACATAACATACTAATGGAAGGGGATAAACTGGAAAAGCATAACAGTTTCCCTTTTACCTGCATCTAAGAACAACCTTTGAACATCTGTTCTCGACTGCCATTTTGTCTCTACTGGGTAATTTACCACAGCATCAGATTTACTCACTCATCTTTTAGCCAGCCTCATTCTTTTGTCACAGGGGGTGCTATCTAATATTCAATGGCTGGAAGGCAGGAAGCGATCGAGGCAGGCCACCAGTCCACACAGGGTAGACACAGAGACATACCCATTTACTCACCTAGGGGGCAATTTAACATCTCCAAATCACCTGACTGCATGTCTTTGTACTGAAAGAGGAAACCCACACAGACATGGGGAGAATGTGCAAACTCCATACAGAAAGGATCCTGGACACACTAGCTGTGAATCGAACCCAGACCCTTTTTGCTGGGATGCGACAGCTATAACCCCTGGGCCAACAAACTTCACTGCACCCATTCATCGGTTCCAAAAACTGAAAAAGAACACCGTACGTGGTCAAAGCAGTTATACCTTCATGCAACTTGCAAAAAAAAAACATATGGGATTTCTTATTCATTGTTTCAAATTTAAACTATTATAATGCAAACTCAGGTGGGCTCTGAAACAACCACAGTGTTGTTGACAAGATTCAGTAAACAAAGATAGTGTTCCTTTTAATGACATCAGCAAGAGTCAGTCAGGCTAAAGATCTGTCATACCATGATAAAAAATAGTTCTCTTATTTATATTTTTTGTACCATTTTTATAATAGGCGAATTAACCTTGCTTACTGAAGTGTTAACTCCTTGGTTGCAGCCTGCAGACAAGTCACCTCAATGTTGACAAGAACTTGTCTACATTTTTGCTACAGGTAAGTATATAGAATTATTTTATTTATGCAGCAAAAATTAAGACTTTTTCATGGTTGGGGATAAAGGGGAATAAGGCCCATCATCATGCTAACATATTTAAGCTGTATAGTAAAGCTTTTCTTTGTCATCTTCATTTTATCTAATTATGTCTGTGATGGCCATATCATGGCAAAAGTAGTAGTATAAACCTGCTTTTAGAAAAAGAAGAGCAAAAAGCCTGCTGACTTGCATTGCAGTTTTAATAGAAGCCAAAGTTGTGAAATGAGTGCTTTGGCTTCTATTATGAATGTTCAATTATAAGTGGGATTTTCTTTTCTAGGAAATATGTCTAATTTATTGCCTGTGCAAATCAACCATGTGCTGCAGATGTTTGAAGGCTGATGTTATTCTGGAGTATTTCTTTAATAGTAACAAAGGAAAGGTTTGTACAAATTGATTCTGTACTGTCTCCTCTCTCTGCCATTCTTCTGTTTGTACAGTCTCGTTTATAAATGTCAGGGTCACATAATTAATATGTCCACCCACACATTCACCCAGGAGGACCTCTTCCCACGGCCTGGCGCGCAGCCTGAGAGAAGAATTTCAGCTGAGAAATGTCTTTCTGGACTTCTTTTCCTCTTGCTCTCGTGGTGTTTCCCTGGATCCATTCAGTCTTTTCAAGCAAGCATTCAGGACTGAGTCCCTATGGGACCCTCGTGGGAAAAAAAGGCTGCTCTACACATATTCACACTGTGTATGTGTGTCATTAGGGGGCTGTTGTCCACATCTGGCCGGCAGTTGAGGGGAGAAAGGGGGAGGGGTGATTTGTGCCCAAACTCCAAGGCATAGTGTGTGTGTACTTGTATGTGTTGTTCTCTACACTGATGGTAAAAAAGGCACACTTTAATGCTGGCTGGTCCATGACAGTAAATACTTGTTTACAAAACTGCATTTATCTTTATTTCTGAGAAGAAGTAAATCAGCGATGTGTGCCTAAAAGGATGTGCAGTAGACTGAGAAGAGGAAACAGAAGAACGTGCAATGAAACAAAGAAGCTGCTGGTGTTCTCAGAACAATGAACTGATCACTCCATTGTCCAGATTCAGCATCACTGAAAGAGTATGAGATCACTGAGAATCTTGAGAAGCAGAAAATGAAACTTCTCATACTGAACTTTGCAGTTGTGGAAAAGTATTTCTATGGATTTCTCTGAGGAACTGAAAGCCAGTATGGAAGCTGTAATAAAGGTGTAAGGGGGAACACAATGAATACTGGAAATGTTGATATTGATACACTGGGAAAGTTGTTTTGGCTTTTTTTTATGCTAAATGCAGCTGCTATCGGAATAAAACCTTTTACCTGTTTTTGACATGATTTGAAAGTACCTGTTGTCCTTCATAATAGGCTGAAGAAAATGGATCAAAAATAAAACTGGATACAAGTCTGGTTCCTTTAACTTGCACTACTGTAAAGTTATCATTTTGAAGAAAAGCGGTTTTGTTCTGACAGCAGCCATATGTTTTCTGTTTTCTTCCTCACTCTGAAAAATGAAAATGGCTGTTCTGACTGGAGATAAATGACAAGAGATCTATGACTTTTTCTTTGGGCATCTCTGTGGTTTACATATAGGTTTACATATAGACACCATTATTTAACAACATCTGCATGAAAGCAAATTAAAGCTACTTGATTTGAACCTGTACATCATTTGTAGATGAATGTCGGCACAATCTGCCTTTTAATGCGTTCAATTTTTGGCAGTGATTTGCATTTGAAACAGTCTGTCCAATATTTGCTTCATTCCTGTATGTTCGTGCAAGTGAGTGTAAATCTGTGCATATGTTTGGGTGTGTGCGTGTGTGTGTGTGTAATCTGCACCAGATGACCACTAGTGGAGTGAGAGGGGCTGCAGTAGGCGGACGTTTCCTCTTTGTTGCTCTCTCTCTCTCTCTCTTTCTTTCTCTCTCTTTCTTTCTCTCTCTGTCTGCCTTTAGTTTTCACTGCAGCTGGATCTGCAGGGCTGCTGAAGCTCCCGCTGCTCGCGCTTATTGTTCCTAAAACGCGCTCTGGACAAGCGGGACCGCAGCAGAGGAATGTCCACTGCACTTTCCTGGGAATGGCCGCGCGCGCGTTCCTTCTCCTCCTCCCTACCGTCTGCCTCGCGCTGCTTCCCGCTGCTGTTCTTTCATCACACGCTCTGTGCCCGGAGCGTTGCGAATGTGGACGCGCGCCGCAACACGTCCTGTGCAGCAACCGCGGGCTGCGCACGGTGCCGAGCGCGCCGCCGGCGGAGAGTGCGCAACTCGTGCGTGTCCTTGTCTTAGCGGGCAACTTCATCGACGCCTTGGGCGCGCGCGACCTGCCGCGCTACAGTCAATTGGCACGCCTCGACCTGCAGTTCAACCGCATCGGGCATGTGCATCCGCGCGCGTTCACGAGGCTCTCCGAGCTGCAGGAGTTGTACCTTGGCCACAACGTCCTCTCCGCCATGCCTCCACGCGCTCTGCAGCCACTAACGAAGCTTGCCGTGCTCTATGTTAACGACAACCTCATCGAGGAGCTCGACTCAGAGACCTTCGGGAACTTATCGAGCGTGGTGCGGCTGCGACTCGACGGAAACGCGCTAGAGACGCTGCGTGAGTCCGTTTTCGAGTCTCTGTCCGGTTTGGTGGCGCTGAGGCTCGAGTCCAATCGTCTGCGCCACGTGCACTCCACCGCCTTCGCCAACCTCACGCGCCTGCAGTTGCTGAACCTCTCCGACAACCGGCAGACAGAGCTGCGCGACGCGCGCACCTTTGCAAACCTGAAGTCGCTCACAACCCTGCTCCTTGCACGCAACCACATCACGCACGTGGGCGCCCGCATATTCCAGGACTTGAGCAGGCTCTCGACCCTCTCGCTGAGTGGGAACAGGATCACGCGGCTCGAGCCTGAGGCTCTGGCGGGCCTCACGCGCCTGCGGGAGCTTGCGCTGGACGGCAACACGCTGACAGAAGTGCCCGCGGGACTCCTAGACCCGCTCGAGCGCCTCGAAAGCCTTGACCTGAGTGCCAACCAGATCGCCCGCGTGCACGAGGCTGCCTTCGCGCACCTCGCGCGCCTTCGCGTGCTCACATTGCGGGACAACAGGCTTGCAAGATTGGAGCAAGGCGCACTCGGGGCAAACTCGGCCCTGCGCGCGCTCGACCTGCGGGACAACGAGTGGACGTGCGGCTGTCGCGCAGAAGCACTGAGAAGTCGTGCGGGGGTTGGCGGAGACCTGGCGGTGCGGTGCCGCGAGAGGGAAGAAGAAAAGGAGGAGGAGGAAGAGAAAGAGGGAGATGAGCGACTTGAGGCGATAGAGCAGAGGAACTCTTGCGCAGCTGAGGACCTGGAGGAGATGATGAAGGGAAATGCAGAAGTGGTGGGTGAAGGAGGTGCAGAGGACCGCGAGGAGCCTCCCGCAGAGCGAAGAGAGAAGAACATGAGAACAAGGCAAAGAGCTGGCAAAAACAGAAAGCGTGGGAAACCACGAGCCCTTACGGGAACATTGACAACAAAGATAGTCCCCATAACAACTAAGGACGCTGCTGTCGCTCAGCAACTTGTCGACTCCTCGCTACATGAACGAACTGCTGTGTTAACGGACGCCTGTCACTTTAACCGTCACCACATCGCTAACGTGACCGTGGACGAGGTCACAGACACTACGGCCACTGTCCGCTGGAACGTGGTGACTGACCGCGGCGAGGTCGCGCTGCTCTTTCGGGTTTTCTTCGACCGCCTTGGCAACTCTGCGCGCTTCCCGCGCTACGCGTACGAGAACGGCGCGAGCAGGGCACTTACGTTACGTGAACTCCGCCCGGACTCCGCCTACATGGCGTGCGTGGAGAGCGTCGTAGAGGGAGCTTCGTGCCACATGGCTTCACGTGAGCACTGCGCGGGCTTCGTGACAGGGCCCGGCTCACGCGAAGCGGATGCGTTGAATGTGGCCGCGGCGGCTCTGGCGCTGAGCATGCTGCTCGCGCTGATGCTTGGCGGTGCGGGTCTGGCGCGGGCGCTCGCGAGGAGGAGGAAGAGAAGAAGCAGCAGGATCAAGGGCGGGAGAGCGTACTCGTACTCCGCGCGCACGCCTTTTCGTGCTGCCATGGCAACAGCCTGCGCGTCGTCCGAGTTTAGCGCGTACAGGAGCGGGCGCGCGCTGGCCGAAGAGGGAGATCTGATCCAGTTCACAGGGGAGAGGATATACAGCAGTGTGCCTGGCTGCAGAGAGGATGATGCCACGATGCAGAGATACATTGACTAGGTTACGACTGCGTGTTTGTCACAGAGTGAGAGTGACCACCTGTGTGTGTGTGTTTATATGTTGTGCGGGGATTAGGATGGGGGCGGGCTGTGACTGTGTAGTTTTTAGACATGTTCTAAATAATGATATTGTCATGTTGCTGTGTAAAGTAAAAACACCGAACTACTGGACTATCATAAAACAAAGATGGCATGTGTAAGTGGTATCCAGAAAATTGGCAGCACTCATCAAACTTTCTGTTACTATGTTAAGGAGTGAAACATTTAATATTTTAAGCAAGATTATATTTTAATTCTATCTTCTTCTTAAAGAAAAAGTCAGTGCACCCTGCATGGTCAGTGTTTAGTAAATACTACATTGTCTATTTTGCAAGTATCGATGCTTGTAAATGCTTTTTGTAGCCACCTGAGACTTATTCAGTTCTTCTTCCATTCTTCCCTTCAAATGTCTTCTAGTTCTCTGAGATTGCTGAGCCATCTTTCATGCACTTGTCCTCTGTTTTCTATGGATTTTTGATTACGTTTAGACCGGGGTCTATGAGGGGCATGGCAAAAACATTTTCGTCTTTTATACAAACAGAAAAAATTGCTGTTCTTTAATTGAATGTGTTCTTTTGTCTTGCAGTGAAATGTTCCCTGTATCACTGGCTTCACCGCCAGCCCAAAGCATGTTTGATGCACTACCATGCTCCTCATGGAGAGATGTTCTTTTCATTAATATCTGCACCTCTTTGATCCAAACATACCTATACTCATTGCATCCAAAAAGTTCTCAACCTTTCACACTTTAACACCTTTTAGCAAACCACTGTTTCTGGATTTTGTAATGATTGATTTTCTAATGACTCTTCTATGAAGAATGTACCACCACTTCAGAGTCTGCTTTAATGTTCCTGAAGATATTTTAAAGTCAGTTTGGGAGGTGATTAGTCTTTCTAGCTAAACTGATTAGCTAAAATATTGCATATTTCATCTTTAACTTTATGTCTAACCTTATACTTTTGCATCCCCCTGTTTACATCTAGTGTTCTGAGTGATATTTTAAATAGCCATATTGGTGGATATATGTTTTGGAATATATGTCATTGAAAAAACTTCCCTGATGGCTCCTTGTATGAATGGCAAAACAATCTTTCCGCAGTCCTTTTTTAAACTCTAGGTACTTCTGACTTGTAACAATGCAACAAGACATTGTGATATCACAATGCATGTCAGTACAGTTGCCTTGTTTGAACACCAAACTTTGCAGATGCTCATCACCAATCTTTCTTTGAGTACTTTTTGTTATAGTCACCATTTTTTATCATTTGAGTTAAGTTAGAAATTTTATGACTATAAAATGTGGACTAAATGTACTTGTACGTCCTCACTAGGTAGCCCCTGAACACCTAGCAAATTCAGAGTTGGATGTGGGGCAAGTTGGAAGGTATGGGCGCATGTTCCCTCCACTTTTTAAAATTATGTGAGATCATTTTGTTGGTTAAAATGTACATCCATCTCTAAGTTGTGAAAGAGTTTCCAGGTATCAGTTACCATACAATTTAGCTCTCAATCACAGTAACCACTCTAAACAAAACTTAAAACGAACGAATTAGAAGCACGAATCTGTCCAGGAATAATTTTACTGTTTTTTTTAATATTTTTTTATTGTGCTCTGTTTGTTGACCTCAGTTAGTGACAGTCATACTTTTTATTATTTAGAATTTTAATGATATAATGGAAAGTACTTCACTGACACAAATTTACCATTGAAATGCTGTATGTATGCTATTGCAATGCAGTTTGTAGATGTCTTAACGTTGACCGTCCCCCTAACCTTCACTCCTAGCATTGAGGATGAGAGGTATAACTGTTTGATGTGTTGTGAATGTGCTCAGAGCAAAAACTAAAACAGCTGGGTGCACAGCTGTATAACAAAAATGATCAAGTTAAATATTGTGATATACCTTATTATTAATATTGCCACATGTCTGTTTGTATATTATCGCTCTCTTTCAAAAATCTTCCTTTTTTGCATACTTCAAAAAAAACAAATAACCTTTTACTTTTGGGAAACTGGAGTGATCCAGAATTACTATGTTTGTTTGGAGAGACAGAGTTTTGTTTGTTTTGTTTGGACAGCTACAATATATATATATATATATATATATATATATATATATATATATATATATATATATATATATATATATATATATATATATATATATATATATATATATATATATATATATATGTATATATATATATATATATATATATAGTGTCTGTGTGTGTCTGCATGAGAGAGAAAATGTGTGCGTGTACTGGATGTTTGATATCTCAAATAACCAGTCAACATATTCCACCCTATACATTCTGACAGAAGACAGGCAGCTGGAGCTGGAGGGCAGAATAGGAGATAGTGTGTGTTGAACAAAGATCACCAAAATATATGTGTGTATACATGGGTGTGTGTACATGTGTGTGTTTGTGTGGGTCAGGTTTATGCCACATGCCACAAGCTGGTCGATGAGAATCATTGAGTTTGGGGCAGGAAAGGTTAGGGTAAGGACAAGGTTTGGGCTGAGGTTAGGCGTTTTCTGGTTGAGGTTGGGGTGCAGGAACAGAACGGAAGTCTATGTAATAACCCCACAGTTCGCAGAAAAATGATTGCGTGTGTGTATGTGGAATATTCAGGGGTGCTACAAGCATAAAATTCACTATACAAGCACATTTGTACAGTTTTTTCTATCAGCTGCTGGTTGGCAGAATCATATTCTTTGTTTTTTTTTTTTTTACTTCAGACAGTTCATGTGTTCATATAGTGTCCATGGTATGTATGACTGATAAAACTCTGTAATTGAATGTTTATCTCTTGTTGCTACAATGAGTCAGTGAATACAGTCTACTATTAATCACAAACCTTGAAACCTTTAAATACATGGGAATGCAGTAAAGCAAGACTGTGCATGTGATTTGGTTGACAATACTGTGTGTGTTTCTGAGATTATTTGATTGAAGGTTATCTATGGCATTAAGGACTGGTTTATCAAACTATCCCACAGGTTGTTAAGAGACTTAAGTGACAGTGGTGTGTAAAAATTGGGCTGTGCTAAAATTTGTAACCAGAAGGGGGCAGTGCTTCCTTTCTGATCAACTATACTACTCATCCCACTCAAAACCTCTAAAGAAAAAGAAATCTGTACAGATATTTATCCATGCCATTACAATATACGCATGTAAATTGTATTCTTAAAGGTTATGAATGTGAAATAATTCAATTTTAGCCCTAAATGTAGTGTGACTTTAGGCCGCTATTAAGCCTGCATTTGCCTGCAGACTCTGATGACAATGTTGAGTTTATTACGTAATCACACAAATAAAAAGATGAAACACATGCAGACCAAGTTCTTTTTATTTAGAAAGAGCAATAAAATTTGTTAGTTGGTACAAAAATAAAGAAATATTTTATTTTCAAAAACTGCACATGGAAAACGCTGTTCTGACACCTGAACAATTAGGCAGAGCGATAGTCTCTCACATTACGTGGCGCTGAATGCTAAAACATTGAACATTTTGTAACCAATTGCTTTGAAGGGAATAAGCAGTTTCCTGAAGGTTTTATCACTTTGCCACATGTGACATACAACGGTTGATGAGTGAAAAGGCTTTCTACACATGTTTCCCTTATGGTGCCCTGCTGTGCCTGTATGGAAAAGTACTGTATGCCTATTAGTGTATGACATTTTTTGCCTGAATAATTGCATATAAAATACACTATTGTGAAGACATTTTATTGTTTGGTGCATTATCTTTCCATGTGTGTTGTGACACCAGATCGGTTAACTGAAGAGAAGTCTCTGACATTGTTGATTGTCCCACGAGGACAAAGGCACTGCTCATAGCTAAAGGTGCATTTGCAATCCAGAGCAATACCAAATAATTCACTTTACATATTTACAATATCATACATTCCCCTGATTGACAATAAAGTTTTTTTCTAGTCATGCTCTCATCTGGCATTTCAGCTCCTCAAACCGAGCTGTTTGGCCAATGCAGATGAAACTAAAGTGGCAGGAATAAGAAAACATGCAATAAGCATACACATACTTGTATATCACCAGGAGTGAAAGTCCCTGAGGAAATACCACTGGGCAAAGAATAGTCAAAAAATGCTAGAAAGAAGGCAGACAAAAGCATGACAGCTCTTCCAGTAGGCCTACTCCAGGCTGTCACAGTGTGGAATTATTTGATCCCACCATTCATGTCCCTCAGTTTAAACACCTGAGATGTGCTGCCTCAGACAGGCTCTCATTCATCAGCCCATTATGGATGTTATGGGGAATGCCACCATTTTTTGGTGGAAAATACCTGCATAGTTTAATCATTAAGGTGTAATCACTGTTATTTAGAGTTGTTTGCACAGAGTCGGAATTGTTTAACAGTGGTGGTGATGTGAACCAGACATCTTAAGAGTTTAAATGCCTCTAAAATCTCCCTTACTCAAAATTACCAGAGCTTTCATGTGTCAAAATTTGGACTAATCTAAGTGGCCTAAGAAGACCACTGATGCCTTCTTTTTTTTCTTGGAAAACATGCATGTAGGAACCCAGAAGATATGATGGTTTGCTGGTCGATATATTGGCTGTATTTGCTTTTTAGATATTGTGACCTCTGGTTTCTATCATCACCACTATAAAGAAGTCTAACTCACATCAAATTACTGTCATCCAGAAATGATCACAAAGCGATGGAATTCCACTTTAAATGAATACCGCAGTGTCTCTCGACCTAGTCTGACTGATTACAGCTTACTGCAGTTTCACTGTACTCCAAAATGAACACAAAACCCATCGACTCTTCTATTAGAAGTCAATGGACAACAAGGTACCATAATCACATGTATGCTGGATATCACATAGTACAGGGTATCCAAACTTATTCGCAAACAGCCAGCATGGCTACAGATTTTCATTCCAAATAAGTTTGAGCACAACTGATTATACTTAAATCTGTTGGTTTTTGTGTTTGAAAACTGATCATGTGTGTTCTTGCTGTGTTGATATGAAAACGTGCCCATTGGCCCTTTGTGGATTAAATTGCACTCCTGTGTGGTACAGTATTCTGGAGTGCTGGAGTATTCCTTTAAAGCCACTTTTTTATAATACATGACATTCTTAATGGAGATGAATTGTACAGATAAGAGTGTGGTTTTTATGACATCATTAACTCATTCTGACTTTAATTTCTTCTCTGAGCCTTAAGATGAAGGTTACTGATGGTTTGTAAGAGAGCCTTAAAAAGGTTATGTGTTATCAAAGTTAGAACTGCAGTTAACTGACAGAATGGGAGTGAGTGGTGAGATGTGTGTGTACAGTGGTGCTAGCCGAGGTTGAGATGCTGTTGTGTTGGATGGCGAGTGACTGGACAGGACTTCCTGTTGGACTGCCCCCTGTAGGTGAATGCAGAGAGAATGAAATCAGTTAAAGTGGTGACTGGATTGTGTTTACTAAATGTGTAAGTTTGGAATCACACTAAAAATGTTTTCTGTAATATAAAAACAGGTTCTTCATAAATACAACTAAATGTATGCAAAGATCTGAACATCCCTGGTCAAATGATTTATTGATTGTATAGGTGAAAATACATTAATACTTTTTATTTTCAAGGAACATTGAAATATGAATTGTGTAGCTAATTATTTAGAAAACTTTGGTAAAACATTAAATATTAAATGTGCCATAACTTTTGTACGACCACATTTAGTTGTATGTTTTGGTCGCAATATATTAAACAATGCATCATATATGAAGACTGACAACTTCATTTAAAGATGGCAAGTGATTGCAAAACTTTGTGTTAGGCCTGGATAATAGGTTGATGTAATTGGATAATGGCAATCAATTGCCAATATATTAAAGACTATATTAAAGCAAACAACCCACTGCCTCTGTTGTGGGGATGCGACGCACGTGTGGTAAAAACACTAAAACAACACTAAAATGATAAAACTAGAGGATTTCCATACCATACATTCTACATTTTAATGTTTGCATTATTGTAAATAGATACAGTCAATCGAGCGCTACCAGGAGCTGGACTGAAGGCATAACACAATGGATTAACTACTTACTAATAATCCATTTGGATGTGAAGGTGCAATCTACCAATCATGTCTTGATTTGCAATGGGTGGAGTCAATTTTCTGAAAAAATAAGTCAGTCGAGGAATCAGAAAGCCCTAGATATGCCATTTACTGTAAATAAAAGCTGAAAACAGGATTTAGTTGTTATAAATGCAGACCATGGTGCTAGCTCTATGTTAGCACTTTGTTTAGCTGTTTAGTTTAGCAGTACTACATTACTATGATCCCATGTAATCATTTCCACCAATCAGCATTATTATAGAGATGTTTTTTTTTTTTTTTTTTTGTCATAATTCTATTCGAACTGTGCCTTCAGCATTAAATAGCAGTATGAGGCAAGGTTGACTGGAGGCAGGGAGAGAGCTCTGAGTTCCTAGTTTGGAATTCTAAACAGCTTCTACCTGCAGCTTGAAGGATGGACCCCACTTTTACAACTGTGGTAGAACTCATTTAAGATTGAGGAACAGAGAGAAGATGGGGATGGTGTGGCGATGGGGAATGTGAAAACTTTGTCACCTGAACAGCAGGTGAGAATCTGAATATAATGAGTGTTAGACTGGAAGAAGTAGGGGTTTCAAGCCTTCAGCTATTACATGTGTTTGTGTAGTGTTTATGTATGTGTCTGTGTGTGATACTCACCCTGTGTCTCTCGCTGTCTTGCCGTGACAGGGCAGTCTTTATGAGCCAACAGAATCTGTTTTAGCTGAGTGACCTCTGACCTGAGTAATGTCACTTCATTCTGTAATATGAGAAATACATTTAGGCTATGAACTGTAATAAAAGTTAACTGTAAACAAAACAATTTGTGATCTGTAGCTTCGTGTCAGCTTGTTAAGGTGTACCTAAAATATGTGCTTCTATACCTGTAGCTGCAGGTTGGTGTGTGTTAACTCCTCAGCCTTCTTCTCCAGAGACATTACCCACACTTTCCTCTTCTGCCTGCAGCGGGAGGCTGCTGCCCTGTTCCTTTCCAGGAACTTCCGTCTGCGCTCGTCTGGGTCCTCATCTGTCATCCGCCTGCGTCTCCCACTGCTTGTTTGTGGAGGAGACTGTGGACTTTTGGGAATAGGAGATATCTGGAAAATGGAGATTTAGTGATTGTAACATTAAAGGTCCATTTTAATAACCCTAATAACCCTATAATCAAGAGCACTAATAATAATAGCTAAGCTAGCAATAATGTTATCATTGTCATATATATATATATAAAAGGGTACTTTGTACAGCTGTTGGTTGATTAAGGAACTTAGGTGATCCAGTGGGTGGTTTATGAACTAAATGTATGAAGGTGAATAATCTTTTGAAGTTTAAAGAAGCTTCACAGAATAAAAAGGATCTTTGTTGTTTTTCCTAGAATCTATTGAACAATAAAGAAACATTTAGAAATGTGTATGTTTATGAGTGTGGCTAGGCTGCTAGCTAAGCTAGCTAGCTACAGTCAGTTGTGAAATCAAAACTGGCCCCTAATTAACTTTAGCAAGTTAGCTAACGTTACTAATATCTAATGATAATGTAAAGGGGAAAGTCACTGACATGTAAATTAAGTTTTTCAGAGGAGTGTTATGTGAAATGGTATACTGTATCAAAGCCTATCAACTAATTTTCTTCGTAGTGATGGAAACCAGGAGTCAAAGTTTTTAGAAATGTAAATATAGCTATTTTTATTTGCCATTAAAATGTCCAGTAAATCTACACCTCTGAGTGTGTGAACAGAATGTAAAAGGAAAAAGGAAAAATTCTTTAAAAATCTTATTTTATCCTATATATATCTTATACTGCATATACCTCTTTACTATAAATGTATTTTTAAATGATGTTTTAAATTTTAAACTTCATCCCAAAACTATGGTTAAGTCTCTTACCAAACTTACCATTTCAAGTTACTGATACACAATTACTGATACATTTATCAACTAGTATGGGACATTTCACAATAACATTTCAATTAACATTTAAACATCTTAACAACATTTTCCCACTGGTCCCAATTTTTTCAAACTGGCATCTTACATCTTTGGCAGAATAGTTATGTTCAGAAATGTGTTTCTATAGATAGCCAAACTTATAAACTTATTGTGCTTCTAAAGAACTGCTACCTGTGCAGGCATCGGCTGATGTGTCAGGTGAGTGGTGGTCAGATGCCCAGGGCCTTGGTGCAGGCGTGCAGGGGGAGAGTGGTGGGCACAGCTGTGAGGTGACAGCTCTAGACTTTGATGTTGGAGGGCATGTCTTTGATGTGATTGGCTGTGGCAGTGCTGCTGGTAAGACGGGTGAGTCGCGGTTGGCAGGTGGTGTGTCAGTGGTAGCCCTGCCCTTCTGTGCTGCTGTGAGGACATCATCTCCATCATGTGACATGCAGGGTTCTGGCTTCCATTGGAAGCAGGGTGTGCCTGGCTTGGCATGACCTTTGACCTCTATGGGATTGAGTAAAGGAACAAAGCTGTATCTGTCAGCATATTTGAATCACTTTCAAGATCAAACTAAATGAATTATGCACTGATTTCAATGTGAATCATGTAGTACAGCATGAAAAAGAAATTGGCTACCAAGCAACTTTTAATTGCTTTTGCTATGCTGATGACACGCAACTATTTATTTCCTTGCCTTCTGATAACCAAGACTCTGTTTACAGGGTGTCCTGGTGTGTGTCAAATAGTTCTCAATGGATGTTCTTTAGCTTCTTGTAAGAGTCCTGACGTATAAAACCTGGCTGTAGTCTGAGCTCTGTTTTGTAAACACAGTAAAAAATAAAGTAGCTGTTTATTATTTGAGTAACACTCAGGGACAGTTAAACTTGTTAACGTTTTTGTTGCAAACAGAGTTGATTACTGTAATGTTCTTCATACTGGGCTTTCTAAAAAAAAAACAATCCATCCTCTACAACTTGCCAAATGCAGCAACTCATACACTAACAAAATCTGACATTTTGAAAGAACTGCACTGGCTGCCTGTATTGAAAGTTCTGCTGCTAGTTTTTAAAGTTCTAAATGGCCTTAAAGCCCCTGTGTATTTCACAGAATATCTATCTGGATATGTTCCAACATGCAGTCTTATATCTGCAGCCTTCTGTAAGACAACCTTCCATAGAATACAGAAATCATTTAGACTCTTTACTTATTCCATCGGCTAAAAGGTGGAATTCAATTTTACATTTTGCTAAACAATCAAACTCAGTGCACACCTTTAAACAAATCTCATAATGTATCTCTGTAATTAGCATTTTAATAAAGTAATAAATTCATTTATATTAATGCTCATTATTTTATCACCTGTCAGTAAAATATTCTGAGCTGCCAGCGGTATTAAAAGCACTCTAGACATAACGACATCATTAAATATACTTTACCTGTTGAAGTTAGACTATAGATCACTATGATTTGTATTTACATTAAACATGTGTATGCAGAAGAGTTGGCTTAAAAGTATATTTCCTGTGCAACATTAAAAATATGTAGGACTGCTGTATTCCATTTGTGATCTCTATAGATCTGTTTCTCCCTGTGACAGTTTACATTGCAATCTATGTTTAATATCATCTTACCAGGTTGACTATATGCAACCAGTCAATGAAAACCATGCAGCAGCAGTAAATGATTTACTTATGAAATTCATTTAATGAATTGCAGCATATACAGAGCCAACGCAGTGATTACTCTAATAAGCAAATCGCATTATTAAAGGTTCACTATACAAATAATTTAACCAAATAATGTACAGTCATAACAGATAACTGTTTCTGCTGCAGGAGCTACAACATTGTTTTCCTCTGGTTCTGCTGGGCTTCCGTTTACAGTTCGGTAATATTCCTGCTTAAACAGTTTCAGCAGTTAGTTCTCAGTGAGCATGGAAATTACCTTATGATGTTTGAGCTACAGTAGTCCATACAGTCCTTTATCAAACCATAGTTTTTAGTATGTACTTGGATTTAAAAAAGTAATAATTATATCATATAAACATAAATACTATGTTTGAAATATGAATATTATGTTTGAACTCATCAAAGGCTTGTCAGGCCAGCAAATTCTCCATAATTTCGCAATTTCATTTTTGATATAACGGTGCGACCCACACTCCCTCCCATGGACCTAATTCACAATGCGTTTTCTTCAGGAAATGCCTTTTTTAGTTATTTTGAGGGTTATACTGAGCGGAGTGGAGTGAGATGTTAGAATTCAGTGGCCATGTAAACTCAGTAATTTGGATCTGATATAGGCAAAATTCTTAAAGTGTATATTAAAAATCTGCTTGTCTACTTAAATCTACTACTGAAAGTAGTTCAGAATTTTTTGCATAATTAAACAGACAATATTTATTACATCTTTCATGGAAATCTATAATGTAGCCTGCCAGGCTCTGTGTGTGCTGATGATAAATAAGCTATGTTGCTTTCGGTGCTCTTGTGATAATCTTGTTTAAACACCAGTGGGTTTGGTACCTACTTTTTTGCATCTGTCACACAGATGTGCCAGCACATAAGACACAAACCACACATACAACCACAAAGGCATCTGTGACAAGGTCAGTGAGATCACAGCCAGGTCAAGGCACAGCCTTTGAAATTTAATCTGCTTCCTTCTCTACTCTGAGGAACAGCATGCGAGAGAATTCACGTGTGGTTCAGCGTCAGCGGAAAAGGACTTGAAGGTGCAAAGTGCAAAAAACTACATGAGTGAAAAAGAGAGTGAGCGTCAGATGTTGCATTGAAGTTCTGTGTATTAGTTGCAGAGCATCGTCACATTCTCTGTATGACTCTTATGTTACTATAGTGACAAATAACAGCTTTGTAACTGTGAAGCGTAAAGGGGGTTTGTGCAATGTAGAAGGTTGTACCTGATGAGTGGGGACAGATCCAGAATGGGCAGGGCCTGGTATTCCAATGAGGTTGGAGTCCATGCTTAACTGTGCATTCATCTGCCATTACAACCATTTTATAGAAATTTTAATTAGCAATCAATATGTCTTCATTTATATTTAATATAGTCAACATAATTATTATAATTGTTGCACTTTAACCCTGCTAATACTGTAATAATACTTGTATTAACATTGTTACATTTATTTATTTTATATACATATATACCCGTTGTTAAATCTGGTTTGGAATCACAATGGTTATGTTCCTAAAAAAAAAAAACATCAGGATTTGTCTCTGTGGTACGTATGCACAGCTAAGCGAGTCATTGGTTAGAACTTCAGAGCCCATAAGTCATAAAGTGTCATATCAACCACTAACATAATTAGAAAGTAACAGTGAAATCATGTTTTGATTAATTTTGCAAGAAGTAGCAACAATCTAGGCCTTCTGGAAGTCCTAGATACATCACTGATGGTGAGTCCTAATAGTCCTAATAGTCCTAATCAATACATCAGCTGTTAGACACTAAAACCTCTGGCAGGCCTATGCCACGTCTCTGTGAAACTGCTACATATATTGTCGTTGTCCATTAAAAAAACATTTATCTCAATTTTTGTCGATTTTTACTTTTGCGCAACATTTGAACACAGCAGCTGCTGTTTACATTGTGTGACTATTTCATGAGGAATAAACCAACAAAAATTGTTCAAAATTGTTTTTCAAAAAGTCTGGTTTTATTGAAATTAAATTAGGTTTTGTACGCTCTTGCAAAGTTACCATTTTGAAGAAACTTTCTTTTTCTTTGAACAGCAACAATTTGTTAAAATGTCCAAGCTTATTCTTTAACGGCCAAAAAAAATGTAATCTCACTTCAACTTAACATAAACATACTAGTGAAATTCCACAGGGGCACTGTTTTCTTTCTCATTTTGACATTTACGACTTTTACCATGAAATCACTATTCATTTTTGAAGTACAAGCCTACACGTGTCAAATTGGCTGATTAGCTATTTCTTTCATAGCTGTTCAGACATATCTAACTGGTGACAGACTCGATTTCAGCTCAAATAAACTAGCATTACTCAACACAGCCCTTTATAAATATGTTTACAATAATTAAATGTTTTATTGTTGTCATGTGACCATAAGAGGTTTTAATAAAAGTATTTACTGACATTTTACTTACATCCATATTTCTCAACCTAAAGATGTTAACACACCCACTTCACAATCAGTTTGTTGTGAGCATATGATTATGAAACTAAAATAGCGAAGGGTAAAACTGTAATCAGGATGTTATATGGTAATTGTGACAAGCCTTAAAGTGTTAATGTGTGTGCAGGTCAGACCATACTCACATGCATAGTAGATGTCCCTTGCATAGCACAGGCTGCAGGAAGTCGCTGTTGGCTGTGGAGACAATTGGGTGCAGACCTTGAATCAGAAAGAAAGGCACAATAATACATCATGAAAACATAAATATGCAAATATATGTGTATGCAGTAAAAAAAAGAAAGCACTGTTTTTTTCATGCCAGCAACAAATTTCAATCAAGCTAACAGTTCCCAGGGCGTCACAGAGAGACTCAGTCTTTCAGAAGCAGAGATGGGAAAGGCCCAAAGCCAATATTGATTGACTGTGATCTTTGGCCCCTAAATCGGCACTGCATTAAAAACATTAATTCTCTAATAAAAACCAATGTGCAGGCTCAGGTACCCTTTCCCAAACAGTTGTCAGTGGACGCTGTCTGGCGCTGTATCTACAAATAGACCAGGCCAAACTGGAAGTCCTGTGGTCCACTGAATCAAAATTTAAAATTATTTTACAGAACGATAATGCCAACCCACATTCTGCACAGCATAAAAATAGCAATTATTTTGATGTTAAACTAGCCTGCATGAAGCCCAGACCTGTCAACCACTTAAAACACTTGGTGCATCATGAAATGAAAAATATAACAAGGTTGCCCGAACTGTTGACCAGCTGAAATTCTATATCTAGCATTAAACTCAAAACATTTCACTTTTAAAATGTTGTTGTAATAAATATCTAAAAATGATGTACATTTGAATAGTTTGCTGCTTTCTGAGGAACTGCCTAGCAGGTTAGCCCAGAAAAGGAATTTTTCACTTACTGACTGACCGTATTTTATAGGTTCCACTAACCATATAGAAGCACCTAGTGGTTTTACAATTACTGACTCTAGTCCATTTGTGTCTCTGCATCTTTTGTTACCCTTTTCAACCTGTTTTATAATAGTTGGGAACCCCAGATGGCCACCATAGATAATCCCATAGGTATTATTCAGGGTGTATCATTTGCAGTACTGCAATGACGCTGTGGTGGTGTGTTAATGTGTGTTGTGCTTGTATGAGTGGAACACGTTCAACAGTGATGCTGCTGCATTCACTGTCCATTCCATTCAACACATCTACCTTATTAGATGTGTAGTAAATGACGTAGTCGGTTTCTGTACATGCATACAGAAGACAATGCATTTCTACCTCAGTGAAATATTTAACATCAACACCATTATGGCCAAGAGTGGTTAAACTGAAATATGGATTGTGCTGGTGTTATCTTTTTCTAAAAAATATTGAAATGATGTACATTTCAATTGATGTAATGTTTTTTCAGTGTACATGTGCATGTTCTGAGACTTACTGTGTGTTTGTGGTGCTGGGGGTCGTGTGTCGTGACATAGAGCAGTGAGTTACGGACTGAGAAGTGTGTGTGTGGAGATGGCTGTCATGGAGCTGAGCCAGGGAGCACTGCTGTGGCTGGGACTGCTGTTGCTGCTGCTGGGGCTGAAACTGATGATGCTGCCTTTGGCTCTCGTCGTCTGGCTGGTTTGAAACGGATGAACGTTGCACAGCAAAGTTCTAGAAAGAAGATAAAAGTGAGGGATGAGGGGTTCAACTCTTCTGTTCAGCCATGTTTTCCATGTTTCAAAAGTGGAAAGTAAAAATTTTAAACAGTGGACAAAGTAGAGAATTTTACAGGTGCATACTCAAATAAAGATATGCATTTCTCAAAAAGGTAGGTTAGACGTGTAGCTGTTATTTTTCAATAGTAAATTATTCTCATTAGCATTAGCCTGTGTCCAATAACTCAACAAGCAAATAGTTTGAATGGTTCTTCATTCCGGATCAGCTGCATAGCATAACTGTTTCTTTTCCCATGTAATCATTGCTGTCACTACTTGATGATATAAAGTAGAGTAGGCCACTCAAAGCATGTGTTATGTGGCAAAAATATGAGCTTGGTGTCTGACAGTGGTATCGTTTGCTCCCATAAAACAATCATTGGGGGGATTACTTTTTTGTTAGTGAATGTTTGTTTTGTGAGAGAACTACAGCAAAAAGTTGAATCAGTAAGATGTATGTATAATACAGTAAGACTAGCCAGTATGCAGGGTAATATCTGCAACTTAATATATTTAGGTAACATAAACAACAACTGACAACAAACACATTGGGAGGCATGAGATTGTGATCATTCATGTATGTGTGACAGACGTTTATGGAAATAGGGAACAAATATAAACAACAATTTAATTGCCAAATAAAGGACGATTTTGTATTTTATGGGAGCGGTGGCAACCTTAAATCCACATTATAAAGCAATTATTATTCTTTTCTTTTTTCTTATACTTGTCATTGCCATACAGGTTGTCGATTTGAGTAGCTATAACTTATTATGCACTTAACACCCTAAACTGCAAGAACCTGTTATATGGACAGTTACTGCAGTTCCTCCTTACACAACTTACATACTAGTGTCATAGTAGGTAAAACATCTTGTATAGATATAGTGTCTGGTAAACATACGCATCTAAAGGCAGGCTAAGTACAAAAAGCCCTTTTTTTATTATAGAAAAATTAAAGGACGTGCAAATGAATTTTAGAAGCATCTTAGTTTAATCAGAAACAGGCATGGTTCCCTATTATTAAACAGCCTTTAAAAAGTTTTTCCGTTCAGTTATGTCTGTATTTCTCTTTCTAGATTTTTGTGTTCTGTGAAAGTGACTGTACCTGTGTATATGTGAATTTGCACTTTGTATGCGAAAAAGATATATCTGTTTGAAATGCAAGAATGGAAGGTTAAATCTGATCCGATGGTTCTTATTACTGCCTCTAGGTCAGCTTATCTAAACCTGTCAACTCTTTCTCATTTGTCACACACAGACACACACAAACACACACACACACACACACACACACACACACACACACACACACACACACACACACACACACACACACACACACAATCACAAAGATGCACATTCAAATTTACATATACACACATATGGATCTAAAAATACATGTGTATAATTCAATAGATGCATTTAATAGAACCAGGGTTATGCAGATACAAATGCACCCACCCAAATATACACACACATGCAGAAACACACACATACATAGCTTGCTGTGACAAAAAGAACACAGCAGGCTATCTGATACCTGCTTATCTCAGTTCCTCACAACTCAATAAATGCTTATTCATAGTATTAATTTATTTAATACTTTTCAACAGTTACTGGATAATATGTCATAATACTAATAACTGATGACACAGGGTTTCAGGACTTTGTGTTATGCTGTTGTAGGCGCAGTCTATTTGTCAGTCTTTGTTTTGTTGATGTTGCTGTTATGCTCACCTGCTTGGCATCTTCTTCGTCTTCTTCTGTCGGATGATCGAGGTCCAGGTCACTGAAGATTCCCACCTCTTCACAGTTTCTCAGAAAGCGTGTTGGAGTTGGTGTCTGATCTACATATTAGCCCAAAGTACAAATATACAGCAGATACAGAGGATGAAGCTACAGATACAGTGACAACACACATAATACAGTCACAGGTAATACTAAAATATCATTTTAACCCCTCATACTTTAGGTTTATTATTCAGTTACTTATTAAGAAGTATTAGTCAGCGTTAGTTCAAAACCCAACAAGTAATGATTTTCAAATTCAACTAGCAGTGATTTCACTGACCAACTTAATTTAGTTTTGTAACATATTTAGAATTTTATGCCTGAAACACACTCAAAATAGGGAGCAGAGGCCCAGAGCGTACCACTGTGTATCACTGTGTATCAATTTTTCTTTTACAGTTTTTTACAAAAGCATTAGCTTATTTCTTATTTCATTTTACTTTAATACTTATTTTTTATCTGAGATATAGCAGAACACATTAAATCGCTTGCAAAATTACATATTTCACACATACAATAATTTATAATGACTTATATTCTAATTAGCATTTGACACATTTAATTAGCATTTGATCCAGGGTTCATCCGATCCAATTCTAATTGAACTAGTTACACTCTGCTGTGCTCAGCCTGAAACACCTTTACCAATTTCTGCAGCGCTGTAGTGCAGCAGCTTCTCACGCTCCCAGCGAAAACCCAGCTTTTAGTTATTTTTACGTCGGTTCTGATAGCCACTTCACGCGCCTTAAGCCTGTGAGTTACAGCCGAACCGAACTTTTTAAGAATAAGGTTTATTTTATTTTATTTTTATTTTATTTTATTTTCATTTTTACATATATTTTTATATATTTATGTATATTTTATTTATTTAAGTACTGCTGTCTGGGTAAAATTGGGTCCTTGGGTACCACAATTTCGTTCCACCCCATGTACCACATGTGATGCGAATGACAATAAAGTCTCCTTGAATCCTTGTAATCTGGGTTTGTTTTTATTTAGAGATATTTAAAGTTCATAAATAACCAAACACAGGACACATGACCAGCACTGCATACTAATCAGCATTTTTTGCATCAGTCATTCCAGCCATGCTTTTCCAAAGGTTGCATTTTGTGTTGAGATTAAGAAGAGCACGATAAAGTTGGATTTGTGGATTATGTGTTTTAAGTGATCATTTATAGAACTGCAAAAAATGTACTATATAGCACCAAATAAGTCCAGATTTGACTATAATGTACAGGATATTGTTTCAACCAAGGCATAGGTCCAAGTACTGATGTAGTTAGTGCTCTAGTTCAGTTGTCAGAATTACTGCTGCAACAGTATATCTGCTGACTTTGGGCTGAACTCTCTTTTCAGCCTCTTTTTGCAGAATTGTCTTCCTTTTTTTTTAAACACAGGTATTCTCAACTTTTCCCTTTTATAATTCATCCACTTGATTGGTCAGTTTACATTTAAGCATCCTAGCGTCTGAACAGCTGATGGCCATGTTTGATTAATTGGTTCAAAGTTGTGGTATTTTGAATAGTGATGCCTTAAAAATGCCATGATTTTTGTGTCTAATGTAGAGAAGTGTGTTTAGCAGTTTGCAAAATATGGTGTTTAGTGTTTTTATTGAAAGCATAAAGCTAAGAATGTGCTTATAACTGTGCAGATCTGGACAGGCTTGTTGCTTCCTTAGTGCCAGATTTAATTCGGGAGCTGAGGATACTAATTGTTGCAGGTTTGCAAGGTGAATAATTGTCTGATTCTTTACTTCATGATCCATTATACATTTTCAATATGAGACTAATGAGAACTGCAGGCAGTCCCAGTACATGCTTCCTTGTCAATGATACCTTCACTCGTATTCAAATCACTGATGCCATGCCAGATTCCACTGTCCATTTTTCCCATACACAAGCTGAAATGTGGACTCATCTGATCACAGCACACAGTTCCACGGTCTTTCGGATCAAGTGAGATGAGCTTGGACCCAGAGATCTCAGCAGTATTTTTGCACAGCCACAATGTCTGACGTTCTCTCTGCATAATATGAGTTAACGGTTCACTTAACACGGTGAACAGTGTTAAGTGACAATTCTTTTCTGACATACTCCTGAGCCCATGTGAAAATACTGAACACAGCAACATGATGGCTTATGCAATGCCATCTGAAGGCCAAAGGTCAAAACTCAATATAAACAAAATTTGTTTATATTAACAAATAGCAACACATTAAAAATCATGTTCTTGTGTCTGTTAAATAAAGGTTCAAGTGAGTAAACAGCTCCTGTATGTATTGTCCCAACTTATCCAGAAGGAGATGGTGTAATGGGACTATTGCAGGTGTACCTGACAGTTTAGGGGTTAATTGCAAAATTATTGTTTAACACCCTGCTCCAATATGTTATTTCAGCAATATTCATTACTGTGAGTTTATGAATAGTACTAGTAGTGCTAGTAATAGGAGCTGAATCATCAACCAGTACAACAATATGTATCCTTAGGATTGTAGTACAAGGTGGTGCATATGTGTGTGTGTGTGTGTGTGTGTGTGAAGCAGGGTTTGGTGGGGGTGTTGTGACAGATCATGCTTGCCATCTCCTTTAATTTAGGATTCAGACAGTGTCTGTTACCCTGGAAACCCTGTGTCTGACAAATGTAAACATCAGCTTGACCCCTGGCCTCTAAGGCCTGTAAGCTTTCACCACAGCGACAGAAACATTTACATAAAAAACAAAAGGGAAGTTTCACCTCCAACCTTTTGAACCCACCCGTGTCACTGATATCCTACAGAAACAGTCTAGTTTAGTCTAAGAAAAAATTGGCAAAACAATAAAAGTAACTGTGTCTACAATGGCATGGCATTGAGATGGTCAGATAGTCATAAAAGGAGGGACATTTCTACACTTTCTGAGACATTTTTAATGGCAGCATGCTCCCTTCATTACACCCTGAGCACTATGTCTATATCCTCTGAAGCTTAATGGTATATTATAATTTTAATTAACACCTGGAAACATGGTGTTGGTCATTATAAAATCGTTAACCCCCAAAAGACCCACATAGATTTAGGACAATAACTTCTTAGCCATAGTGCTTTAGTACATGAATTTGGAGGCCTACCTTTCTTCAGTTGTGTTTGGATATGAACAGAGGGGACCATTTAAGGTCTTCTAGACTTTTCAGAGAAGGTCTAATGATTTTGGGTTATCAAAATGTGTCTGTAATTCAGTAGATGTATTTAATAGTGCTGTGCTTGTAATTGAAAGTATTTCCGTACTATTATTGTGTCATTGTATAGGATGAAAGTATGGCTGGAAATTAGAGCAATCAGGAATTCCTTTTCTCTGTGGAATCTGGGCACCTGAATCATTTGGGCACCTGAACTCTCCTACTGGGTAGAATCTTCAAGAGCTAAAGAGAAGCCCTACTGGGCAGGACTCACTATCAGCATAAATACAAAGTGACAGGGGCATCAAGCAATCATGTTCTGTTCTCATGGTTTTCATTAGACATAATTATTTTTTGAGAAAATGTCACTCCGGGCCTTCTACTTCTAGTTCTAAAGACGAGCAAGTTTTAATAAAAGGACATCAGTGGCAGTTGGTGTATACCGGGTTTTTAAATTTATTGTCATGGGGAAAAAGCTAAAAGCAAATTTAAAAACATGTCATATGTATGCTATTATGTCTTATGAAAAAATAAACATAAAATGACATTTATAACCTTAAATGGTGCAGCAGTTACAATCAGGTGCCAATAAATTTTCCATTCTACAGTGTACGTTACATTCCAACACATTCTATAAACCTGAATCTAACTGCAGCACTGTGGAAATGTATAATAAGAATCTAATATTAACGTCATCAGAAATTGTTTATATGACTTGCAATTAGTTTGGTGCTATGTTTTAATGGATATAAAAGGATGTTTTGCCATTCATGGCCTAAACTGAAAGCTTTAAAGGTCTTAAACAGCCCTAAAATATAATCTAAAAAAATAATACTCTGTAAAATAACAGTCTGGGTATCAGCCTTACCTGAAAGTGTGTTATCACACTTGATGGAAGGAAACTTGAGGGTCATCTCATGTTTGTGTCTGTGAATAATCAGGTGATCTTCTCTTTGGAAACGCTACAAAATTCAAACACAAAAAAATATGAATGCTCTGTATTAAAGAACACTGCCAAATCTCATGTGGGTGTATGTTTCAGTCAGAGAAGCAGGGTCATTTCTGAATATTTGGGTGCAACCTCCTACCTGGCGGGAGCTGACAGCAGTGATACACTTCTATACTACTTATAGCTAGTCATGGCCTTGCAGAGGATAAGAGTAGTCTGAAGTAATGGGTCTAATTTGATTTATTTGATCATTTAGTTGCTCTATCAATTCAAATGTAATGTTAGAATTTGAAGTTAAATATTTATAAAATATTTATATTTATTAAATATTTATATTTATAAATTATATTATTTCTTAATTCTTTGTTAAAAGACCTATATATTATTTTATTAGTCCATGATGTCTATGTCAGTAAATGTCACCCAAAACAGTCATATTCTATTTATTTATAAGTATTTTCTGTCATCTATTTACTCCTTATAGTTGAGCAGGCTGCTTGCAGTGCTTTTAAAACACCTTGTAAGACTACATGTGCTCTGTTCTGATTGGCTGCCCTGTATTGTGCATCTCATTCAAAATGTTCTCCTAGCTGAAATGCTCTCTTCAACTTTACTGTAAATGGGCAGAGTCAAACTGCTCCTGACAGAATAAGTCAATGCAGCGAAAAGTGTTTATGTTTATGTGCCGTCACAGCAAATTTATTCATAATTGGTTGCTTTGCGCCAAAGACTGGGGAGTGAATGGAACATTTTTAAACTGTAACAGAGAAGGAAGATTCATTCATGATATTGGACCTTTTAATATTCATTATAGAGCACATTTAACTGTGGCCTATAAAGGAAGTCAACATTTAATATAAATGTGCATTATTTTATTTTAGTGGTCTACTACAATAGATTTACCTGATTTTCCAGAAACGTAATATTTTTTATATTATAATATATACTGCACTGTACTGTATCTGTTTTTACCCTTTGTCTGTAACAGCCTGTTTGAGCTCCTGTGTCTTCCGATTACCCCAGTGTGCCCTGAATGGAAATCTGGCCAGCTCTGTTCTGATCTACTGCCACAGTGATTCTACTGCTACACAGCCTCAAGAAGTTGATGTGCATTATGTGAGGCCATGCCAGTAAGGACTATGTTACAAGATGAGGTCACCTTGTAACAGACATAAGGGCTGGAATTCCAATGAGGTGTTTCAGACAGAGAAAAGTGGTTTCTAGGAGAGAGTTTCTCTCTGGCGTGTACTTTGGGCTTTACCACCTTGTAGTCTAGTTACAAGCACATAAACCCCAATAACACACTAAAGGAAAGGGAAACACTGGAAAAGCATAATATGGTCCCTTTAACTCTAGAAGCCTTGATATATTAGGGTGCTAAAGGGGTCACTGTCCTGTGGGTTTCACATTTATAAACCCTTTCTGGTGATGTTTTCAGTATGTCAGCTGGATGGGGAGAGTTTTATTTCCATTAATCTTTAGAACTGGATTTTGTTGGTGGTATAAGCCGAAGACACGACACACTTATATGTTTTATGCATTTTTAAGTTAATGTACACAAATCCTTGTTTTAGCTGCTCTTTTGCCATTACATGTATTCAGCTGCAGCCTAGGGAAACAGAAACCAAGGGCCAGCAGGGGTGTCCAGGGGCAACGGCAAGTATCCATGGGTTACCAGGTTCAACTCACCTGAGTGCATCCGGGAGCACTGCATACATACGGCCTATCCTGATCAACATTCATCACTGGGAACCTGAAATGCCTATGAGACACACAAACACAGGGATGATGAGATCCACACAGTGAGCAGACCCCATAAACCATAAAGATTCCCCAAATGGTCCTCACTCTTGCTAAACACACATCAATTACAGAGTAGTTATGAATAATAAGCCTAGAGTGCAGGTTGAGGGTTAAGGATGCCTCTTTGACAGTAACCCTCTCTGTAGGTTCTGAGGGGCAACTGAGGCTGGAGGGTGGGGTGTGAGGGGGGTGGGGGGGAGGTTCAATGCTGGAGTGTCTGTATGACCTCAAACCCTGTATGACAGGTATCAGATCGATGGCTACAACACAAATGATTCAGTAACAATTATTAAAAAGCAACTATGTAAGGATTGCAGTTATGAGTGTATATGTAAGGATCATCCTCATTGCTTTGTCATGTTGTAAACAGAATGCTGAGCTGGAGTCCAGCTGACTGACTGTTTTCAACAGTGTACCTGCAGTAAAACCATTTCGAAGTATGCTGAAGAAGCTGTGTGTTACTAGAAACCTCTCTCTGTCTTTCTTAGACAGATCTCTATATTTGGCTGAAGTTTCTCCTGCTGAAATCATTACTGCAGCATGCTGATTCCTGTATCACCCTCTGTCTGTCTGTCTCTCTCTCCTCCTCTTGATGGTTTTGAATAACAGTCGATAATCCAGACTTTAAACGAGGAGAAAATACAGTTCAGTCAATTAGAGTGGATTCCAGTGTTTTTGGATTCCCAACAATTTCATCATATTCATTTGGTATTGTAATGTGAAATGTTCCATTGTAGAGAAGCTTATAAGCATACAGACTCCACTGAAGGGCTGAACTGGGATCATTTCTAATTGTGACCTGTCTGAGCAATATTGGGACGGTGATTTCATCTTGGTATATGGCCATTAGTTTGGCTAAGACGGCCAGAATGCCTATGTTCTTTGGCTTTTGGCTTGAACAGTCTGGCAGACTTTCTGTTAGATGTGGTTGTGATGTCACAGCAGTTTTTGATTGGTCAAACTCATCTACAGGCAGATAACACCACTTAGTCAGATTTCACTTAAAACACAGTGTTGTATTGTAGGGTAAAACTTGCACCTGCCTTTTACATGCAATAGTGACAATGGTGAAATAATAGTAACGCTGATAAAAGAGGTTCCTTTTGAGACCATTTTGCTTAACATGTATCCATACGCCATGTATGGAGTTTAAAAATAATAAACTGTAGGTTTAAACATTGTTACACAAAACTTGTGTAAACCACAGTCTCAGGCGACAGACAAGCCTTTACGTGACAGCTTTATGCAATAACTTCCTGTGAGTTGGCTTTTAAAGGTTTCTTTGAGCCGTCTGGTTCCCATCGACACTGCTGTGGTCATAGTTTCTCCTGAAACCTCTTTGACTTCAGTTTACATTTGAGGAAAATCGCGGGTTCGGGTTAGGTTTAAGGTAAGGTTTATTAAGTCAGCACTTTTTACACACGCAGATTCGGACATTACGTCACCGCTGAGATCATCTAAGGTAACGGACGCTGGAGTTGCTTTAACGCGTCCGTATGTCGGCGTGACAGAGCCGAAAACAAATACGGACCGGACAACCTGCAGCATGACGTCATGCTCACCGTTCGCGCGCCGGTCCCGTTAACTTTCGCTCACTCGTGCGCCTCTGCTGAGATTCAATGAGACTGAAATTGTCTGAAGCAGGAGCTCGTGTTCAGCTAGTGCAATTGTTGTCGATCTGATATATGAGCGACATTAATTTATTCACCTCATTAGAGAAGCAGATCTCCAAACACGCTGTCTTTCAGACACCTGAACTCGCTGCTGATAAGACCAGCAAACACACACACACACACACACACACACACGAACAGTGACCGCTGTATCCAAACACACTCGGTTCCTCAAACTTCAACCTGTCAGTGCACCTCCGCTGTCACGCACCCCTTCAAACAGCCGCTACGAACTCCACGCGCGGACCCTACATATACATACACACTGCTTAACCCACACACAGACAAACATCCACACACACACCTCCCCAACGCGTTTCACAGTCTCCCCAGAAACAAGACAAAACTGAGCTGAAAGCGAACTAGAAGTTAAACTCACCGAAGCGCGCGCTCAACGCCACCAGCAAGGCTGCTCTTGCGCGCTGGACTGAAGCGCGATTACAATATGAGCTATTTACAGCAGCATTACATCACCGCGCCGTGACGTCACGTGGGATTCCTGAACTTCTAAATCATTGCGGTCCGGTTCTCTCTCTTGCTTTTTTGTGAGGAAGAGGCGGGAGGGGGAGGTTCGGTCACGCCTACTAAAAGAACGGCGCCCTGTGATTGGACCACAGGGTGAGCGAGCGAGGGGAGCGGAGAGGGGGCTGGAGAGTGGGCGTGGCGTTAAACAGCTGCCTGCAAGTGCGCGCGGGATGGTCCGGCAATGTGTATTTGTTTGTGTGTGTGCGTGAGTGTCTGTGTGTGTTTGTGTGTGTATATGTTGCTCTTTTTGGGGACTAAATGTACCAGGATGAAGAAAAATACAAATTTGACGTTATGTCTACTTTTGTCTGGAATTAATTCATTATGTTTCATTATTTATTATCTATATACACCCATTAGCCATAACATTAAAATCATACTCGCTCCATTTTATCAGCTACACTTACCATATAGGAGCACTTTGAACTTCTACAATCACAGACTGCAGCCCATCTGATTCTCTGTATATTTTATTACCACATTTATCCTATTCTTTGACAGTCAGGACCCCCACAGGACCACTGCAGAGCAGGTATTATGTGGGTGGGAGATTATTCTCAGCACCGCAGGGACACTGTTGTGGTGGTGGTGTGTTAGTGTGTCTGGTGCTGGTGGGAGTATATCAGACAGAACTGTGCTGCTGGAGGTTTTAAACACAACATCCACTCACTGTCCACTCTATCAAACACTTATCTTGCTGGTTCACCTTTCAGATATAAAGCCAGAGATGATGGCTGATCTGCTGCTGCAAAATTTGTGTTGGTCATCCTTTAGTCCTTCATCAGTCGCCACAGGACGCTGCAAACAGGATGCTGTTGGTTGGATTGTCTTGGTTGGTGGACCATTCTCAGTCCAGAAGTGACACTGAGATGTTTTAAACTTTAACAGCACTGCTGTACCAGATCCACCTACACCAGCACAACACACACAAAAACATCACCACTACAGAGCAGTCAGTCTCACAGCAGTGCTGAGAATGATCCCCCACCCACATAATATCTGCTCTGTGGTGATCCCGTGGGGGTCCTGACCATTGAAAAAAAAAGATGATGGGGGCTAACAAAGTTTCAGAGGAACAGATGGACCACAATAATTATATACAAGTCAAAAGATTGTATTTTGGTTATTAAGACCAAGTAAGTAGGGAACATACCTAAACTATGTTTTTTCAAGATACTTTGACTGCATACGTCTTGGGTCCTGAAAAGGTGCAAACAAATACCTTTTCTCTGTTACCCTTTTCCCTATTTAAGGTACAGACACCTTAAGACCATTGTTGCACCTTTGGGCTTACCATTATGTGGCCCAATATTCATATTGAAATAAGTGGAAAATACCGTACAAATATAGTAATACATATATGTACGACAGTAAAACCTGGGCATATGTCAGCGTGTGAATGTGTCAACTGAGGCCAAAAAATGAGTTGACTGGGTTTTGTTACCAAAGATATTTGGTTACAGGTCTATTTGGTTACAGGTCTATCTGGTTACGGCCAGAGTCAGAAAATGTCTCAAGTGGGTAAATAATAAACACTCTGATGCTGAACAGTAAAGATGACTATGTGCAGATCTGGCTTGTATGACAGTTCACTAAAGGCCAATGAACTGAACATACACACCGACAGACATGGCACCACTACCAGGGCACCAGCCGCCTGAACGTAAATAAATAATGTAAAGCGAGACCACGGCATGATGGGAGGGTTTCAGCCAGCTGCAGACTATACTGACTGACCATAATAAGAGGCAGCTCTTGTAGGTCCTGTACCAAAAACAGCCTAACGATAAATATGAGCTGCACTTCTTTATTGAGCGTTTAATAGCATTTTTTTCTGGAGTCACTGAAACAATAGCATGGCAGGTTGAAAACTTGTGATATCATGACAGGAAATTGAATAAGGTGGTACTTAACACTTAACACTCCAGATGTACTTATTCAGATGTTCTTTTCTTACTCAGCAGCTGTGATAATATTTGATATGATTTATGCTGTTTTGGGCCATCTGGGGCTGTGTCAGTGATTGACCGTGGTTAGACTATTGAAGAGATTTTGGAGTGTGTGTTAGTGTCACTGCCCTGGTGATTCAGAACAGTGCGGCCCTTTTGTGGTGCCAGATACGTAGAAAGAAAGAGAGAGAAAAGAGAGAGAGAGAGAGAGAGAGAGAGAGTTGAGAAACAAGGGCATGAAGGGTGAAGACGAGCCGGTGACTCACTGTAAGTCTACTCTAATGTGCTAGTAGTCGTTTCCCCAGCAACCCCCCAAAACAGGAAGGTGTGATGATGTCATATCAAACCCGAGTCTTGGTCTCCGCCCACGTTTGAGAGTGTGAATCATTCACAAACACACTCACACACTACAAAACTTTCTGCAAGCCAAAGAGCACGCGCCCATAGGCTGAGCATGACATCATCCCCACTTCTGCTCTGACTGACCTCACCTGATAAAGAAAGTGTGTCAAATCCTGTTAAACAATGCTTAATGAATACCATACTAGGCTCTTGACCGATACCAGTTGATGATACCCCCACCATTCTGAATAACAAAGATCAGAACTACAATGCTCCCCAAAAGTATTTGGACAGTTTAGCAGTATAAACCATTGGCCAACTTGACTGAGGTTCTTTAGATTACTGGCAAGTGTTACCAAACATGGAGGTAAACGACCAACCAAAAATAATTGAAAGTGTTCTGCTGCACATATGGCCAGTTTTTGAGGTGCCAAAAGTGCCAGTACTGATGGTAGAAAGCCTGAAGAAGAAATCAGACTGTACTAAATACACTGTAAAGCACAGAGTTGGAGACGTCAAATGCAGCTAGGACAGTGAGCGTGTGTTCACTGTTGAGATCAAGACCCATGTGTATACATATATTCTGGAAGGAAACCTGTAGAAATCTGCAAAATTGCTTCAAAAGTCTGTTAAAAACAAATAAATGCCACTTACTTTGACATTTTGCTTCCTTACACTGTAAAGACCACATAGGCTCTTTTTAAAGAATGGCAAAACTGTCCAGCTGCTGACTGAGCCACAGTATATGCAAGTGTGTACTGAAGCCAGTTTTGAACTTGAATGACCAGATTACTGAATGTGTAGGGGTAGGTGTATAGTCAGGGCAGTGCTGTCTTTCTCTGAGTTTGAATGATTTTGTAATCTATTAAAGTATTAAAGCTAACCCAATAGGTGACTTACACTGCTCTTTAATCTACTCGTCGGGACTGGCGTCATATGTTCTCACATCTGGCATCAGCTGCCTGTGTCTGTGCAGTTTGGGAGAGCAGATGGTTACGTTTACTCCAGCTTTATGTAATGGTGTTATAAAGTACGTCACAGACTCCACTTTCTTTTGCTGTGTGTGAGTGTGTGTAAGCATTCAACACACAGGCACGTGTGTGTGTGTGTGTGTGTGTATGTGTGTGTGTGTGTGTGTGTGTGTGTGTGTGTGTGTGTGTGTGCGCTTGTGTGTGCGCTTGTGTTTGGGAGCTCAGTTTGCTAAAATTTGAGATTTAGCAGTATATAAATATATCTGCTGTATTGTTATATATATTCCTAAGACTACTGTATGTAATGACTGTTTCAGTAGTGGGTCATTTTAAGTCATTTTAATCAGTTTAATCATCTTTAATACACACCTAATATAAAAAATGAAAACTAAATTTCAGACTTTCACGTCAAAATAATAGAATCTGATTACCACATAATTATGAGGGACAGGGATACAGGGGTGTGGCTAAAATAAGGCCCTGCCTATAGACTACAAGTTGGGTTTAGGTAGTGACAAAAATGTGGGACACTAAATGTTGGAACATTTGGGATGTCAGGTACTGGTTTCAGATGGTTTGTTCTGGATCATAAATGGCACTCCAGCTCATTTCAAAGGTACTGGATCGGTGAGGGCTTTAAAATCCTCTAGCTAACCCTTGGTGTTGGCAGCATTTGTGCAATTGAATGATTATAGTAATGTGTACAACGTAAATAAGTTAAATTCAGTTATTAGAAGGGGTAGACCCTTTCAGAAAACCACAGAGGAAAACAGAACATTATCATCCTATGACATAAAAACCTTATTTTTTATCTATTTCTCCCATTTGGCAGATGTTACACAAGCGTGAAATCAAGGACCACCAGATTAAGAAACAGTTTCTACTCCTAGTTTCTACCCCCAGGCCATCATCCATGCTGTTGTCTCTCCTACAAGATGACCACCAGACCATTACAAACTGCACTTTTTGTGCATCCTGGTGATTCAGTGCATCACTTCTATATAAGACCTGTATTACTGACTCTATATTGGGCTTCTTTTGTACAGTTCTGTCATTTATTTGCAATAATGCTGCTTACTGCAGAAATGTTCTGCTCCTATATCTTTCAGTGTTGTATAGCATATATTGTACATTTTCCTAATTTGTATACATAGATCTGATTTTCTTTCCTCTAGTCTTTTCTTTCTTATTTAGTACTTAGTATTTATATTGTAACTGTTAGTATTTGAAGTCCAGGAGCTAGTCCAGAGTACAAATTTCATTGTACAGTGCATCTGCTTGTATCTCTGTGCATATGACAATAAACGCTTGAATCTCAAATCTTGAATTTTATTATTTATTATTAGTTTTTTTAGAAATTGCAAAATAATTTCTTTAGGCTTAGGTTTAGGCTTAGATTTGACTTTTTTATAATAAACAATTACTTTAAACACAAACATTTGAACAAACAAAACATTTCCAAACGTTAAACAAGGCAACCCTGTCAGCGTGAGCAAGGCTAGATGGCTGTAATCTTAAGGATGCTTCTAGAAGGTTAAGTAACAGTCAGTGGAGGGTACACACTCTTGTACTCTCATAGGACATTCCCATGTCTCCAGGATTATCAGCACAGATCAAACAGCCACAAATGGCTGCAGAACACTCTCTACACTACACTTCACTGGCTCTTTTAACCCGGACTGAACTGGTTTGGTCCACACCAGAGTCTACCATTGCTTGAATGTTTAATTTCAAGAGGCAGTTAATAGATTATAACTCAGTAATAACCAGAGGTCAGTAAAGGACTGAATATAAAGTAGTTCCCTCAATTAAATAGTAATTCAACAATAAGCAAAAGCAGGTATCCACTTGACATCAAAACAGTTTTACTGTCTAAGTTATGGTTATGGTATAAGCATGGTTTTGGTTACATTAAGCACAGTCTACCATATCATTTGAACGGTCAAGTTCTTTTTTTCTTTAGGTCGTAGAGTTTTTATTACATGTTCCTGCACTAGTGGAACTAACGTGCCAGACGTCCCCAACAGTCCCAATATTTAATTGCTGATCCCTGGCTGGAGTCTCAGTAAATGTTCCTGTCTTTAACTGTGAATTAACAACACACCAGAAAGTCCTATGCAAGACCTGGCCGCAGAGCTGGTGGGCACAAATCTCTTGCTGTGCTTGTTTTGGCCAACAGAGGGAGCTGGCTGCTGCTATCTACTAATCACTTCTACCACTTTCTTGCCTAGTTTTAGATGATACCACTGTGTAAAACTCAGTGAGACTGCAATATCACTTCAAATATCTTTTTAAAACACCAGGGATGAAAGGCAGGGGTAGGGTTGAATCATGCTACCAGATGATGAATAGGCTATCATATTTATACATACTGTACAGTCAACTACAGCATAAGATCGTGCAATCTACTAACACTGCATCATTTTTTCAAACTGTGTTATGGTTTTTAAAGTTCTATAGTTAGTTTGATATTTTATCACTCAGTCTTCACAGTAGTTTATTACAGTACAACACCATGCTCAAAAATACTAGTTATAGAATTTTAGAGCTACTTTTATCTGATTTACTAGCTGGCCAAAGGACCCGCTTCCAGTTTTTTATTGTCATCACTTAGCGAAATTCTTCCTCACCAATTTCAGTCAGCCAATATTAGTTTACAACACAAGCAACCGAAATCTCGACTACAGTCACTTAGTTTGATCAATTTAGTTCTATTGAAATTACAAGCTAGCTCACATTAATTTAGATTCAACTATGTCTTTGTGCAGATTACAGATACAGAACCAATGCAATTCAGTTAGCATCTAACCAGAAGTGCAAAATACAGTATTATTTACATATAAAATTCAGCAAAGTAACCATGACAAGTGATGCAGTGGTTACAATAAGTACTATTATGGGCATCAGAGCTGTAAAAAAATGTTGCAAAAATATAAATATATGTGCATATGTAAAACATACGGTAGCACAAATGTGTTCTGTTTGTAATAAGTGAGATGTATTGTAATAAATACAGTAATTGTGTATGTAATTATAATATATGTGTTGAATTACATATTACAAACATATTGTAGAGTCTACTATTAAAATTGCTCAATAACTTAACATTTAAAAACTCTATTAAAAACTATTTGTTATGTTTACTGCCATCAGTTTGGTTCATGCCATAATAGGGGTTATCCCAGAACCTCCTCAGAAAAGTACCTAAGCATGATCAAAAAAGTAAAAATCCATGTAAATTTAATGTAAGTATATACAATTGAGCAATTATAATAAGCTTACATGGTAGGTACACAACAGCTTTGTAAGCACCCAGAACCTTTTATTACACAGCACATTATAAAACAGACAAGGAAAGAACCACAGGAAAATCTGTGTCTAGTACATTCAGTTAGTCTGGACAGACGTTATGGTTCAAGTGTGATAGCTTCTGTAGACTCAGTTTTGCAAAGAGCCCAAGCCATTGTCATCTCAGTGAGGTGTTAAATGGATCAGTGAAAAGATAGTGACCTCATGCTGTGTTTTCCCCCTTTGAACTGGATGGTTGAGGCAGATGTCTGGGCCTTGTCTGGGTTGTGATCTGTGAACATTACCTGGCTATTGCCGTAAGTGTTTCTACTGGCGCCCCACTCACTGTCATATATATATATATGTATACATATATATATATATATATATATATATATATATATATATATATATATGTATATGTATATGTGTGTGTGTGTGTGTGTGTGTGTGTGTGTGTGTGTGTGTGTGTGTGTGCAGAGTTGTGTTTAAAATGCAGGTATGTTGATCAACCAGCATGACCACTAAATAGACCAGCATGAACCAGCACAGACCATCCGCACTTTATCTCTGTAAAGTGCGGTTATATTCTACAAATAAATAAAAAACAAAATGTTGTCTTGCAGTATGGTTGCTAAAACAGACTTCTTGAACATCCTGAAATTATTTCAAGCACTGCTAAGCACGTTCTGCTTATATTACCAGACGGAACAACCACACAAATCATGCAGTATTTACAACACTTCTCTTCACAGTGTGTATAAGGTTTCTGCCTCAGTCACGGCCCCTGAAGTGAGGGAACTCGACATACAGGCTCTGGTTGAATCGTGCTACACAGGTGACCAGCCTGCCCTGCTAACCGCTCGGTCCCTCCTCCCTCCTGCTCTCCTCCTCCTTCACTCCTCCTCCTCCTGCTGCTCCAGCTGCTCCGGGCCGCCGGCTCTGCTCGCCCCTCCCGCTCTCCTTTCCTCAGCTCCTGCCTGCCAGCACCCCTCCACTCGGCCCCCACCATGACGGGCGTCGCGGCGGCCTCCTTCTTCTCCAACGCGTGTCGTTTCGGCGGCTGCGGGCTGCACTTCGAGACCCTGGCCGAGCTCATCGTCCACATCGAAGACAACCACATCGGTGAGTCGCCACCGCGTTCAGCCTTTAGCCGGCGCGCTAGCTAGCGTAGGTTTGCTTTGGTTTTGGGGAGGGCAGGGAAGGGGAGGGGGAGAGAGGGAGGCTAAATCGTTTCCGTTTCTCCCGGTAAACGAGGTGGGGCGAGCTGTAATCTCGGATAAGAACACAACGCTAGACAGACCGGCTGTAGTGAGGAACACTTTCCCCCAGATTGAGATTCAGGTCCGGCCTAGGTGTGTGCAGATTTGCCGGCGCTGCAGGCCTGCGCGTGTGATTATTAGCTCTCGCCTCGCACACACACACGCACACACAGACACACGCACACACAGCTTTGTTTAGTCTAGCCCTGTATGTGTGTGTGTATTGGAGGTGTGTGTCGCCGGCGTTCATGAGAGACTCAGTGGGTGTCAGTCTCTGCAGGAAAGTAAGTCTGCCTAAACAGTGTATTTGTCTATGGCTAAATTCTATATCTATAAACGAACTGTAGATTTTTACCAACTGCTGCTGAAAATCGGCTGGCCACTTCTGTCCAAACTCAAAGGGACAGAAACCAGCTGTGCTGCTGCAGAATTTCTGCCAGCTAAGAGACTTACACTGTTACCAAAGCTAACCTCTGAGGTTACAGAGATAGTCTTTATATTAATATAAGCATTAGAAATTCTTATTTTGTGCCATTTTCTTCAGATGTGCAAATGTGTTCAGCCTTGTAGTAAGAAGAAGACTTATCCCACAAATATTTTATTCAGTATTTTACAAACTGCACTGCACTAAATCTAATTAAATAGGCCAAATTATGCTGATTTCCTGATGAAACTTGTAGCTAATTAGTGTTGTATAAACATTGAAAGTGTTTTTGATACACTCTAAATTTATCATAATCATAATAGATTGATAATATTGCTTAGCTCTATATTTACAGGCAGTTTGAAAGCTCTGTGTTAATAGGAAAAGCATTCTCCACTTAAACTAAAAATTGCAGCTCTTATAAATTGAAAACTGCACTCTATTAAAATTTAGACAGAAAAAATATAGTTTGAGCGAAGGTGTTCAAACTTTCTCATACAACTGTGTATGTTAAAAGTGTTCATGCAGTTCTACATTGATCAAAGTGTACATGAATGAATATACTAGTAACAGCCATGTGGCTGTTATGGTATATTTTGTGATATATATATATATATATATATATGTATATATACACATATGAGTATATGCTAGCAGCACAGCTCTAAGTCATCTTGAGGGGAAGGATTGCTGTTTCCATGGCAACTGGCTGTCACACCAGAGTGATGAAAGGCTGTGATTGGTTGAGTTGTGTACACCTATGCAGAAGGTGCTCGTTTTACAAGGGAACCCTGCTGCCATTATCCTGACACTGGCACTTGAAAAGGCAGAATCTCAGGTCTTTGTTAGATTTCAGCTAGACAGTAGCCTGTTTTGCATGTCTGTCACCTTTGACATTTTGCACATCAGCTGCTCTGATTTCCTCAGGGGATTGCAGATCAGACCTTTAGGGTCGAGAAGCTGACCCCTGGGCACCAGACACAATGCATGATGTGTTTGTGGATCAATAATGCCCTGTCAACATTTTAGGCAGTAATAAAGGTAGTAATTACATTATAGAAATTGCAGATGACAATGTAAGATTTTCAGTGTTCTCTCTGAAAATGAAAACATAGCAAAAACAAGAACAGAATGCTTTGAGTGTAAGACAGTTTGGGTAGCTTTGGTATACCAGGCACAGTGATGTATAACAGACTAGATATTGTAGACCTCAAGCCATAGCATTTTAGTTATGTTATGCCTCCAAACTAAGTACAAAAGATTGCAAAGGTGTGTTATTTTCTATTTGTCTTAGAATCCCCTCTTGATGAACGTAAGAACTGGAACTGTTCAGGACTTTATTCAGCAGGGGTTCCTGGATCAGTATCATGCGAAACATATAATTTTGAATTTAGTGTAGGTTCATTCCAGGTTTTTAAACACAGGCTTATGATTAGATGAGGGCCACACAGGCTTTTGAGGTTGAAGCTTTAGTAACCATTATGTGAGCTATTTACCTATAACAGCCTTATCCATGTTTCTTTTAAACATTGCGGTGCTTTGTATTGAGAGTGAGTCGACATTTTCATAGTTCACTTTAACTGACCTTTTTGGCGGTGTAGCAGAGTGATGTGTGCCCTGCTGAACTTAAGGCTCGTTCAAAGATGAAGCGACTCTGCCTCCTTGTGGTAATTATCTTGCTTTTTTGCCTCAGTTTGTTTCAGTGTGGATACTGGTTATCTGTAACACCTGCCACGAGAACACCTATTATCTGTAGAATCAAATATTACTAGATTTTACTAGATTAAAAACTGAAAGCAGTCTCTCCTTTAAAATGCAGAGGCAGTTGGATGTTTCAAAGATAGTTGGAAAGTGGTGCGTTTACACAGTTGGTTTGAAATCCTTTGCACTTGATGACTGCCTGAAGAATAAGGCAGTACATTCCACAATTTGGCTTTGAAAAACTCCACAGTCCCTTTAATATAATTTTATGACAGCCATATATTCCCATGCCAACATTTTTCAAAGTTAAGTGAACATGCTTTAGATTAGCTGTCGGTCCAGTGCAGGTTAATTTTTGTCTTGTCCTTCCAGAGGACTTTATTCCTGAGCTCTGCTGGCGTTTATAACCTTTACCTGGCCTTTCAGTTCTTGATGCTTATCAGTAGATTGCATTGTGCGCTCATGCTGGCAAAGTCTTTTCTTTATGGCTGGCTTTGACAAATCTGCCGACATTGTGGTTTAGGGGCAGCCAATATAATGCTGTTCTGTGTTATCGTGATAATTTACATCACACTATGTTACAGTATGCTTTTCTGAGCCTTTTGTCTGACTAAACTTTTTCTTAATCTATAGATTTTACATTCCGGTACCTTATGTTAATCAGACTTATAATATTAACAATAGTGTTTGATCTCTCAAACTAGCATTTACATTTTCATACTCCATACTCTTTCATATTCCAAACATATGAGGGCAACATATCACCAGGAAATGCACAGATCCGCCCCCTCCCGCTTTATTTCTTACCCGTCTAAAGGAAACATTACAAGTTCTACATCATGTTTCATCACTTTGTCACCAGTGGTGGAAAGCTGTTTTCTTTTTTGGAACAAGACAAGATGGTATTGCAGATATATATATATATATTGCAGATATATCTGCAATATCATACATAAGTGTCTTTGACATTAAGTGGCAACAGATGATTTTGCATTAGGTGTAGTGGCAGAATTTAAACTAGGTTATTTTTGTCAGCTCCAAATAATTAAACCTTAGAAACCTCATAGTATTGTGATATTTTAATTTTTACAATATCACCCACCCCTTTTCTGGATACTGTTTTTCATCTGTTCATCAGACTTTTCATGGTTGAAAGTATTCCTCCAGAGCACTGTTTTACTCCTAACGTACCTCAACATTTGACACCTTGGATCAGAGTAAAGCCTAGTCAACCTAAAGTAAAAAGGATTTTCAGTTGTGGTTCACTATTAACAATACAATTTGGTTCAAAGCTTGGCTTAATCCATGTCCCATTGCCTTTTTGTCAAGGAATCAGTAACTATCTCCAGATGTAAATGCCACATGAAGAACTCAAGGCCCTCTGTTAGCTTTCCTGTGCTTGAACTAATGATGCAACAGAACACAGCTGGCCAAGAAAGAGCAGAGCAGCCAATTGTTAAGTAGACATATGTATATGTGTGTGCCTGTGTCTGGCTTTGTCCAACGGTTTCTCACTGGTTGCCTCACTGTTTGTCTAAGGAGAGAGGAATGTTGGATGATGTCATGCTTTCCTCCTATCTTTCAGTACACAGCTTCAGGTACTTTTGCCAGTGTTTTCCTGTGCATGTGTGCACTTGTAAGTGTGCGTATGAGAAAAGGAGATGTACAAACATGCCCAGGGCAAAATCAGGAGAGTTTGCTCCAGGTTGTTGTTACCGCAGTGTACAGGTAACATGACATCATAAAAACAGACAACAGTGCTGCAGCACAAACATTTCACATCATGTATTCAGAGTGTTATTGTTCTCATAGATATCAGGGATCTTAAATCTGTTGAGCTGCTTTCCCCACGACCGCCTACATAGACAGTTTTAAACCTTTGAACAAAAACAGTTTACTATAAAATGGACAATTGGACACAATGTTTATCTGTGAACATAGGTGAATATCTCTTAATACATCTAATGTTGTGTTTGCATTGAAGTTCATGCTTTGTTATACATAGCTGGGTTTACTTGTACTTCTGCTGTTAGTGTTTAAAGTTTATGTTTACATAATTACCATCCAAACAAAAAGCAAAAGCCAGGAAAATCAATAAATCTAAAATCTCCACTGAACATTTTTGTTGACTATTTGCTGTCATCTATTGACATATTGTAAATTCAGCATAATGTCAACTGGCTATTTTATGATTAGATCACTTCCGCTCAACCTTAAGTAACTAAGCTAAAACATGACCTCTGGTGACAAAGGTAGGTAGCATAGTATTGTGTGAGTACTCACAGTGTACATACAGCCTTAAAATGAACATTTTATATAAAATTGCAGTTCTGTATGTTGAAATAAAAAAAAAACAAACTTTGGGGCAGTTTCATGGACATAGATCACACTTAAACTGTATGTAGCGTTACACACCTGGACATTCGGTCAGGGGCTTGATATTTTGCTATATTTAATGAATCAGCTATAGTTACCTAAAATGGAATTAAACCATGATTTGCTGGTGTCCCTACATTGACAATCATCTCAACTAATCAAACTCATTCAATTTTGGATAATAGGGAGCTGTTAAAATTGTATCAAAATAGTAATACATGGCAATGCTTGGACATTTGGTTTGGCTTGGAATTATTATTTTATTCCTGAACAGGCAACGAAAAGCCTGGACAATCCAGAAAAATCCTGCACGGGAGGCAAATCTTAACTCTATCATGCTGCCTCAAAATAAGATCAGTTTGGCCAAAATAAGATGCCCTATGCCTTATGGTGCTTCTTCATGCTAGAGAGTGATCAGTAGTGATCAAGGTGAAGTCCACACTATGTACACTTTTATAATGTCCTTGTTTAAATATGCGTTGCTTATTAATTGGCCTATTAAATGAATCAAGTGCTTTAGAATAGGAAAAATGGGTGAGTATGTAATGGAAGAATAAGGGATGTCCAACATCATGTAAACTTCACTCATATGTTGTATTATTCTTGATGGCCACTAGAGGTCAGGCTTGTCTAAAACACATGGTTTATGCTTGCGAGACCATTCAGATCTATTTGCCATGGTTGATGTAGGAAGTTTTGTTTGCTGGTTTAAAGCAGAGGAAAAAAAACTAGATGTTAGATGTGTTTTCAGATAAGATGAAAGTTAATGTTGTGTACAATAATAGAATACTTTGTGCGAAATGGCATAAATACATTATAGTGATTAATCCATAAATTGCTTCAGATAGTACTCATAGTTTTGAAGTTAGTTACACCATCTTGTGTGTTTATGCTTGTGTGAGAGTGAGAGGCTTATAGGGAGTCACATTAAATGACTTGTCAGACCTTTTATGAGCCAATTAGTGAGATCCAGTGGAAAATCCCTCATACCAGCCTGCACAATCCCACCCCATCCTTTTGTGTGTGTGAGTACATGTATGTATTTATCCCTTTTTGAGGACTAACTAGCCCCAGGCTGATTCTAAAACATGAAACAATTTGAGAACAAGCAGCCAGAAGACAACCTTTTAGTTTTTAAATTTTGAGTTACAATTTAGATGTATGTACAGTTTAGATGAATGCTTAGATGCAGTTGTTTATTAAGCAGTGGAGAAAAAACAAACCCATGAAGATTGTAATACAAAATCAAATGGGTTTGTGTGTGGATTTATCTCTCTGTGCTTCCTGCCTGAGTGTTTGTGCCGTCCTGTTGGCATGTGTGTGTTCCTCGTGTGTTTGCAGGTATTCTGGCGCTTCCGCAAGGAGTGTTGTGTACTGCTGAGCTCTGGAAAATATAATTACAACCTCGTTTAGCGCTCTCCATCCCCTCCTCTCCTCTTCCCCTCTGCCCCCCTTCCCTCCATCCGGAGACCTGCTGATCTCAAACACATTTAAACGTTTGCCTGCTTTTTAATTAGCCATCTGGAAAACAAGCGTGGCATTCCTGCATCCCCATACCATGCCAGGCTCCTTCATGCTCACACACACACATATACACACACACACACACACACACACACACACACACACACACACACACACACACGCACACACGCCTGTACACAGCCTCTGAAAATCTGCAATAATCATAAAGACATGTATGGCATGCCTTTTCCTATAACCCTTTATCATCAATCACCACAAGGTGGCACACGTGCTCTTTGGTAGCCTAGAGTAAGCCCTGTAAACCTTTTTACTTTGGATTAGTGTGGACATGTTTGCTCAGTTCGCTGTCACTTCTTATGCAGGTAATATATTATGAGTGTGACTATGTTTAATTAATATCAGCAGACAATGTAGTATTATTAGCTTTGGGGTATTTGTGTTGTTTGTATAGTGTTTGAGGGTCTTTGTCAACTTTTGAAGTTTGTCTTAAATTAAGTACTCCAATTTAAAAAAAATTAAAGTATAGTGGTTATTAAAGGTAAAATGTTGGATTGGTATCTGTGCTTATGGTTTCAAAATTGGTTATGGAATAGAAGGAATATATATACCAGTACTTTTAGTTTGTTTGTTTGGTTTCTGATAAAGTATTTGCCATTTTTTAATTAATAGGATGATAATTTCAGCATAATTGTTAGTTTACTCTAATGCTAGCATAATCGTCATTGACTGCTGTACTCTGCATTGCCATTGTCATGCTTGTCCTCAGTCTTTGTATGGACATTAGAAGTCAGCAACAGACCTGAATCCCACATCTTCAATCAAGTCTTCAATTCTCTGCTGCAATATAATGCTCTGTAAAGTTTGATGGGAGGTTAAATTAATGACAGGGTCGGAATATAGAGCAAGTTTATAGGAGAGATTCCTTCAGCGTTCCCACTGAGTCTGGAGTATTATTAGATCTACCTAAATGGATCACAGGGGTTTAATGTAGTTCATGGCTTATTAAAACACAATATCATCACCATAGGTCAGAACCAGAGAGCAGAACTCTCGCAAAATATGCAGTACAATGATTGACAGCTGATTTTAGGTAGCATGAAAATCTATTCACAGAGGAGCTAGTTTGTGTTAGTATGCGTATGTTAGAAGGACCTTGTGCGCCTGAATTTTGTAAGTGAAGGGAAATCATAAAATTTGGGGAACATTAACTGTGCCCCCTGCACTGCTCTGCACCTGGAACATGTAATTACACCTCTAGATCCCTTTATATACACTACACACTCTGTACTGAGGCCTACATATGCACTGCTTCCTCCTGAACAGCACAGCAGGATCATCAACCTACAGATTTTTAAAGAAAACTTGTTTTCACCTGCATTAGTAGTTGCCTGAATTAACTGAACATTGAGGTTACTTTCATTTATTCATTATTGTTCCCATAAATGTGACTGTGAGATGAGTCTTTTACTTATAAAAAGTACTGAGGTTTCCAGGTTGCAAAGTAGTAACTTAACTAGGAAGGGAAAGTCTGTGAACAAACCTTTAGTTGGCTTGAAAAGTCTAATGACTATGTTAAAAAGTTAAGGTTTAAAAGCTGTAGTACCTTATATTAAGTCCCACCTTAAATTCACTGTCAGAAAAATTTCACTGCAACCTTAAATCTGCTACCACTGTAAATACATTTCAACTCTAAATCTGCTACCACCTTAAATTCCCTGCCAGCTTAAATTCACTCCCACCTTAAATTGCCTTTCACCTTAAATTCCCCGCCACCCTAACTTCACTGCTACCTTAAATTACCTGCCACCTTAAATTCTTCTGCCACCTAAAATTCCCTACCGCCTTAAATGCACTGCTACCTTAAATTTACTGCCAACTTAAATTCCCTGCCACCTAAAATTCACTTCTATTCTAATTTCCCTGCCACCTTAATTTTCTTGCCAACTTGAATTGACTGCCACTATAAATTCCCTGCCACCTTTAATTAACTGCTACCTTAAATTCCCTGCCCTACAAGTACCTTAAAACCAGTTCCACCTTAAATCCATGGTTTCAGCTGTTACTGCTGTGTATTTGTTTGTCTGTGTGTATGAGTGTCTGTGTGGGAGAGGTCCACTATGACATCACTTGTGGATATTAAATTTGAATTTGATTGACATTTCCTATAAGAAAAAACCTGCAGAAAAACGTCTACAAACACCTGAAAAAGCACAAGCACACTTTTGGGTATAGGATCTATGAGCTTGCACAATTTTGTGATTCTAAAAACTGTAGGAGAAAAATCATAAAGATAAGGAGATTAGGAAGAACAGTAAGATGTCTTTTTAAAGTCAACTTAAACCATAGGATTATAAATGAGTTAATTTATAAATGATAAAATGAGAAAACTATTAAGCTATTTTATCTTTACATAATTAATAATGCACTAAACCCTTGTGTTATGTGTTTTTGATCACATTATTGTTTTATATACATTCATGATATGAATACCTCTGTTTATAAATATTATTTTCTTTTTTTTTTTTAGTTTTACTTTAATGCACTATTTAAACTCAGCAGCTGCTGTCTACATTGGATGAAAATTTAGTTATGAATAACCCAGCTGCTTGGTTCCTTTAACTATCATTAAAATCAAATTGTTTTTGTCCTTTCCTGTGAAGATGCCATTTTGTAGATACTTGTTTTTTGTTGGACAGCGACGATGTGTATGTAGAGAAGAAGAAATGGATGGTAATTTGAATAATGCATTAGGCTGATATCTGAGAAAAAGTATGACATGAATGTAATTCAGGAGCACTCATGACACTCAACTTTGATAGAGGTATTTACTCACATTCCCACTGTTAAGGAATGATGTTGCTGAGGCTCTGCTGAATAAAGCTGCACTTTATTATGTCCTAAGGAGTTTATGTCGTAATTACATGGAAACTATGCAAACTGTGTGGAGTGGAAGCCTGGACCTGTTACAGAAGTGAGGAATGGAAGCCTGGACCTGTTGGCAGCTCCTGGCCATTTAAGCTGTTAAACAAAACGTACTTAACAGAGTTTTTTTTATTCATAAGTAATCACTTTAACTCAGTGTTGGAATTGTAAAAAATGCAGGTGGGATAGTGGGTTTAAACAACCAGGCATAACAACGAGGATAACAGATAACGCATACGACCCAAAACTTTACAAAGGATATTTTTTAAGGATATGCAAGTTCACTTTGAAGTAGACAGAAGTTTGAGACAGGAGTTTTATCTTTTTTTAAATTTTGTCTATTCTGACTGGGGAGTGGCACCCCCTTATACCCCCACCCCGCTTCCCCAACCAGAAACTGAACCCTGCACACAGTGCTCTAGTGAAACCATGATGAAGACCACCTGAGTGGGACCACCTGAGATACATAAGTGTATATGTGTGTGTGTGTGTGTGTGTGTGTGTGTGTATCTGTGTGTCTGTATGTATGTGTGTGTGACTGTTACGAGGTGAGAAAACCTTAATTGCTTCAGTGCGGTGGTTCAAAAGAATGTTCTGCGAATTAGGGATAATTCTGTGCTCACTTAAAACAATCAGTTGGATTTTTGTTGAAAAAAATGTCATTTGTTTTGTAACCAAGTTGAGTATTTTCTGGTGAGTCATCTATTACAGTTCAGATATAGTTAGGATTGAAAGTATGAATACTCACGTTAATGTATAGCATGGAGATTAATGAACATGGTAGAAAGGTCTGAACATGGTGGAGTGAGTTAAATTGCTTGGAGTAATACCTCACCCCAACATATGGGATCCATTATACACTCTGCCTATTATACACAAATAGAGACAGACACACAATGCAAACCATTCGTGCACTCACTCAGGGAGACTGCTGGTCTGTTTTTCTCTTCTTTTCTCTACTTTTTGTGGCATTTTATGTAGTAAATATGTACAATCTCCAGCCCAGACTTTCCATCCACAATTTTCTCCATCTGGGATGGGTTGAATTTGCAGGTTTTCAATGTGATCTCACATTAACATTCTTTTATCTTTTAGTTATGTTTGACAATAACTAGTCAGTTTAATATGATTTATTCAGGTGGAAATGATGAAATGACATTCAATGCATGATCTTTTTAATGAGCCTGTGTAGTCTCGAACAGAAACAAGCCATCTTTTATTTATTAAATAATCAGTCTAAACATCCTTTAGGTGCAATTTTTTTTTTTTTTTAATGGAGGAAAAAGGAGAAGAAATATATTTAATAGAACACCTGCATATATACTGTCTAATATTTTAGTATTTAGTGTGTTCTACTCCTTGCCTTTTGGTCTCTAACCTGTACACACAAAGATATTTACAGCGTGGAGCACTGCAGATTTATGGATTGTTATATGGAATGGATAAACTTCCACAGACTACCACAGGATGGCAGTCACAGCACACCGATTGTGCTAGGAGAAACAAATGGAAGTATGCATGCACACACATTTTTACTTGACTGAGGATCTTTTGAAGTTCTGCCTGGTTTGCCTCAGGCTCTGGAAGCTGCCTGCTGTCTTAAGCAGTGTGGAAAAAGTGTGTGACTTTGTGTGTGTGTGTGTGTGTGTGTGTGTGTGTGTGTGGGGGGGGGGGTTGTGGGGGGTGGGGGGGGGGGGGGGGGGGGGGGGGGTGGGGGGGGGGGGGGGGGGGCACTCTTCTGTGACTGTACTTACAGTAAGATTAAGATTTCTCTAAGCAGATTAGTTTTTAAAGAAACAGCCTTTTTATACTTTTATGTGGCATATGTAAAACCGTCTCACGGTTGTGTTGTGTTCTATGGTTCAGTCATTAAAGGCATCTTAATTTAAAAGTAAATTCCTTCTTTTCCCCTGTGCCCATGTCTAACAGACACAGACCCAAGAGTGCTGGAGAAGCAGGAGCTGCAGCAGCCCACATATGTTGCTCTGAGCTACATTAACAGGTGAGTGAACGCACATGTAACTGTGTGCTTGAATAAAGTTAATGACTTCATATTTAATCACACCTTTTTCTCTGAAGACAGTATTATGTGTGAGGGTAGATTAGAGATTGTTTATAAACCTTACAGAAATGGTTCGGTTTGAAAGGCATATGTGACCAGCATGGCAGGTAGTTGGCATTACGGCACTTCTGTAAGCCCAACAGGCTTGTGTTCCTTACTATTGGAAGTGTACATGAATATTTCATGTTTACCCAAACTCAGATGACATTATTGGGGTATAATCAAGAATAATTAAAAAATACACCAAATACAAAAATGTGACTGTAGAAACAATATACTCATCATTTTAAAGATTAAAGTGAATACCAAATAATATGTATTTGCCTCCCAAAAATGACTGCCTACATTTATTATGATTTTTCCTATATGAGAAAAAAAAATATTTTTATGTATGTTCAACATGAAACACACACTGTCCAATATATTTCATTTACACATATCCATCTATTTCGTTATATAGTCCCAAAAACATATGATACATAGTCTACCTGCATTTTTACTTCTTGTTTGTGATTTTTATTGTTTTTCCTTTTGGGGGAAAATTCCATTAAGGAGGTGAGACAAATGCCTGGGGCTATGACTGAACAACTACAGAGCATGCTCCTCTCCAAGGGGACAAAGTTTGCTAGTAGGCACCACAAGCAAACTGGTCCTAGACGTTATCAGGATAATCATGTAATCATGTAATTGGGGGAAAAGAAAACATTTTTTGGAATCTATTATTTGTTATCCTATGGAATCTATATCTCAAACTTACATTTAGGCAGCAACTTAACATAAGGTACCCAAATTACAGAACTTAACAGTTAACACAAATTTCATTACTAACCTAGCCATGTACTGATACAGAAAACGCCCTGCCTGAATCAAGTTACTGTAATTTACTATAGATAACGCATGTGAGAGATATTGGGACAGGAGAAACTCGAGCTTCATTCTTGCTTCAGATCTGAAAAAATGTCTTTCTGTCCATCATCCCACTGCAGAAAGAGATCTCAACACTATGAGTCTTAAAAGTATGTGTAGCTGTTTAGAAGCTGTTACTTAGGAAAGGAAATGGAAAAGGCAAGTGTATAAATGTGCTGCCCACACCAGAGTCCAGACTTCAACATCATTGAATGTCGTTAGGACTACTGTGATCGTAAGAAACAGAATATCCAACTTTTGAGACTGAATTTGGGATGTGTGAAAAAGTATGCCTGCAGATTTATTTGAAAAAGTGGAAGAAAACCTGAAAAGTATGAAAACTGTAAGGTGCAGGGCAGACACACTAAATACAATTTATATAAATATATTTAGTTATTGAGGCTCCAGTGTAGTACTTAATGATGAAGAACCTGATGGCTCTTTATGGTTCGTTAATAAATGATACAGAATAATCAGTAAACAGCGATCAATTTATTTAAAAAATGGTTGAAGAAATTTACTTTGCATGTGTTTGTAGGTTCATGACTGAAGCAGCTCGCAGGGAGCAAGAGAACCAGAAGAAGAAAGTCCAGCCTAAAATTGCTCTGTCAGTCAGTGGGGGCGTGTCCCGCAACAACACTTCAACACCTCCTCGTCATAGCAATGGCAGTCTAACTCCGCCTGTGACCCCGCCTATCACCCCATCATCCTCCTTCCGCAGCAGCACTCCCACAGGTAACAGCTTTACGTATATAGTAAAGTTAAAACTGATAAAATGCTTATATTTTGCATTTCTGATTGAATATATTTCATTACAAATTATACCAATTGCAAGCTGTTTTTATGAATTTCAGAATTTCTAGATATGCAGTATGTCACTCTTCTGGGGACCGGTCATGCATTTGTCCAAAGCACAATATTTTTTTTATTCTGTACATCTATATTCACCCGCTGAAACACGTTAGAGCTCCTGTGGTAAGCCCCCACTCCAAAATGAGCTCAGTGTGCTCTGATCGTTCACGTAGTTCTGATTGATGCAAAGTAGGCATCCACACAAGTTCCTGGTGGCCAATAAAGATTGTGTCACAAGATAACATCACCATGTAACAGAGAAAAGGGCTGGAATTCCAATATGACATTTCAGGCAGCTGAGAAAATGTGTTTCTGTGGAAGAGTGGAAGGCTGGGGTCTACTTTCGGTGTTTGATTAAGATTGTTAAATATCTTCTGCACAGTGAACATGTACAGCAAGAAACTGACTAAAAATACCTATAATTATGCTGTTATTATCCTCTAAAGCTACCATGTATTTATACTGCATTAAATATTTGCTGTAGTCTGTAATATTGACATTTTGTTTCAGATGATACTAAGACTAAGTGGCAATTGTGTGATTTTTCAGTGGTTAGATGAAAAAATTATTACCTCCCTAGAAATACAAGTGCATGCTATGCTTTGGGTGCCCTGGTCAAATTGCATTTTCATTTCTGGATAGAAGTTACACAGTGCACAGTAGAGGGCACAACTCTGAACATTTAACACACAGTTACTGCTTATTTGCCGAATGTCATGTATTTGAGACAAAATAATATAGCCTGTGCAAAGGTTATGGAAGATTTTAAATTTTTTTTTTTTCCAAAATGTTAAATTGAGTTTTAAACAGAAATTGTAAAAGAGAGCCACAATAAGATACATACAAAATACAGATTTTTCTATATCATTTGAGCACAGTATCTGCCTTATTATTATTAACTTAAATTAAAAATGAGAAATGTTTTTGCCTTATCTTATAAAGATGGCACTTTGGAGATAAGTTTTTGACAGTGACGAAGCAAATTAATTTTGTAACCTGCACAGGATTTACAGTGTCTAAGGTAGGTTCATAACTGAACAGAAATGTAGCAGGTAGAGAATTCATACTAACTTTTGTTAGAGATAAACCTTTCCAGTGACGTATGATGTCATGTGATTTTGGTATAATAATGACTACTTTGCAAATCCCACACAGGCAGTGAGTGTGATGAAGAGGAGGTGGAGTATGAAGACTCAGACAGTGATGAGTCATGGACTACAGAGAGCGCCATCAGCTCTGAGTCTATTCTTAGCTCCATGTGCATGAATGGAGGAGACGAGAAACCCTTCGCCTGTCCAGTGCCAGGCTGCAAGAAGAGATACAAGGTAGATACACAAAACAAAACACATGTTTTGTTAAGTGGAATAATCTAGTCTTATTATTATGTCATTAATCTTCAGTCATACTATTCAGTAAATGCTATGAATAATTTGGCAACTCCTATGAAACAAAAATGAAAGTTAAGCAGGTTAGGCCAAACACAAGGGTATTTGGTATTGACCTATGCTTGAGGGTTTAGTACAAATGTCCCGAAATCTTATGTATAAATACTGTCAAAGTCAATGTCTTAATATTCATTAACATGCACAGTTATTAATGGCCCTAACACTTGTCCATGTTTTGAGATATGATTGTGGTGTGTGTGTGTGTGTGTGTGTGTGTGTTTTTTTTTTAAATCCATTCACTGGCAGAGAGGTACATGTGGGATCATTGTGAGACAAAATAGCCCAAAAGAATTTCAGATTTATCACTACTAAAAAACAACCTGCAAGTGCACTGTTGGTTTTGGTTGTGCATAAAATCTGTAGCTCTGCATGATGTGAGCCCTGGTTCCTATCTCCATATCACTGTGAACAATTATGAATCTGTAATCGCCTCTACAGTAAACTATTGCACACCCAACCCAAATGTTACATAAGACAGGGTAACCTCAGACTAACGTCTCTCGTGTGATTGTGTTTCAGAATGTGAACGGCATAAAGTATCATGCCAAGAATGGACACAGGACGCAGATTCGCGTGAGAAAGCCCTTCAAGTGCCGTTGTGGGAAAAGCTACAAAACCTCTCAAGGCCTTAGACACCATACCATCAACTTCCATCCCCCACTGTGATAACCATGCACACACACTCACACACACACACCAGACTTACACCTATCATTCTGAAACACATTTTAAACACTCAGCCACAAACAGTGGGATCAAGCCCATGCTTTTTTTAGTCTTTTTTAACTGTTAACTTTGTCTGTGTTAATACATGTGCACATTTTTTTTGCACAAACCATTTCTATCATTCCTTACTGTTATAAACGTTAGTAAAAAAAGAAGAAGATATTGCTCATTGTATTGATGATGAGACACAATTGCTTTTAAAAGATGCAAAAGAGAATTTTTGTTCTTCATAAGTTTCTATTTTTGTTTGCTTCTGGGAAAGCACAGCTAAGTAGAGACATATATGTATATAAAATCTATAAAGAAGCATTTAGCATATATTAGTGACTATACGTAATATCCAAACTCTATATCATTTATTTTACATGATATATTTTAACACATATGGATATTTTTATTTCTATAGATATATATTCCTCATTTTTATGTCTATTTTTTCATTTTCATACTTTCTTTGTCATTATTTGTTTCTATGTCTTGTTTGTAGAGAGTCTGAATGGGAAAGCCATTGATCTCAGGTCACAATACTGCCGCCATTTGTACGGATGATTAAGTACAAACAGGAATATGTGTAGAGCACTACAGTACCCGGTGCATTAGTAGAATATTCCATGAAGAAAGTAATCAAAACTCAGTGATGGAAAAGTGGAGAGAGGGGGGTGAAGGTGTATTTTTTTGTTTTCATGTGTTGACCTATCATAGCCAGCAGCTATAAAGTGCCAAGTTTGTCTTTCATTTCCCCTCTCACATTTAAATGAGAAAAAGAGCTTTGAGTATCTGGAGCAGTTCAAAAGAAGCAGATGTAACTTGTAACTCTAATGTGCAGTCTGCAGTATTGTGTCGTCAGGATGTGAATATATATATGAGTGTGTACGAGTGTTTGCCTTTTTACATGTTGTGATTGTCATCAATATTGATATTTGTACATTTGTTTTTCTGTTTGAGTAAACATCTGTTGCCCTCCGCTTGCCTTTTATCACGGGGCACAGCTTGCTAGCATGGATTGCCTGCCTAGCTGTTCTGCAGTATCTCCGCCTGTAGCCTTATTATAATGATATAATTTGTTGTCTGAAGTATTATATTGTTCCAATGTTACCTTTCTAAAGTGGTTTCTAGTGTTGCAATCTGTCGTGCCATAGATGCAGTCTGTAGGCAGCAATGCCTGAACATATTTTCTCTAGAACAGTTGAGTTTGCTTCAGACCTCTTGCTGTTTCCCAGTTTAGCATGCCATGTATGGTTTACAGTAGAAGTTTGTTTTTGTGCTATGCCAAAACATTTGGCTCAGTGTATTTCTGCCGAAGGTTAAAGAACTAAAGAACTAGTGTGATACCCCTTTTTACTTGTTTTGCTCATCTGCTGTTAGCACTGTGAAAATAATTGTTTTTACAGTGATATGTTTGAACAGACCAAAAAAAAAAGTTATACATCCTGCACGGAACTGACCTAAATTAAACAGGGTTGTGATTGTGCTGTCTTTGTAATGAACATACAGTTGATCTGTGTTGTTTAAGTACTGACAGTATCCATATATGACCAGAAAAGCATAATGTCATGCAAAATCAAGGTCAAAAGAATTGTTGCACCCAGAAGGAAATGTCAGATTGCAATGCTATTGGGAAGGAAGATAAAGGTTACCAGGAACAATACATGATGAAAAATGTAGACTGATATGGACAACATTTATGGACCTACACAAACAGAAATAGCGTCGCTTCTTATGGCATTGGAGCACCATGTTTGCTAATGCAACAGTTTAGACATTTTGGCATGGAGTTGTGTTCGTGGCGGTTGATTCCTCCTGGGTGCAACTATTTTTTGATGTTGAATGCAATTTCTCAAGATAAAGACATATTGGTGCAACCTCACCTCATTTACAGTGGTAAACATTTTGGTTCTTAGGGCAAATCAAGAACATCAGAGGCACTGCCAAAACCTCAGACATAGTTACCAAAAAGAAGCAATACCACAATGTGGCACACACAACTTGCAGTTTCTGTGGTAAACTGCCATCACAGGACTACAGGTGGCCCCTGTTTGTAATGTGGAAATGGTCTTTCTTCTGCTGCTGTTATTTGCTGGTCAAATTATTTTCTGTATTATGAGTGGTCAATACTCAGTAACAATAAGCTAGTTGCCTGTAAGTGCATCAGATTTTTAAACAGTATTTTAAGTTTAGTATTTTCCAAACTCAAAAAATCTTGGTTTCACGTAAAAAGCACATTTCAACAATGGTGAAATTATTAATCGTTAAGAAGGATCATAGAATGAATCACTCAACAATTTTCTTTAAGTGTTATAGAACACACCAAGACAAATGTGTGTGCATGGTACAATGGACTAACTGCTTTGCAAGTTTAGATATTTGAGCAATCCTTTTCCAACATTTAGATCCTGCTTCTTTTCCAGAGTAGTTTGGTCACACACACACTGCAGTATGACCATCTATACAACTACAATCAATGGGATCTGTGTGACTTACTGCAAGTTTGTACATTTGGACTTGACATGTGACTGACATGCATATGTTACTACATGGAAGGCAGTTTGATATGCTATATAGTGAATGTATTGTACTGTCTTTGTAAAGTGGTTTTAGAAATATATTTTCATAGTATGTTTTGTGAAACTTTGTGTAGCAAAAGCTATTTGTATGTGTGGCAAGATTTGTATCATGTGAATATGAGTATGTGAGACTGTTCAGTTGTCTTAAAAGCTGCTTATGACATTTTAAAAAGGTACAAAAAAAGAAAATAAAGAGTACAAGAAGACCAATGTAAATGTGTGGCCCAGTTAATTACACTTCATTCAACTTATAGCATTCTTTATTAGTAAATGCAAGCTTGTTACACATACACAAAGCAACTGTTTTAGTTATATTTTCAGAGGCAAACATTACATCATGTTGGTTATATGGAATATCTTGGAAGAGATATTTAAAGCCACAATCAGGGATTTGAAAAAGAACCTGAACGTCTGCTTTACGCATCTTAAAATGCAGAGCCAAATGTCAGAAATGATGGAAGAATGATTTTATGACATTAAGAAAGTTTTGTCCAGTCCAGTAATTGTAGGACACCTGGCAGCTAAAAGGTGTCTTTATGAGCATAAAGAATCAGGAGATATTTTATAATTTGGACAGAATATACTGTATGAATTAGACAATATATTATATAAATCACACTGAGTATACTGGAATTAGTGTAAAGAAATTAAATCGCAAATCCTTGATAGTGACTTTAATATTATGAACGGAATGAAGGAGTGTGACAACAGTGCAACACATCTGACAAAGTGCCAAATCACAACTCTGGTTACTGTTTAAGCTGAAACAGCACTAGGTTGTTCTTATAGAAATCAAATCAAAGGACCAGTTCTGTTAAGTACAGATTTAACACTTGCCAGAATAAAACCATCCAAAACATTTGAAATTCACTGGTGTACTTGGACCTGTGGTAACTATCTGTTTCTAGATCAATGTTTAATTATACGGTTTAGACTTTCTAAATTTCAAGCTGAACAAACTCAATCCATAGGACAACCTCTTATTATCCAGATTAAATAATAACCTTGTATTTAACAGAGCATATATGATAGAAATAAACATTCACAGAGGTTTAATGAGCTATAGATTAATTTTCTTTTAACTGCATATCTTTTATGAATGGGATTTTTTTATACCATCATGTAACTTGTACATTTGATCTTTTACACATCAAAAGGTCCTTGAGAATGAGGATAACAGAATAATAACATATTCACAATGCTTTCTGGAACCAAACCTGCAATCATATAAAATCAGTAAAACAACAAATCAAACATCCACTAAGTGGCAAATAGTAAGAAGCAACAGATCTCTCTTCCTCTCTAACTCTCTTTAGATTCTATATTCATACAGAATGTAAAGCCATTAGCTATCATTTTACAGTGCAACTTATAGCAGCTTTAAACGCCTTCTAAATGAATAAACTTTAAACAAAATCTGATAAAAGGATAAGCTTTATACCTGGAATTGGGCAACAGAACTTTTTTTGTTATATTCTCTGTGCCCAAGTGACTTGACAGAAGAGTAGCTACAGTGGGGAAAATAAGTATTTAGTCAGTCACCAATTGTGCAAGTTGTCCCACTTAAAAAGATGAGAGAGGCCTGTAATTGACATCATAGGTAGACCTCAACTATGAGAGACAAAATGTGGAAAAAAATTGAGAAAGTGATTTTGTCTGATTTTTAAAGAATTTATTTGCAAATAATGGTGGAAAATAAGTATTTGGTCAATAACAAACAAGCAAGATTTCTGGCTGTCACAGACCTGTAACTTCTTTTTTAAGAGGCTCCTCTTTCCCCACTCATTACCTGTATTTATGGCACCTGTTTGAAGTCGTTAACAGTATAAAAAGACACCTGCCTACAACCTCAAACACTCACACTCCAACTCCCACTATGGTGAAGACGAAAGAGCTGTCGGAGGACACCATAAACCGAATTGTAGACTCACCAGGCTGGGAAGACTGAATCTGCAATAGGCAAGCAGCTTGATGTGAAGAAATCTACTGTGGGAGCAATAATCAGAAAATGGAAGACCTACAAGACCACTACTAATCTCCCTCGATCTGGGGCTCCACGCAAGATCTCAGCCCGTGGGGTCAAAATGATCACAAGAACGGTAAGGAAAAAACCCAGAACCACAAGGGGGGATCTAGTGAATGACCTGCAGGAAGCTGGGACCAACGTTACAAAGGCTACCATCAGCAACACACTACGACGCCAGGGACTCAGATCTTGCAGTGCCAGACGTGTCCCCCTGCTTAAGCCAGTCCATATCCAGGCACGTCTGAAGTTTGCTAGAGAGCATTTGGATGTTCCAGAAGAGTATTGGGAGAATGTCATATGGTCAGATTAAAACCAAAGTAGAACTATTTGGTAAAAACACAACTCGTCGTGTTTGGAGGAAAGTGAATGCGGAGTTGCATCCAAAGAACACCATACCAACTGTGAAGCATGGGGGTGGCAACATCATGCTTTGGGGCTGTTTCTCTGCAAAGGGACCAGGACGACTGGTCCGTGTACATGAAAGAATGAATGGGGCCATGTATTGTGAGATTTTGGGTGCAAACCTCCTTCCATCAGCAAGGGCAATGAGATGAAACGTGGCTGGGTCTTTCAGCATGACAATGATCCCAAGCACACTGCCAGGGCAACAAAGGAGTGGCTTCGTAAGAAACATTTCAAAGTCCTGGAGTGGCCTAGCCAGTCTCCCGATCTCAACCCCATCGAAAACCTTTGGAGGGAGTTGAAAGTCCGTGTTGCCCGCCGACAGCCCCAAAACATCACTGCTCTAGAGGAGATCTGCATGGAGGAATGGGCCAACATACCAGCAACAGTGTGTGCCAACCTTGTGAAGACTTACAGAAAACGTTTGACCTCTGTCATTGCCAACAAAGGATATAAAACAAAGTATTGAGATGAACTTTTGTTATTGACCAAATACTTATTTTCCACCATTATTTGCAAATAAATTCTTTAAAAATCAGACAAAATGACTTTCTCAATTTTTTTCCACATTTTGTCTCTCATAGTTGAGGTCTACCTATGATGTCAATTACAGGCCTCTCTCATCTTTTTAAGTGGGACAACTTGCACAATTGGTGACTGACTAAATACTTATTTTCCCCACTGTATGTGCAAATAAAACATTCTCATTGGTGAATCCTAATAGTGTCATAAAACATGCAACCATTAGCACACAGCCAAGTGACATCGTCAAAAAGTGCCAAAGAAAACATTTAAACTTCCTTCTTCTCTGTGAAGTTTTATTATGCTAAACAGGAGACAAGGGTGCCTTACCCACTCACGGCTTTCTAATCAAAGTTGTCGAAGTTGAGCACATTGCCATCGAAGTGCGTGAGAACGTGTTTCTCATAAAGGTGCTGCTGGCAGTCCAGAGGGAACTGCTCACTGCAGACTGGGCACTCCTTCCAGTGAGACTCGACGTGGCGCTCAAAACTGCGCTGCTCAAAGTGCGGCGGGAAGATCACTTCACAGAGAGGACAGCGCTTATGAACATCTGTCCTAAAAGTGAGGGAGAAGCAGAGTTTACACTCAGTCAGTACTATTAATTTTGAGGGAACTTTGTGGTTAAGTAACTATAAACAAAATAACTTACTAAATAACAACTTAAATAACAGTCTGACACCTATGGGAAATCTACCCACAACCTTTACTGAGTAAAAATACATTTAGCTAAATTCTGTGAACTATTCTGAAAAAAAAAAGGATTTTTGTTTAAGGAACAGCAAATGTACAAGATATCCTAGCATGTTTTTCGACAGCAGAGAGGAGCTTTAACCTCCTTGTGGGCGCTGAGGCTACAGGTGGTCATAGGACCTGTGGATCTAGTTACTCACAGCGTCCAAAAACTTAAAACTTTTATTTTTAATGAAGGTTCACACCATCACGCCCAGTAAACGACTTAAACACTGCCATTCGTTACTGCAGGAACCTAAAGCCAGAAGCAAACCACTAAAAGCATGGCTGGAAATTTGCATAGAGAAAACATTCCATTCCCAAACAAAGTTGGCTTTACAAGGTCCTTTTCTTTAAAAATATCTGTTCTATGCAGTTACATTCTACTGTCTGTATCTGCTGCATCATCAATTTTAGAGAAATTAGATAAATCCAATAAATTGATCAAAACTGATGTTCAAAAAACAAAAAACACTGCTACACCCCTGTTACCCACTCAACACAAACACAACAGCAAACTATAAAAAAATAAACCTATTCATTACAATTGTACCACTGGCATAGCAGTTGTCCATGATCTGTACATTTCTCACCTCTGATGCACTGACAATGTTAGGTGTTTGTTTGCTATTTTCATAAAGCCCGTTTTAGCCTTTGTAGTAAAAGGGTACTGAAAATGCCACAGAAACTGGCAATGCTGTTTTTGGCTTTGAAAATAACATAGTCTGTAGGATGGAATCTCTTTTAAACATCCCCAGGTAGATCTTTAAACTGCAACTGAAGTTTCAGATTCCAACACTGGCATGCTGACAATGAACTGAAGGATGAAGGGGTTTGAAATGATTGCTGAGCAGTGGTTGGAGAGCTGAAAAAGAAGGCAGGATTTGGCAGATGGCTTATGATTTGGCTGGCCATAACAGTGAGAGCACTCACAAAAATTAAGCCAATCAGAGGCCCTAAATTACTCAGGGCCCCTGGGCTTCTGCCAAGGCATGGTTTGCTGGTTTAGTCACAATTGTTTTAATCACATGCGCAATTATCACAGCAAGCTGAAAAAAAAAATGGTTTTGTCCTTTGCCTAAGCCAAAGGTTACTAACCAGTTGTAAACGCCATGTAGTTTGTGTTTCAAATATGGTTTTAAATGTCTATATAGTTTCATTTCAGTTTTGTGTTTATAAAGCTCCATCAATTCAAACACAGGAATATGGTCTTATATGACAGGTAAAAATGCTGTGTTCAGATGATGCTTATAACTCGGGAATTTCCCATCTCGGACAGAGAAAATTCCCCTCAAATGCCCCTCTCAATATGTCTTCTCAGTACTAAAGCAGCTGCTATACTTTCAGATCATTTGGTTTAGATCAGCATACAGACACAGGAGTTGGCTAAACTATGACACTGTTGCATGTTTTCTACATTAGCTGGATTGCTTGTTGTCATTAATATTTGCTTTTTGATTTCATGCTTATTTGCCCACTTTGTAGTTTGAACATGAGGCAGTTCTAAGCTACGATCTACTATGTAGAAGCAACATCGAACACAGAACAACTCTTGCCAACAAAAAGCTGTGGAATGGACAGCTTGGCTAAAAATGAAATGAAACATGTTAACCCATGACTGTTTGGTGAGGCAATCAACTCATTGGCTAAGTGATGGAGATTGTGCTCACTGACGTCATGAACACAAGGCACCGTTAGAAAGATCCAGAACTGAATTTCAGCAGCACTCAAAAATGAGATTAATGTATTCTCTGCTGATTCTCTGCTCTGTTCATAGATAAAATTTATTTAAACTTCTATTTATTTAAGTCAAAGTAGGCAGTCCTTATGGCAACACAAAATATTGCCTAGCATCACTAACTCCAAGATTTGTGTTACCTAGTGTCAAAGCAAAAACTGGTGTGGTTCTCGTTGGATTCTGGACTTTGATGATCACAGACTGCAGGGGCTTCGCCATCACCTCCCTATGAATAAACAACAGTCCATATTAACACACAAATGCACATAATCCACCTCCAGACCAGACAATATACTGAACACTTTAACTCTCTTCAGAAACATCTAACTGGCACTCCGTTCTGAGACTTGACAAAAAAACAGAAACGCAGAGCACAGATCACCTAAAAAGCACTGATACACACACGCGCCACTCTTTCTACTAAAAGCCACGGCTGTCTGCACACAGCCAGCTCCCTGCAAAGGTTAATGGGCTTTTAATGCAGCAAACGAGAGCGGAAGAGAAGTGGGTCACTCCAGAGAAGCGCCCGTGTGGAGCACAGGCCGACACCCGCAGCCAATTAGCACAGCCCTCGTCAGCCTCACCCGCTAATAAGCCTCCGCCCTCGTCACTCCAATCCACTAATGAGCCGGAGAAGAAAAGCCTTAATTGTGCTTTTATGCAAATTGCCCACCCTTGCACTGCCCCTCTGACCTGAAGTGTCTACCATGTAGGAGAGAGAGAACGAAGGGGGAAAGGAAGCGGTGAGGGAAAAGAAAATGTGACAGAAGTAAAGGAGGGCCAGGGAAACAAGATGACTATTAGGACAGCATGACAACAGACTATAGCTGTGTGGCTGCAAAAAACACCAATACTATAGTAAATAAACATCTCTAGTGCTACCTGTCAGGTGTACTTGTAGAAGTAGTAAAACAGTATTCTCACACTTGGCCGTTCCTCAGCAGGATTCTCTAGACCATCAGGAGGGCTGAGGCTCCGTGACGGCTGACTGCAGACTACAGGTCCAATCCATGGGGGCGGAGCCACTGGAGGGGGGCGGCACATCTGCTCAGGAGACAACGCCCCATCTGCACCATCTGGAGAGAGGAAACAACTACATGCTTTAGAAATGCAATACAAAATTTGAAATATGAAATTGTCATCAAGATGCATCGTGGTCGGCTCATTCATTTTGTCATGAAACATCACCATTTTTGAGCATTTTTATGTTTTTACATAAAAACATGCCCAGCCAATTACACAGTGGCAAAGATTATGGCAAGCAAGCCAATAAAAATGGTCTAAAATGACCTAGAATAACATGTTGTTACATTATCTTAGATTAAAAGTTAGAAAAGCTTTTCTTTGTACTTAAAAAAATGACTTCTGAGGTTTGGTTCCAACAGTGATGGTTATTGTGAAGTTGGACCACACACAAGTCCAAACAGGTTAGACTTGAGCAATAGGTTTTGGCATCTGGCTCAAGGACCTGCAACTCTGGAAGTCTCAAATTTACATATTATCTATGCGCCCCTCATAAAAGTAAGATGACTACTGCCCTATCAGCAAGACAGAAAAAAACTCACAGGTAAAATTACGAATGAACCTGTGTGGGAATCGTGGGACTTCTAAAAAAAAAATATATAGTGTCTGCAGATGGTATGCGTATTTTTAAAAGCAAAATTTATAAAGTCAAAATTCTGCTGAAAATGTGTCAAATTCATCATATGCCAACATACATTTTTAAAGAAAATATCTCCTGATACTGAAAGGATCCCAGTTCCACTGTGCATCTCTAAATTAAACTACAGGAACTTTACACAAGATTTTCAAGATGGGATTGTCATTACGTAATTCACTGTGAAGTTATACCAGTATACTGAGTGACTATCACAGTTGGGGCACCATTTAAAAACATGCGAAGAGAAGCAAATCATTTATGGAAGAATGCTACTACTTGGCTTGGACACTTGCTAAATAAGAGACCAAACATCCACATATTACAGCATTCATTTAGGGTAACACATTTTGTTTTCAGGTTTAAGCTCATGGAGGTTATTATATTATATGTTATATGGCTGGATATCAAAATTCAACACTTTATTGATTCCAACTAAATTACTTCAGTACTGCAGAGTGAAAACTTATGTTATTTATATATATGCAACATTCCTGCTAAGTCACATCAAAAGTCATGCTTTTTACAAAATCTCAGACTGACTAACCTACATTTTAGATAATGCCATGAAAATGTCCAGAAATTAATTTGTCTTTAAGACACAACTTTTGGACTGTAATTTAAACTATCAAAAAAGGCATCATTCAGGAATAAGTATACTGTTGCTGGTTTAAAATTCAGTTATCACTTGGAAAAAGACTAGTCTGCAGCAGTAAAACATCTGGCTCTCTCAAACCTGCCTCTTTCCTGGCTGGCAGCTGCACTCACCACGTGTCTGATGTTCAGAATAAGGGTTTCCATACTGCAGCTCAGCAGGTTGCTGTGGCACCAGCGGAAGTGGGGGTGGGTCCTGAGGATAGGGCAGAGGATACCGCAACACCACAGGCTCCCTGACCTCTGACCTCTGGCCTCCAGCACCTTCCTCTCTGCCTGCACATGACCGCAACTCCTGAGGGAGATAAACATCAGCATAGCTACTGCTGAGCAAGATGTTTGAAGAAGTTTGTAAGGTAACATATGCTTCATAAACAACTTTTTACAGCACCTGTCATGGTTGTGTTTGAAAGATGAGAGTTCACATTCTTAGCTTCACCAAAGAGAGTAAGAGCCATTGAATAGTTTTATTCTAAAGAACACTTTAGTGATTGGTGATTTAGTGATTATCAGTGGTAGACCATAACTAATTAAATATAATTGGTTAATGTACTTTCCCTATGTAGCTTTACTAAAGTATTTTCATTTTTTAGGATAACTCCACTACATTTCAAAGCCAAACATCTTACTTTTTTATTCTACTACATACTGTAAAATCAGTTGTCCTTTTTATGCATAAAAATATCAAAATTAAAAAAGTGCAAAGCAAGCACACCAGTCAGGGCACAGAATGCACTTTGCTTTGACCTTGTTTTGACCTGTGAGACAGAGTTTGGTTCTACCAAAAGGAAACTGTTGGCCTTCAATGTTTTGTGCTTGTGATTATTTTTATAGACTTCAGTGTCAGACTAATTAAAGAGGCAAATAGGCAAATTCACAGAATGCAATGTAAAATAAAATTATATCCATTATCCTAAAATCAAATCACATATTGAAGGAACTTTACGACTTAACAATTGTAGTTATCAGGTATGTCGCAGACCAAAAACAATTCTAGAGAATATAGAATTTAAAAAATCTTAGCCTAATGGAATTTCTTTAAAGAATTTCTTAAAGTAATTCAGAGTAGATTCATATAAAAGGGTTCAGAGATAATTTGGTAACCCACATTTCTTGACAGAGGTATTTTGTGGTCGTCCACTATGAAAAATAGCTATTTCTGTTGCTATCCAGATACCTTTCAGTCTATGTAAGTTTTCTTTTTAATGTAATGCTAATAATGGTAATATGGTGGGAAAAAAACTAACTTTTTTGCAATACTATTATGCCTTCATAAAAGGTTTGTGCTTAGACACTGGTTATTAGTGCTTCTTTCAGGTTCAGTGCCGTGCACGTTAAGCAAAGTTGAATTTGATGGTGAATTTCAAAATTTATTTACCTGATAAATCTGCAGCAAATTCTATTGAGATGAACGTAGTTATGCTGGGGGAAATTCACTGATAAATAAAATGTCAGAGGGCCAAGTACATTTTCTTCAAATATACATTTTAAAAATGTGTTTTCTTTTTTGGAAACAAAGTTTTAGACATCAGGCAATCTATTTGTAACCATTACATGCTTTCTAGCTTTTGGAAGCATTAAACTTCAGATGTCTGGTTCCTACCACAACAACTGTGGGCAATTCTGGCTCATGGGACTCTCTAGAACAGAGCATTTCACACCAAACACACTTTGAAAGATCTTGTTTTTTTATCTTAACAAGATAATTATGCAGACATTTCAAGAAATCTGACATAGCAGTTAAAACACAGAGAGATTCTGAAATGTTCCTTTGCTGAAAAAAGTGTTTCTTGGGGGGAAATGTACAAAACAGATATTAATTTATAAGCATTATCAAAAACTTCTGCTAAACCTACAAGTCATCATAGGCTGTATCCTGTCTATGACAAACACTTGAAAAAGTTACCATCGAAGTCTAAACAGAGGAAGCTAACTCTCAGCCATTGCAAGGGGAAACTGATTATATTTTTACAGATAAAACATCCCCCGTCTTTAAATAGCTCTGGCGCAGTGTGGTCTTCAGCTCTCTTTTGCTCTTTCTCTCGCTCCCCTCTCTGACCTGAGAGCTGTGGGTCATGATTAGAGGAGTTATTCCCACGTTTAACATTTAACACAAAGTGCTGATGGGTAATCAGGGAGCTGGCTGTGGCATTTAGTCGCTCCTGGCTATGCACAAAATCACACTCAGCCTGACTTGACTGTCTTAATTGCAGAGTGTAATGAAAGTACTTATGATATAAAAGATCCTCATTAACTTTCATCATATCTAGCTAAAGACTATTGTTAGCCTTTTGGATCACAGCAAATATAGCGGACAGAATTACAAATGGCCAATCCCATACTCTGAAGGTAAGGATACCTTTGAAGGCAAAAGATGAAATAAGGTAGACCTTACAGGACAAAGTCAGAGATGTTTTATAACTTGAACACAAGTGTTATAACAGTTTTCTGATTGGCATTACCTCCTCCAGTCTTTCCTTCTCTCTGGTCACATCAGCTAGACTCTCTCTCAGTGACGACACCTCTCTGTCCTTCTCAGCCAACTGCACCTATGTAGATACAAACATAGCAGCAAAATAATATATGGCATGTTTCTGTAACTATGACTGCACAAATTATATTAACACAAATTCTAAGATAAACACGTGAAAAAAACAGAACACACATGTAAAATATACATTAAATGGGTCATAACATTTGCCTAATAGTTTCAATTCAGCAAGTATTTAGCAACTGCCCTAAAATGCGCAACAGTGCCTCTGCTAAGGATGTCTTAACTTCCATTCAGTCAGAAAACAAACAAAACCTATTTTGAACAGAGGTGCTGAAATGTTTTCACACAGGCTTAAAATAATTTTTTCATACTGGTATGCCCATGTCTGCAATAGTGCTTCAAAGATGACAGGTTGCTAAAAACAGAGATGTCATGAGTATTCAACATGTGTATAAAAAAACATTACTACACCAATGGATTACTTTTCTATCCCTGAACGACCTGTGGTTGTAAAGCCTGTACTGGATCTCCTTCGGATGCATTTTTGGGTGTGTAGATGTGAGTTTGTAGATGAAACTGATACCAGGTGATGTACACAAGGTGATTCTGACCTCCTGGTTTGGTTTACACAACTGAAGTCCTCTCATCCTACAAGTAAAAGAGACACTACGAGCCTCAATTTACCGTGCACTAATCTCTCCGTCTGTCTGAGTTATGGTTGTGCATATGTGTGTTTGGGAGAAGAGCACTGATGAAATGGTTGGAGCCGGGTTTCTTACCCTGCCTTCCAGTAAACACTCATAAAGCACAGTGTGCATACGTGTGTGTGTGTGTTTAAACAGGCTGTAAATAAAGGACTCTCTCGCCTTTGATGGTGTCTCCAGCTTTGTCTAAATACTCAAACAAGGGCAGCCCTTTACGACCTAGTCTCTTCTCCATTCAGTCAATGCGAAGCTTTACGACTCTCTCTCTCCCTCTCTTTCACTCGCACTCTCGCTCTCTTGCAGAAGTCTCAAAGAGGCTTGATAACAAAGTGAATCAGACAATATGACCTCAAATCAACCTAACACACTGACACTAAACTATGTGCATGCACACTGAGATTTGTGTGTGGTGACATGCATTGGCTAAACTCATGTACACTGAGTGGTTGTGTAGTAAGATTTGTGGAGTTGGGGCAATGCTGTTCTGAAACAAATATAAACCACGTTTTCAGTGTAATTTTACCTTACACTCTTAAATAAGCTAAAAAACGAATTAAACTAATTAAATATTGTATTATATGCTAAATGTTGTTGCCCTGGTGCCCAAGTATGATTTGGTGGTTTTGCCTATTGAAAAAACTTAAAATATGCCAAACACTTGCACAGCCCACATATATATCTCTTTTTTTAAAGTTCCTAAATAATACAAAACAAAACAAAAAAAAAACAGCATCAAATTTCACCTACTGATATCCACTGATCCACCTACTGACCCATTTCTTGTATCTAAGAACTAAGTGGTCCCAGCTTTCGAAGTCTTACACAAGATGTTGACAGTCAGTGTATCAATTCAACAGGTTTCGTGGCCGTTTGCGTGTACAAGTGTGAGCAAAACAGATGTACCTTAAATCGCTGTTCTTCATTAGCCAGCAGTAGTTTCAGGTTGTCATTGATGGTGCATTGGTCTCTCCATCTCTCTTCCATTCGAGCAAGCTCTGCCTCCACTGATACACTGCACTCCTCTCCATCATCTTGCTCCTCTTCCTTGGACCCTTCCATTTTTTCTCCTTCTCCCTCCTCCCTTTCTTCATCTCCCTTTTCCTCAGTAGACTCCTGGATCTCAGGTTTCTTGTCTGCAAGATACAAGGCAATGCCATGCCATAAGCGCTAGTACATAACCAAAACACTGTATTCCACACACTATGTTTGTGTGTCCACACCTGTATCAGGCATCTCTGCATCTGGTGTGCTGGGCTCCTGAGTAGTCTCTGTAGATGCATCATTCCTGTTGGACTCCTACACAAAAACACATTTACATATAAATGTTTAAAATTATAAAAAGAGATAGTACTTTTCCAATTACATTACAATAAATATATAATAAATAAAATGAATATATAAAAATACAGAATAAATACTTTAAATAAATATTTCATTTATTCAGTTTTACTGTAAAATAAACACAAAACCTTACAGTATATTCCACAAAATGTCTTTTATAAAATAATCAATATTTTAGTTAGAAGAATACAATTAGAAGAACACAAGTTCCTGGCCTTACAGTAAACTGCCACAGCATAGATTTATTCAGTTCTATTGATTAGCAATAGCAGGCACTGAATGATAACATTAAATATCCGACTTCAATAAAATCATATTGCAGTGTTTAGTTGTATTTACTGTAATATATAAGCAATAAATGTTTAATGACCAGAAACATGGCTTTAGGTATTACCTCACATAGTCTAAGACTTTTCTGCAGTTCCTTTTGTCACTAGATGGCAGCCTCATTTCCTTCACTCACCCCTTGATGTGCCTCCTGTTGCTGCGTGAGTTTTGTAACTTGTCTGCGCAGGCGCTGACACTCTCTGTATTTCTCCTTATAGTGCTCTGCAGCCATCTGCAGCCTCAGCTTCAGCTCCTCCACCTCCTTCTGCAGCTCTGCCTCCAGCTCAGAGACCATGCTCCCTCCTCCAACAGCCCCGTCCTGCTTAATACATTTTACATTAAGACAATTCCTGGAATGCAGTCCTATTAAAAACAGAGCTAAAGAACATGACCATTTTTCTCAACCTGGAGATCTTGTCTAATGATAATTTATGTAATCACTAGAAAAAAGGCATATGAGATTCAGTCTGATTTTTACTTAGCTAGACACCCAACAAATACAATTTACTCTGACAATCTACTGTTACTCTTTAACTGAACTTATGTCACACAGGTAGCGTATGTGAAACTTTACAGAAGAAGACTTTTATATAAGGGGCCCAATTTGTCAATTTTTTTAGTTGCTGGCATAATTTGTAAAGGCACATTTACCTGTACACAGCATTTAAAAACAAATTACAAACCACATTTTTTAAATGCTAAGTGAGATCAGCTTAGCAGGGTTTTATATATATATATGTCATAATATACATACATGCCATACAGTCATGTCCCAAAGTGTTAGCACCCCAAATTGCAAATTTATTGCAAGTACATATGTTTTGTTATACAAGTGTTTATTTAAAAGATTTAAAAGTTCAAATGAAATTAAAACAGTCCTGCAGGCTCAGGGTGCATCATTGTCAGCGCAAACTATCCATCGACATTTGAATGAAATTAAACGCTATGGCAGGAGACCCAGGAGGCATTAAAAAGCTAGACTGCAGTTTGCCAAAATGTATGTCAGTAAGCCAAAAACCATCTGGGAAAATGTCTTGTGGACAGGTGAGACCAAGATAGAGCTTTTTGGTACAGCACATCATTCTACTGTTTACCGAAAACGGAATGAGGCCTACAATGAAGAGAACACAGTACCTTCAGTAAAATATGGTAGAGGTACAAAGATGTTTTGGGGTTGTTTTGCTGCCGTTTGCACTGGGTGCCTTGACAGTGTGCAAAGCATCATGGAATCTTGAAAATTAAAGATTATCAACGGACAGTGACCCTAAACATACTTCAAAAAGCACCCAGATGGATGGAAACAAAGCGCTGGAGAGTTCTGAAGTGGCCAGCAATGAGTCCGGATCTAAATCCCATTGAACACCTGTGGGGAGATCTTAAAATTGCTGTTGTAAGAAGGAACCCTTGTAGACTTAAAATGAGTTTATAACTGGTAAATACTGTGTGTTTAGATTACTTATTAATTTGTGTGATTTATCTACATGTATTACTTGTCCCGAAGGTGACGCTAACACTATCTATCACTACCAAGATATATATTAAATTACAAAAAAAATACAATTGAATTTACTGCACTCTACAACCTTAATCACGACAACCACAAAAGTCTCTAACAAACTTTTAAATGTGTGGCAATAGAATCAAGGCTGTTTACAGTGCTGATGATGCATGGTACCATGTCCCATGCCTGCTTAATAAACATCAGAGGGCTTACGGTTTTCTGTGGCGTTTGGCTCTTCAGCTTGTCTAGCTGGCTCTGGGCCTTCCTGCACTCCTCCTGAGCCTCAGCTAAGCTGGACCGCAGGGCATCGGTCTCTTGCCGGGCGTGATATAGCTCTGCCATGGTGCGGTCACGCCCACTAGATGCATCACGTAGTTCAGAACCCAGCATGGCTGCCTGCTGCCGGGTTGCTTGAAGCTGCTCCTCCGCCTGACGCAACTGTTCCTTCAGATTCTGCACACACAGACGGGCAAGGGCATATTTATGGTGACTGTTAACTAAATGTGAAACTGAACCTTTAGTGGGTGTTTCTGAATCAATTATTTTTGTGAATTAGCACTGTGAGTGTGAATGCATATATATTAAGGCCACCACAAATTGAATGTGTTGTGGTATAATAGAATGCCAGCAGAGAAAGTTGATAAAAACCAAATTCAAACAAGTTCATCGTCTCATTGATAATAAGTCTCTTGTCTTATTATTATTAATCTCTTAATATATGTATAGTAGTGCAATATCCACCAAGGCTGCTCCTGCATATGTCTAGTACATTACATGTTTCATATATGTATATGTACTCTCTTTATCTTTATAACCTGTGGTTAATAGCTCTTCTGTATGCCTGCTCTATTTATTCTGATTAATGTATGTACATACTGTTGTGGAACCCTGTTCACTGTTACTTTTTGTTGTTAATAGCTCTTCTGTATTTCTTTAACTATTTATTCTAGTATTATTTTATTTATTATCTCTTTACAGTCTAGCTCTTAACCAGCTGAAAGATATAACCTGTAAAAGGCTTGTTTAGTAATATTAGCTGGGGTAACAGACTGTTTACTTTTGGCTGTTTATTTAAAAGCTTACCTGCTGCCTTTATCTGTGTGGTGTGCATTTCAAGCCAGCTGTCATCTACTGTGACTTTCTGTGGTTTGGTTTATTTAATGTAGTTTATTATATGAGGTGCTGAAGAATTTAAATGAACAGTGCTCAGAGTCGCCTTGATCTGCTGTGTGGGTACCCCAGTTTCAAACTTTGGGACACCGCACGTTGGTGTGGTGACCTTTTGATTCTTCAAGTTGCTTTAAAAATTTTACCTCCTGACAGAGCTAACTGTAGCCTGGGTGTCCTGTATTGTGCTTCATTAAGAAAGCAGTCTGGGCTAAAAATCTGCTAATAGCTTCATCATGAGTTATTTTAATATATGAATATCTACAAGTCAGATAAAAAATATACAAACCATATAGACTACCTCAGAACAGTTAACAAGTTGAAATTTCAAGTTCATCTCCTAGTCCTGTATGGTACGTAAATCTATTTGTGGGATGTAATTACAGTTTGGCAAAATATAACAGAGAGCTACCTACTCCTGTTGGCCTCAGTCCATAACCTTTGTGTGTGATTGTGTCTGTTGTGGCTTACTGTATCTGCTGGGTGTGTGTTTCTCTCTGTGCGGAGCCTGTGCATCTCCTCCTGATACTGAGCAATGGTAACCTCTCGATTTAGCTCCACAGCCTTCAACATCTGCAGCTCTGCACTCAGCTTAGTGTTCTCCAGCTCCGCACTGCGCACATGAGACTGCACACAATCGAAGTACTCTTGGTTACAACATAATGACGCACACACATGCCTTTGACCTCTGATTTAATAGACCAAATTAGGTTGTTTGTAAACAATCCCGCCTGTACATTCCCGGCTGTAATTCTCAAATTGCATCCTGTCAGTGGACATTCATTTAAATATACATCAAATACATTTACATAAAGTACAAAAATGCCACCCTGACCACACACATTACATCCGCTGCTCATGCAGAACCATTTTTGTTCATAACAAACATAGATTTGAGATTTTGAGACAGGCATCCCATTTAGCTTTTCCTTAAATTCGCGTTTCCCTTACAAATCTTCAGGCACATACATTCCCTGAACAGAAATGAAAACCAAGTAATTCTGGAACAACAGAAAGCAAAATACAGCAAAAGATTACAACTGTTCAAGTTACATGTATGAGCCACCTAAGGTAGTTTGTAGATCATGACAGATTTCCATCACAAGTTTAAAAGTACAAATGCTATCGACTCTCTTCATCTGAGAGAAGGGGGAGAACAGGTTCAGCCATAGCTTTTTACATGACCACTAGCCTTCTGAGTGAAATTACTGAAGCTCCTCAGTGAAATGTGCTCTACATATGCTGGTCATGTTTTAGATGAAGCTGTGTCCATGGCGCACTAAAACCACATCCACTTTGTGTGTGAAGATATTTTAAAGAAAACTTTTCAATCAACTCTATTGCTGGATGAGCATCCGGGGAATGCACACTGACAGAATTTTGGTAACGAGCAGACAGACAAATGAAGAGCTGGACAGCTACATTGAAAGCAACTAGGATGCTTACTAAGTTAGGTTTAGCAAAGAGAGAGCATGGTGAGCCATGTTTGCCTTGTGATTGGTTGGGAAATGCTTGCAGAAGTGTTACCCAAGATTAGGACCACCCAGCTTGCACGGAGAAAAGTATGGTGAAATACAGCAGATATGTATTAGACTCTTTACTTTGGTGAACAAAATTCATGGCATCACAGAAAATTTCATCTGGCACCAATGAAATTTTAAAAGCTTCATTTAAAAGCTGTTTTTGACCACCTAATCAGGGCTACAGCAGACACAAAGGTAGTCACAGCAACACATAGGGTGCAGGCTTCAGGGTGGGATGAGTAAGACAGATCAAAGGTTCAAAAAAGGAAAATGCATAACACTTAATGATTTATCATATAAATCGATGCATTAATTTTGACACCACTAATTACAACTAATTATAATATAAACTTACACATTTTAGATTTATTTTATAATTATTTATATAATTGGATGAAATTATATCAAACCCTTCAGAGTCATGTATTACATATCCCCCAAACACCCACAGGTGTAACACTTACCTTATAGAGTTCTCTTTCATCTCTTTCATTCTTGAGCTGAGTCTGTAAACTATCCCTCTCCGCGATGACCTTCTGCAACCGGTCTTTCAGACTATGCAACAGATGTACACAAAGTATTATAATACATACTCACACACCATAACATTGCCATATTTCTCTATAGGGTTTATTATACTGGCACTTTTCCAAATAGTTTTGTGACAATGTTATTTACTTACTTTATGATAAAATCTTACTTAAGGAACACTGACAAATTGCATCTTTGTTTAAAAAAATATATATATAAATCAATGTAGCGTGGCATGTAAAGCGTTGAATAAAATTTGTAGCCCCCATGGATATTGAAGGCTGGTTGCAAATGTGGCTTTACTACTGTGTGCGCGAAAATGCTATCATATGTATTATGAACTAGTGTTTAAAGCTGTACTATGTAGTTTTGATAATTTGGAGACCTCTGTGGTAAAAATGTGTAATTGCCTGAAAAGCGCATAAGAACATTTTAACATCAGTGGTGTTCCAGACCTCCGGCCCAAGACAATAAATCTTACACTTACGAAGGGTGTACAAGAGTATACAAAGAGAACTCTTTTAAAAAAAAGATGAAGAGAGATGCATCTAAAGATAACCCTAATACATAATAGCATAATAATGCCTATGACTTTAAAATCATCATCTCATGGACTAACATGGTCTTAAGCTGCGTTTAGGATGGCTAAATGTATGCCAGTTGGTAATAAATAGAGGGTTTGGTTCCAATACTATTGCACAAAATGTTTTTTGTCTCATTCCAATATACATATACATCTTTATTGGAAAATGTTTCCATTATATACCAGTTATTATTCTTTTCTATTATACTGTCAATTGTAGATGTGTAAATTACCAGATTATTTTAGATCAAGACAATCTGAGCTTGTCGATCAGATCTTAACAACAAAGCAAAGTGCCTGGAGGTTTGGTCTGGGCTCAGGTGATAAACTGAACAATACGGGCCCGATCGAGTTTGGGCTTCGGTTACATGTCTGTGCAGACATGTACAGTGTACAGCGCATATTTCCTACCAGTCAAGCTCAGTCTCCTTGAGCACAGCTCTCTGTGTGACTCCCAGCAGGTCTTGCTCCAGTTGCCTTACTCTGGCCTGAGCTTTTTCCCTCTCTTCTCTCAGTCCCTGCTGCAGCTCCTAAAACAGGACAGGGCCAGATTCAATCAAATGATCCAACGAAGCTGCACTCAAAATCTACATCTTTATTTAATCACATGCATCAATCAGCCACCTTAGGACTTACTGATAGCTAATGATTAGGCGTTGTATAGCACATATAAAACTGCATATATATATATATATATATATATATATATATATATATATATATATATATATATATATATATATATATATATATAGAACATTATATATTATACTATTATAACAAGTTATATAAATAAACAACAGAAATTATGTGAGAAATTATTAAATGTGCTTTCGAAATGTATGGCTTACTCTCTATTGTCAACAGGAAGAAGTAATTTAAAGAAAATTTACAACTGTATTAATCTGACATTACTGCATTGGAGCAATGCCAAAGAAGGACCACTTAATTCACCCAAAAGCATTTGGTAGATGTACTTTAAAAATCACAATTAAAATTACTCAATTCAGAAAACCCTTATTTGTACTATCTTTTTTATTTGCTTATTCATTTTATTCAGTTCCACTGTAAACCACAGATTAATCAAATTCAGGCACTCAATATATGCACTACACTCACAAAAATGTTTTGAATGCAATACTTTCAACTGCCCGTGTAAAACCTGTTGTAACATGTAAATGTAATTGTGTTTCCAAACCATCAACTAGCTGTCTTAATAAGACATTAGTTTGAAAATTTACAACCCACAGTCAAAACTGCCACATAAAAAAACCCACAGTTTTCCTGTAATTTTACATAACATACAGGTAGCACAATTTAGCTTGATATGGGCCATAGAGAATTAAAGTAAATGCTTCATTGAGTGCTTCCATACTCAAACCTGCAAAAGCCAGCTAAAAGTAATTGTAATCTTTTTTTCAGACTAAAATGTTAAATTTTAAGTTCCTCTCTTTTAGGTTACTCTATATCTTAGTTATATTAATTTTACTTAAACAAATACTTAAACGTTACTTGTTGCCACGAGTAATGAACACTATAAAAAAATGTTGGCTAATTTTGAGTGTAAGTCAAAGCTGCCAGCTAGTACTAGCAAACATGATCAGTTCTACAACCATAAAATATACTCATGTTAAATCTAAATCTTTCAAATTTAGCTTTATTCCTTTTTAGTAGATCTAACAAAAAAAAGTGGCAAGGACCACTTGGATTGGGAAATCTACAGGCCTGAATTCTAGTTAAATGCTGTGCTATGCAAAGGTAGGCTATCCTCTGACAGTGTCAGATGTCTAATGCATATAATTTATGTTGACAGTAGCAATACCAGCTGCGTTAATGCAATCCTTAGATTAGTCTTTAGTTTAGATGTTATAAAATGTTTTAAGGGATCAGTGTGATGTTACTTGTGGGCTGTGTTAAAAACATCAGGACTTATTCTTTGCAGGTATCAAGTATCTAAATTTTTCACTTAGAGTGGGACCTATCATCACCTGTTCTCTTGTAGTCCTGTACGTTTGTTGAATATGACATAAAACTTAGATAGATCTTCTGACATTTGGTTTAATAATCTCCTTTTGACAGACTTAGGTCATTTTGACATTTAAGAGACAACTTTATAGGGTTTACGGTGTAATAGAAGTAATTCAGTCTCTGTTGGAGATTACATTCTTATGTTTTGGCATTGTCCACACAACCTATTTTCTATATAGTTCCAAAAACAGCTTTTGTTATTGGTAAGTCAAGAAACTTTTCAGTACTATACAGACCCGTTATTTCTACAGTCCGATTTAACAGCAGGTATCGTGCAGCCCATAAAAAAAGTAACATGATGTATATGGACAATACTAAAATCGCCCAAATACTCTGATAATAATCACATTGCCCCACCTCCCCATGTAAAATCAGTCCTATCACAATGACACTTAAGAATGTGAATTGTGCTGACACATTGTAACGTTTTCAATGTTAGGAAGAGCGGAGAACTGCTTTGATTTCACTTCTGTTCTAACATGTTCATATTCAACAGCCATTCACAATAAATCATGGCAACATCTGGATCTGACATCACACACTCACTCTCTCTCCTTCAGGCGTTTAGTGACTGCTGGTGTTTTATGGCCGATGAAGTCTCACTGTTGCTACACAGGCATATAAAAAGTGTAGTTGTAAAATTAGCAGCCGCAAAATGCTCTTATGCTCTCATGATAAAGAGAAACTATATTCGTTGGCCAAACTGAACAGGCACAAATATAATATGCTCACCAACACACACTTTTTGGCATATGGCAAGGTGTGTGGGTGTGTGTGTTTTTGGCTGGGATATGAATGACTATTATGAGAGTGTTAATGCTTTATATCAGATATTATTAGCTCTTTATGACAGACACACATAACTAAAGCCATCATGCACAAGACACAAGGGGGCGCTGCAAGACCATTATACAACTACAGTCACATCCTGCTTCACCAGCATTTTGAGCTTGTGTGAGTGCTTTGAAGTGAAAAATGCAGAGGAAACACTAAAGCTGGAGCACAGCTAAAAGAGCCCTAAAAAAGAAAGCAGTCATATGCTGTGTACCAGCTCATGGTTAGGAATAGGGACAGAAAACAAGAAAATAAAGAAAATTGTAGTAGGGTGTGGGCAAATGGAAGAGATTAGAAAGGAAAGAAGTAAGGGAGAGAGAAAAAAGAGAGTAAAAGGCACTATAAATAATTTGAATGAAGTAGCGGAGGTCTGTCAAGTGTTATATAGACCTGATCACATGAATAGAGATCATCTTTGTATGCTTCCAATACATAATTTTTTCAAAGGCAAATATCAGTGAAAGACTATGCAGCAAGTTTTGTTTGTTTATGTAAATTGTTCTTTTGTAAAAAAAAACTTCAATAATTACAGCATTACATAACATACATATTTCTTAGGGATATTATAAATTAAGAGGATTAAGATGAAATATAAATCACATTCAGAATAAAGACATTAAGTATCTATATTTGGTTTGAGCTACAATTTATAAAGGCAGCATTCTGAATACTTGCTAAACAAACTACTTTAAAAATACATATATAATACGAAAAAAAGGCTTAGCGTTGGCGTTGTACTGGACTGCATGTGTTTTGTTGCATAAACGTCACAAGTTTACCCACTTTATGGTCAAATGCACACGATTTTGATATTGTTTTTGGTCAAATTTTTTTTATCGGTTTATGAAAGAGCAGTGGACTGAAGCAAGCAGCGAGAAACAAAATAATCTGTTGTTAACTTGTTTAAAAGCATATTAACCAAAAATTACACAAATTTACATCAGCCAATCAGTAACCACAAGCAACAGTGTAAACTGAATAAAATAATAAATACAGCAAATAAGTTTTACCCATCTGTCCAAACATGTTACTATAGGTACTGTTTAGGAATTCAGTCATATCACTACTACTAGTATTCTACCCAGACCTTTGAATAAGCATACGAGGGCCTGAGAATGAAAAGAACTTACAAATCAAAAGTATATCATTAAAATCATCATCACCTCATCTATCAGTTATGTTGCAGCAATGTGCTGAGACTGGCTAGCCTAATAGATTTTTTGATTTTGACTGATTTTTAATCCTGTTCTGTTTTTCTAGGTTGTAAATATCACAACTAAAACACACGGAAACATTCAACCTCTCTTTGGTTACGAGGAGTGCTGCTGTCTGCAGAACTGGGCAGGATGCCCTTCTTTCCGATGAGCTGTTTCATGGATCAGGTTCTTACTCCTCATTCCAGTCTGAAATAGTGAGAGGGGGTGTGCACGGTGCTCGGATTTGACGTCACATTTACTTGCTCTGCGGTCAACATGGCACAGACAAAACAGCGGATGCCCCAGAGAACATCCCCCTCTCTGACCAAGTCATTATATACGCATACTCATTAAATCTTCGCGGGAACTATGGACGAGTACATAAGGTCACAGCAGTGGGCAACTAGTCAATGTAAGGGCATTGAGTCATATTTGCAGTCATACTACATACACTCCTCCCCCCCTCTATTTTTTTCTAATAAAAAAACTCTGTGGTCAAATTACATGTTTGGTTGATCTTCTTTTAAGTTGGTTAAAACATGTTCTACAGCAAACATACTTAAATACAACATTTTCAAACACATGTTGTTGCTGTTAAAATCATATATACCCAAAATAATTTTTAGGAGATAGACAAAGTATTCTACATTTCAAATACAAGATAGCACGTTATCATTTTATTCCCAGTAATGCCATGTCATTTCTGCTGTTCATTTTGACCATAACACCACATGTAAAGGGCAGCTGGTGTACAGTAGGTCCCATATTACTTGTAACTTTTATATGCTATAATTTTCTAACTTAAACCATAAACATAAATCTTAACTTCTGTAAACAAACAGAATTGGTTCTACTTTTTAGGTTATAGAAACAGAAACTTTACTGTGTTAGGCGCTTAAATATTTACAAGAAATACAATAACAAGGACATTAATTCTATTCCTGATTTTAAAAAAGTAAAAAAAAACTAATTGTCCAATAAACACAACTGCATCTCTTACATTTTTAAAGAGAACTAAGTTTCTCTTGTTTATACAAAACTCAACAAATAACTAACCTCTAAATAAAAAAATTTAAAGTACTGAAAGCTAAAGTATTAAAATCATTGCCAAATTGCAGAGCTGAACTTTAGATACTTTGTGCAACTCAAGTCACGACAGTGCATGTAACCCGTTTTACTCAGCAGTAAAACGGGTTATTTTTGTCCTGAAAATGCACAAAAACACACACATATACACACGTTATCTGATAAGGTAAAGTGCTTTGTGGGAGTGCTGTGTGTGCACTCTCTGGCAGTCATATAGACAAAAGGCCTTATACTTGGAGACGGCGAGTCTTCACTAAGACACGCACACAGTCAAGCGCTTTGATGTGGAGATAACTTGAACTTGTGATCAGCAGTGTGTTACTGACTGGTCAAACAGAGAGTCTGTGTGAGTGTGTAGTACCTGGTTGTGTCGTCTCTGTTCCTCCTTGAGCTGGTCTCTCTCTTGTGTAAGGAGACAAACTGCTTTCTGCAGCTCCCTGCATTCCTGCTGAACCTCCTCCACACGCTGCTGCTCACACACACATGCACACAGACATGCACACAGAGGGAGACAAAGATGTAAGCATTAAAGCTATTTCCACAAAGATGAACAAGCTAACCTATCAGTTACTACTTTATCAGTTAGTTATTCATATACTACAGCATTTACTTCTGTGTCCAATAATAATAAATAATTGACTGCAATACTGTCAGCCAATGTAAATTATCAAAAAATTCCTAATTCTTTTGGGTAAAATATTTTTGACACTGTTTATGCACAGTATCGAGAGGGGGGGCAACAACCAAGAATTTTTTCACTACATATTTTGATACCACTCCTGCTAGCATGCTGTTTGCATCTGTAGCCACAAGTTTTAAAATGACGAAAAATAGAAATAGCAGTGCTCAATGTAGAACTAATACTAGTGAGCGTTTTGGATGAACTGTCTTGGATGATCGGCTATTCTGTTGTTGAGGACGCTGGATTGTAGCATTGCAAAGGACAATATGTTTGTGTGCTGAAACTCTTTGTGTAGAACCTCCAATAGTCCAGTTTTGGTGGTCACCACCAGTATATCAGAGTTCCCATCATCCTCTACAGTCAATAGCTCCTCCCCTGTGGGTGTGGCTGGGCGGAACTGGAAAGGTGTGCTGGCTCCTCTAATTTCGCCCGTGTGGGTGACATAACAGAACTGATAAAACTCGCCATCGCTACGAGGAACATAGTAACCTGGGGACAGAAACATCAACAACAAATGTCAAGAAGTAATTTGCGTCATTTACAGCTTGCCTTAAATTAGCTAAACCAGTAAACCTACACACGATTTCATCTTGTGTTTTAATACCTGCTAATCATAAGGGATGAAACATCTTTACACAAACTGTAGCGACAAGGAAAAACTCTCATAAAAGACTTTCATATCGAAGGTTAAAGTGGTGCTGGGTGAAGCTGTTTACCAGCATGCACAGGTGACTTTTGTGTAAATAATTTGTGGTGTTACGAACTGTATCAAAAATTATTAACCCCTCTTAAATTATGTATTGTGTGTGTTTGTACCTTGGAAGACGAGTGTTCTGTGGATGGTGGAGCCTTCAGTGTAATTTTCAGGCATGGGAGACCATAGGAACGTGTAGTAGTCTCTTGCACTGCTCCAACCCACCTACACTTGCACAGGCACATACACAATATGAATGGTCAGAAATGGACAAAGTAACAAATTACACATTTTACCTGTTATTATAATACTAAGATTAAGATAAGATTTTTAACAGCCTTGTTGTCTCTTTTTACTCTATGCAACTTCCTGACATTCCTTGACAAGGGCCTACATTTTCTTGCTATATTCATTTTGTCATTTTAGGATTTTGGAATAACAGGCAAAACAACTTCATAATGACCCTGATGCTGTAGCTCATGTTCTATCGTGAGGGTTTGTTAGTTAGGTATTAGGTAATGCAATGGTTTGCAGCCCTGGTCATGAGGGCCACCCATCATGCCCATTTAAGTTTTTTTTTTTTCCTGCTCCAATCACAACTGATCCCACTGATACACTAATTAACAAACGCTTCCTGAGGTAAGGTGGGTGTATTTTGGCAGGGAGCCACAAAAACATGCAGAGCTGGGAGTCCAGAGTTGGGAACCAGTGAGCTAATGTAAGCAACCAAAAGTTGAGCTGATGGCCTAGCTGGAAAACACAAATACTGGACCTTTCTGTAAAGCAAATATGATGAATATTATCTTAGTGCTTAGTAAGTGAACACCAGAGTAGTTTTTTTAAATAAACAGTTCATTATTTAATATCACAACCTGAAGAAATGGTTTGATGGAAAATCTCTATCAACACCAGATGTAGCTGATCAGCCAGGACACGCCTATTTTTAGAGCTCCATGGCATTAGGTGTCAGTCAACCAGATTTGCCCATGACATTCAGCTACTTAAAGTTTAGTTTCCTTTTATAGTTTACAATAAATCAGACTGTACTCCAAACTCTGCATCATTTGAAAGAAGAGCTAGATGTGATTTAGGAGAACTTTAGAGGTTACATTTAAGGAAACGATTGGGTTACTACTGACTTCACATGTTTGTTAGTCTCATAGTTCAATTATTTAAAAAGGCACATTTTTGACTCCAAATTAATTTCTTCCAGTGAGAAATGCAACAAGTACACCCAAAAGAAAAAAAAGTCTGGCATATAGATTACACTAGCAATTTAAACCCTATTACCATTATCACTCCATACATCAATGTATCAGATGCAGACACACCAAGAAAACGTGGCTAGCATTTATTTTAAAGTGTTTTATCATATTCTGCTTTACAGGTTGTAAATATCACAACAGGGAACTAACAACTACTTGGAAACCTTCAGCTTCCCGTTTCTCGTATGTTAACCAGCTGTTGAATAGAGCAGCCGCTATTGCTAACATGCATGTGTTATAAAAGGACACATAAAATTAAAGGATACATTTTTTATATTTATATTTTCTATATTTTACATGAAAACAGGAGAAGTTTGTTTAGAAAAGTAAATGCAGTGTGCCCACACAAGCATACATTTTGTTTGAGGGAATTGAATTATTATGTCTGGGTTTAATACTCAGTGAAAAATTATTGCGTGAAAGCAGAAAGCCCGACCTCAGTCATGAAAGTGTCACATACGATTATCTTTCACAACGCCACATACCAACACGTGAATATACACACACACAGTTCAGTACTAATGGTAATTTGCCAGCATGAATACAGGAAAATATACACCTTGCCATTACACTGATGACAATATATCATGACCATCATTTACTTCATGGAAAACATTCAACTTTCATCTGGAACTCAGCAAAGTCTGAAACGTAAATAACCGGATAATTACACAGCAGGAGACTCTAAGTGTGTGCGCGTGCATGTGTGATTCCCACAAGCCGTGCTTGTAGGTACAGGACTGATAAATGATGAATAAAATAATAAGAGGGTTGATGTGACTATCAATCAAGTGTGTGAGAGAACATTCCATAAGTGTGTGACAGCTTAATTACATACTGTCTGTTGGTGTACGTGGCGTGTGTGTGTGTGTGTGTGTGTGTGTGCACGTGAAAGGAAGAACAAGAATAGCGACTATAAGATCCAGCAGATTATACACAGAACATTTGCATTACTTTAATATATATATATATGCATTACTTTAATATATATATATATATATATATATATATATATATATATATATATATATATATATATATATATATATATATATATATATATTAAAGTAATGCAAATGTTCTGTGTATAATCTGCTGGATCTTATAGTCGCTATTCTTGTGTGTATATATATATATATTTGTGGTTTATTTGGTCAAACAACAAATTGAACACCAACAATCAAAAATGACTGATACAAAATGAATGGTACAGAACAGAATGAAGAGCTTAACTGCTCTCATACAGTACTACTGTAAACACAGAAACAATAGCTAATCAGATTTTATCCACACTGCTACATATGAGCCCTCTATAAAACACAAAATAATTGATGGCAGTAAAACATACATAATTGTGTTTAGCATAAAGGCATGCTGCCAGAGGAACTTTATGAAAGCTCTTTAGAGCCCCCAACTACCACAAGAGGGAGTCGGTGGCTCACTAAGCCAAATAATACAACTGTAGGTCTTTATTGCCATGGGTGTGTGAGCCTTTGTGTATTCTGGCCAGATACCTGCAAGTTTTGCTATCTCATCACCATCTCAGTTGATAGGACCCCCATTTCAATTTCACTGTAACAAACACTGCAGGGCTGGGCAATGAGCTGGGCATGATTATTGTCATCTAAGCTTATCGTAGATACTTCTAAACACTGAACAATTGCATGTGGTCGTAAAAGACACATAAAAGACACATTTAGATCAATCATGCAGCATCTGTAAACAACACTTAGTGTGCAGCAATTGCATATTTGGAGTTCACTAACCATTCATTGTACATAACCCTGTCAAAATGGTTTCAAAAGTTTCAAATTCTGTTTAAATAGTAGTAGATACGTCACAGAATAAGTAGTTACCAGTGTTATATTTATGACCCACAAAAGTGAAGTTATATAGTAGTTTGCTCTATACAGCTAAACAGCTTACTAATCCAAGAAGGAAGCAGGATCTAGCTGAACTACAAACAATGGTGAAAAACGAAGTCTTTACAACAAGCACTGCTAAATTTAGACAAGTATGAATAAACTACCTGCTACTCAGACCAGCAGGAGCAGAACACGAGTAGCTGATGTCTACATAAAACTATTGCTACTTTGGCATATCTGATGTCACATGCACTAAATGTAGTCCCACACAAATCAAAACAAACAAAGGAAAAGGCATATATTATATGATTAAATAATAATATAGTGGCCTAGCCAGTCTTCAGACCTTAAACCTATAGAAAACTTATGGAGGGAGCTGAAGGTCCGAGTTGCCAAGCGACAGCCTCAAAATCTTAATGATGTAGAGATGATCTGCAAAGAGGAGTGGACCAAAATTCCTCCTGCGCAAACAAAAAACGTCTGACTGCTGTCTTTGCCAACAAGGGTTTTGCCACCAAGTATTAAGTCTTGTTTGCTAGCGGGATCAAATACTTATTTCTTTCTGCAAAATGCAATTAAATTTATATATTTTATACAATGTAATTTTCTGGATTTTCTTTTGGATATTTATCTCTCACTGTTAAAATAAACCTACCCTTAAAATGATAGACTGTATACATCTTTGTCAGTGGGCAAACTTACAAAATTAGCAAGGAATCAAATATTTATTTCCTCCACTGTATGTGTATATATATGTATACATATATATATATATATATATATATATATATATATATATATATATATATATATATATATATATATATATATATATATATATATATATTCACACGCACATACATAAAAATACCCTGTTAATGTAGTTTTTAACTAAACAATGAGTTAAAAAGAGATATGTTTTTAAATGTTTATCTAACAATTCACAGTTTAGAAGCATAATAACTAAAAGAGGTTTTTACATGTTTACTGTATTTTACAAAATGCTAGCATCTGTAGATCTAAGATTATGAACTGGAACATAAAACATAGTGCTATTCTGTGATATAAGCTGGTGCTAGAATATTTAGAGCTTTATAGACCAGCAGCAGAACTTTAAAGTATATTCTAATAGACAGGTAACCAGTGCAGCCCTTTTAGAACAGGAGTTTTTGTTAGGATCCGAGCTCCTATGTTCTGCACGAGATGGTAGTAATCAATGAACTTAAGTACTACTAGGGATGCATCAGTACCAATACTGGCTGATACACTGCTCATTTAGGCCAGAAACATCCACTCCGTCTGTACACTCCTCTGTGCATTATGTTACTGGGGTGGTTAAAACAGTGAAGAGGCAATAAAGGACACATCTGAACGGGATCTACGGTTTTCCTCAACATTGGAGTGTGGGCCTGCCACCATTGCAGAAAGAAAGACACCACAAATAGTACGGACAGAGCTTTTTGGCACAGTGCGACTGTATGCACAATGTCACCAAACAACAAAATAAGTGTCTGGCTTCAGAGGACATTTGGCTGCAGCTCACTTAACCATAAACAACATGAAACATAGGGTTCATGGATTAGTCTCAGATGTGGTAAATTCAAAACTATGAAATCTACTTTACTTCTTTAATTACAGCTGTACAGAAGTGCTTTTCAAATGTTGGACAAAACCTGTAGAACAGTGTTTATTATTTATTCAATGATTTAACCTTTATTTAACAAAGTCATGGATCCTTCCAACACATTTCTGATCCCTTGGCTTGTATCTATACTGATCAGATTTAACCACATGCATTTCTCCCAATTTTCCCAATTCTTCCTTAAATCTTTGTTTAGTTTGACTGAAATCCAATTGCTGCACAACATACATTATGCAACTTAGCTTACATACAACATCCCATTACCTGAAGAGTTCCTTATTGTTACAGCTCTAGTCAAAAGATGGTTGTCTCCAAACAACGATTTGCATGCCGTTATTCATTTACTTACAATGGCTTTCTGCTGTTGTTTACAGGAAGTCATCTGTTAAAATAATTAGCCTCCCGTATTAGTCATCATGATCATGGACCAAGTAATGTTTTGTACCGAGGGAGTGAATAGTGATGAGGTAAAGTAAAGATTAACCAAACTGCTTCCTTATTTTAATTATCTCAGGACACTAAAGACTTCTGAATTATACTAGGACAAAATCATGTTGTAAGCCAGAGTTGCCTCTGTTTGGAGGTTTATTGTGCATTAATATCCATATGTACAGCAGCGTGGGGGTGGGTGTGCTGTCACAATACCAGGAGAGGTTTTGGTTGTTGAGTTCAATGCAGTCATATGCAAAATTTGGTCACCCCTGGTCAAAGTAAAAAAGGTACAATAGGCCAGGGAAATATTGTTACAAATAACATTGTTGTTATTGATACAGGCTTTTCTGTACATATTGTGTACATAGTCAGTACTTATAGACCAGCTGCTAATACGCTAATATTTAAGGCCAATATTCACCAACAATTTGATATTATTTTAATGATAATTCAAATTAAATTGTGCTCTAAATATCCAAAAAAAAAAAACACATTCTCATTGAAGAGGACTTTTACAGCGATTTACATTTACGGCAGTTGATCACATTACAGGTAGGCCAATGAAGAGTTAGGAGACTTGCCCAAGGACTCTTATTGGTGTAGCACCGAATAGTAACCATGATCAGGATTCGGACCCTAGTCTCCCACGTGTGGTGGTGGCTTCCTGGCAGGTAGTGGTGTTATCTGCTGAGCTACACCAACCAACACATACTATGCTATATAATGTTCAGACTTTTGCCCAAGACTTTTTAACACCTAGCTAAAAATTTTCCTAAATCAATGTAAGCAATCATAGTTAAAGCAACAATAAGTTTGAAGTTAGTGCACTTATCACAAATTTTTTTAGTGAATATTCTCTATTCTGATATAATTATTGGTACAGGCCATTGGAGACCAGCAGGGACTTAGCCCACCTCCACAAAATTTGTGACAGTATGACAAATCGCTGAACATGAAAACAAAACCTGTTTTATATGAAGCAAGTTAGTGGTAATAAACTTACTACACTGATAAAGAGGCAATCAGTTGAGGGGCCTTAAGCATGCAGCTGGGCAAACACACACTGTGACTTTACTTAACCACCTCATAGCTAACCATCAAAAGATTAATACTAAGTTAATTAACATGCATTTCCAATCCACTTTTCCCCCTATTAACTTCTTTTATCCCAACTGACAGATCTGGCTGATTTGAAGTGCGTTTTACATTGTCCATAAAGTTTCTCTCTTTAATTTAACAACATGCTAAGTTTCCACTCATCAATTTCCTCTTAATTAACTGTGAGATTAAATGTCATGATGAAAGCACAAACGAGACAGAGGGAGAGCTAATGCAAGCTGAGAGAAAGAGTGGGGGAGGAATGGAAAGGAAATCAAAATAGGAGTTTCACTGCTTTATACAAAAAATGCATTGCCAGCTTTATTGCTTAGAGATCTGTAATTATGTTGGCCGGACGGAAGAAATGATCATTTAAGTGCGTGCATGTATATGTGTTTGTCTGATTGCTGAGACATGTTTGAGGCGTGAGCATGTGTGGCAGGTGCTGTCTAAATGCCTTTGTATGTGCATATTAGGGCTGTGTATTAGCAAAAACCTTGCATCATGATGTGTTTCATGATATAGGGTTTATGATTTAATATAATGTGATATACTGCGAAACTATAAGCACGGGAGGATTTCGCAGTATTTCAACTAGTCAGTTAGGTGGGCTAATGCTTACACTACTTTACACTGGAGTGGAAGATGGCAATGGCTAAAGAAAGAAAACACTGTTATCTGGTGATTGGAGTTTAAACACACTCAAAATGAACTACTGTCAGCAACAAAGCTTTGCATCGATGCTGTGTTTTTGAGAATAAACACAGTAGCACAAAACACAATATAGCGATAAACACAATATACTTGAATATTACTCAAATTTTTTCATATTTTCGTGCACCCCTACTGAATATGCACATATGTGTAGTAATAAGCATCATACATAATATCCACATCATGATTTTGGAATAAAAAGGTCTTGGGCAGTATCACAGTAATAAGGTACACTATAACGTTTAAAAGCTATTACTGTAGTTCAACATTGTGATGTGCCAAAATATCTAGTCCATGCCTGACAGGCCAAATAAACATAATTCACCTACTCATATTTTAGAGTGGTCACTTATTGGTGGTGTGGTGCTTGCCAATTGAAGAAGCTAAAGCAAACCAACACCTCTCTCTTTGTTTGGAACATTTAGCAAGGGTTTAGGGAGATTGTGTAGCATTTATTATATGATTTTAAAATCATTTAAAATTACTTAAACATCACAAGGATGATTTCGAGCCCAGAGAAGGTGGCAGGATGTTACTGGACAATGTTGACATATGGTATTTGGCCTTGCTCTTCATACAACGACGTGTTTTGATATTCCCTGAGCTTTTTAATATTACGTATGTAGAAGGTTGAAAGATTTATAGTCCTTGCAAATGCTTTTACAAGAGCATTGTTCTGACAGATTGTTTTTTAAAAATGGCAAGCCTCAATTCATCCTTGCCCATAAAGGTTTAGGCCTTTCTAGGGTGCCCTTTCTACACTTCAGCATGAAAACATCAACTCTTACAGTATTTTGTAAAAAGACTAAACCATTCCTAATATCAAACTGTCCCCTTCCAACATTTTTGGAATCTGGCGCAAAATGAAATTTACAAATGAGCACATATTCAAAAACAAAAAGATTTAATATTAAATATCTTGTCTTGTACCGCTTTCATTTAAATACAGGTCAAATTGCATTTACAAACTAGCGCTTTCTGTTCGCATCTCACATACTGTCCCAGTATATATGGACTTGGGTTTTTACCACCTATTACTGAAGGATCAGAAAAATTAAAATTTCCAAACGCATTGGCGTACTGCAGTCGAAAAGCAGTACTCCAGTGTTTATATTTCACGTTAAAGCACCAACATTGAGTATTATATTATAAGTGTGCCACTGTTCTGTTAACATCATTAGATTTTAGGAAAAAAAATTGTTTGTTGGTTTTATCACTGTGAGGTAAAATAGTTCCATCCCATCAGGCACCCCCAGGCATTCCTCAGTCATAACAGTCAAGGAAAAGTTTGTGTTGTGTTGGCATTATCCACCCTACATTAAAGGAGTAGCAGATCATGCTCCCTCTAATCAGCCAATCTAAATCCATGTCTCAAACCAGACAATGTACCTTCCTAGCAACACTTTACAGTATTGCTCATGTTTAGTGTACTTGTGTGTACTTGGACTGCAATGCAAACTTACTGAGTTATTTTTAAGTAACACTGTAATAGACATAACAAGTCAACAAATCTATCATGGTTTTGCTCCAGAGGTTACTAAAAAAGTGTGAGCGTATGCGCACGCTCTAACCTTAAAGATGCCAACCCAGTCTTTAGGGTGAGGGGTAATGAATGGCGTGAGCGTGTAGTGGCACTCCAGCGCTGCTTGAGGAAGAAAGCTCTTCCCAACGTTCTGGAAGATTACATGAGCAAAGTTCGACATCTCCATGACTGAGCTACCCCCTCCACCTGCTGCGTCACAGGCTGATGACATTCTCCTTGATCGAGTTTAACTTTTTACCTGCAAAAACACAAAAGCAGAAGGGGGTTTAAATTGCTCCAGAAAACAAAATTTAAGTCATAAACTACATATAATAAAGTATAAGGATGATTCTAACCACCAGCTTTGCATGAGCCTACGATCGCTGTTCCCATTGCCAAGCTTCGGCTCTCTGTGCACAAAGCCCTTCAGAAATGCTGTGTAGCGATATAACTGCCTTCTCTGGAATGATGGAGCTCCATCTATCTACCTTTGACATCTCAACACCTTAAAGATGTTGGATTTGCGAAATGAATCATTCATCATCATTACATGACCTCATATGGCTAGGCTATATTTATTGTTAATTATTGCTAAATTACAAAATAATATGTCACTATACGTTTTGCAGAGCATATCATGGATATCATCAGGACAGTAAAAACATTTCTCAGCTGCACATTTCAACAGAAATAGTACAATCAGTACTGTTTTATTGGAATTGCTACAGAATAGTATGTGAAACTATTAATAAAAATATGCATATTCAAAAATACAGACCCCGTAATGTCTCGAAATCAAATAAATGTATGGTAAGGTAAATGATTCAGAACCCAGCCTACGAGGAGTAACCAGTTACTGCTGGACTCTTCATATAAATTGTAAATAGATTTACATGATACAAATCAGTATTTTTCAGACATATGATCAGTTGGCACAGAAAAAACAGTGGAGCTGCATTAAAAAAAAAAAAAAAAACACTATCAAAAGCTGTAACACAAAGCTTTTTCTTTAGTATTTGACATATTGCATTGCTCTGAACCATTAAATGGGACTAATTTTTTAATGCAACATGCAGTTAGTGTTTTGTATTGTGACACTATTTTCACAATAGGCTAATTTTATATATATATATATATATATTGTTTTATTGTCCTGCCCTACTCTTCCCATATTGCCCAGTTCCAATACCTTGCTAATGCTCATGTAGTTAGTCTTCACAGCAATGTTCCAAAATCTAGCGATTTCAGAAGCAATGCTTACTGCTTTTATTGCACTAAAGGACGCACAAACTCACCGTTGATGTCCCAAATATCTAAGGAAGCTTAACATAATTTCTTCTGGTTAGGTGATCTACTGACCAGTAGTAGATCTACTGACCAGTAGTAGTAGAAAGCAGAGTTTAAAAAGTGGCTGTGGTGCTTCTGAGAACTTCTTTCTAGGCTGGAGGAAAATCTCTTTCAAAAATATCTGCCAAAAAAAAACAAAAGCTATATCCATAACATAGCAGATTAAAATGTTGGAACGCTTTATTTTATGGAATATTTAATTTTTTACAGCTTTATCACAACAATTTTATAATAGTGTAATAACCAAACACCTAAATCAGGGAGAATGCTCCACACACATCTGAAATATATGTGCTAACTTGTTATCATTTTATTATTAGACAGTATTTTGTGACTTGGCTCAAAAGTGCCATAGGGCTCTCAAGGACTGCAACAAATCTGTTCTTCCAAAAGCATTCTTTGCTTAATATCTGAGAAATGGATTCTGACCGTAGTTTATACGCTCCATCCACTTGTTTTCTAGCATTTTAGTTGCTTGTTACGCACCATACTGATGTTCAAGTGTTGGAGATGGTTAATGTAAACCTTTTTTTGTTAGACATATTCACTCATCACTCTACTGAGTCAGTAGTTCTTATTCTCATCCCTAGGCAGAGCACTTCACTGCAAAAAGCATCACAAAGGCTGAGACTGACAACAACTGTAACGCTAATAGCAAAATGTAGACTCTTGCGTCCTCTGAGAGTGACTCGAGCCACGCCTATGCATACGTTATTAACCAAATCAAGTTAAGGTGAAACACTGCGGACATATTGTTATTTTTATTCAAATCTGATAATGTTTCGCCTCGTGTAGGTTACGGGACGTTACTGTATCTGGATGAGGCCTAATCTTAAAACGATAAAAGTTCATTACTACCCGTGACCACTCACTCTCTCTATCTGTCTGTCACTGTCTCTGTCTCTGCCTGTCTGTCTCTCTCTCTCTCTCTCTCTGACTGCACTGAGCAAAAAATATCGACACGTAGAAGGACGTCTGTTTGACACAAGCTTTCTCCCGCTAAAGCTAGCCATGCATCTAAACCTCTAGAGCTACAGCACAGCTGACTAGCCGATTCATTTCTTCGGATGAGGGCAGGTTTGTCGCTGCTAGCTAGCTAGCAAAAGTCTGCTAGCCCTGTGCAGCTAGCAACATGACACTAATAGTTTCACAAAATGTAGCTAAGCTTCGTCAAAAGCGGTTATTCAGGATCAATTTCTTGTTCAGAATGATGCAGAAAGCGGAGCCTAAGTTGTCGAAAAGTGCTGCGCATCCTCACAACTGCGCTGCCATCACCATCAGCATCATCTAATAGATCCGGCAGCAGCTAAGCTGAACACAGGTCCTCTCCAGCTTCAGCCTAAATACCGCTAACAACACAAGCAGTCTCAATTATTTATCAAATTAACCATGTACCTGTGGTCCATGTGTGTCCATTCTGATTAAAAGGGTTTTAATTAAACTGAGGGCGGTGGAAAGGTGCGACTGGCCGCTTTACCGGTTGTCAACATAACTGTTTGGGAATGTGACGTCACAGCGTTTCCGGTCGCTTTCAGGTGGCTCAATCCAAAGAGGGGTGGGTTTATTTATTTACATATTATATTATATTATATTATATTATATTATATTATATTATATTATATTATATTATATTATATTATATTATATTATATTATATTACCAAACCACAAAAAGTACCACGATTTCTTTTTGTTGCAGAATTGAACCATTGAGTCATTTAGACACAACTAGGGGTTGTAATGGCTGCAATGCAACCGTGGCTATTTTATTTGACACTGATTTATTATATTTGCTTTATTCCTTAAGAGCAGTGACAAGGTCCCATATATATGTTTATTTATAATTTAAACACGTAATAATTTAAATGGAATATTTTTAGCGTGTCAGTAATTAAGACACAATATTTCCTTGCACCATTTGGAAAAAAATTATGCATGATAAACTGCAAAACACAAAAAAAAAAAACTCATCCATTTTTATACACTTGTAGACATAAATCGTGTTTGATTTGTTTGCAGTTTCCATGGGTTATTTATTGCTGTTTTCTCCTATACTACTCTGCTACAAAAACTATTATAGACCGGCATGGCAAAATCCTCATGTGTGTGTATTTTTGATGCTGGTGTGCTGTAAACCAACACTAGAGCAGCATTTTTTGGGGTATTTGGCAGGGCATGTACTATTAGTGTATTATATTATTGTGCTGGTGCTCTTTTGGTGATCAAGAGATATACAGCACCCCAACCAAATCACATTAGTATTACAAATTACAAATGTAGATAAACAGTTCAAAACAATAATTGTGGTATGTGGAAAGCTTTTAACATCTATCTAGTTGGAAAGTCTGAGAACTTAATCAACTTGGTAACATTTATTTGTCTCACTAGGTCATTAGTTTAGTAGGAATTGTCAGCTGAGGACAATTCTAGAGTGTATCATATTCTCTGACTCTACAAACTAAGGTAAGCTAAGTAATGTCTACAGAGCAGGAGAAACACTTCAAAGCACTTCCAGCTCACTGCCTGTTTTGTTTTTTAAATGAGAGTTAATGGGAGTTAAGGAATTGACTGTGGAAGTGAAGGAAAAAGCTGGAGGACCAAGCAAACTTCTAGCTATGCTGTTCAGAAAGCGTTGTGTGAGTTGTGCGACAGGCAGTGGTACAGAAAGCAATGCACAGGTAGATTGAATCCACCTAACACTAGTAAAGCTGTAGTGTTCTAGAAGAACATACTTTATGTATTAATGCCAGTCAAGAAACTGAAGCTGAAAAGAGGCTGACTGACAACAGAACAAAACACACTCCAAAATCGACTATGAACTTCTTCACAAATGCAAGGTGAGGCTTTTGGAATGACCCTCATGATGTGATATCAGCATCATTGTAAATCTGTAGAGTAGATCTTAAGCATGCTTTAACATGCAAGAAAGCCAAAGTATATTGCAGAACTTTAAAGCATTCTACAAGGTGAAAATTGTGAGATGTAAATCCCATGCTGGGTAAGTATGTAGCTGGGTGTCCAAACATTTGTACATGCTACAAATACCTTACTACTAAGTAAATCAAATTTGAAATAACATTGACTTATCTTCTGCATGAAACTGTTATTTTAATGCCTTTTAATGAGGTTACTCATGTGGATATTTTGATGTTCCAGGCCAACCCAATTCCACACAGTCTTTTTTTTTTTTTACATGCTTAGTCATGTCTCCCTTTTTAACATGCTTAGTATTTGTCTCCTAATAGCAGAAAACCCCCTACAAGTTGTTCTCTGCACCGCAAATCTTCAGAAGTACACATATCCTTCACTTGACTAAAAGCCAAGGGAACATATTAGGAATAGCATATTAATGTGAGCAGCATTTATAAATCTATTTGAGTTAACATGCTTGTAGATCTACACTTTATATGGTTCCATAGATTTACACTTTTGCTACATTTACACTGTGATTTTTCTTTCCAGAACATGTTCATACAGACATTGTGTATTTAAAAAGTATAAAGGTTTGTAAAGCTTTTAAGCCTTCAAAAGTGTAAATCATCAATTGTAGCACAAATACTTCAAACGTAGTGTTTCCACAGCTAAAATGGAATAGAAGAACAGAACAGTATTTCTAACAAATGGTGCAGATTAACATCATGTATTGGTTATGGATTTAAAAGATTTATCATATGCAGGAACATATATATACAAATAGTCAATTGTAATGAGATTTTAAGAGGTTCATACTTCCATACATACTCAGGGGTCAACATTATGCATATTTGTCTTAGATACAACAAAGCTGAACGTATTATGAAAATATTTGAGTCTCAGGAAAGAAAAGAAAGAAGTAATTCAAATTAATTTCATACAGTATTAAACACTACCGGCTCTATGCAGATGCACCCTAGTGGCGCTACCAAATTACAATTACACTAAAAGCTGCCGGCGAAACCCTAAACAGTTCCCTCAACAAACTAAACATTTCGATATTTTGTTCCACTCGTAAAGGAAACACTTCCACAGCCTAAAGTTTACAGTCTTCTTCTAAACCCACTTTAATCCAGTCTTTCTCAAACTCAATTAAATCACTCTAAATAGTGGCGGCACCCCCCTAAATATGATTGGTCGTTGCTTGGAGCAGACGTCTGTGATTGGATGGATGTGGGTGTCAATCATAACCGTCTCCCTCTCACTTCCTGACCTGCAGGCTACAGCACTGAGGTCGAGGGGAGGAGAGAAGCATGGCTGCCTTTCTTAGTGGCGCTCGGAGTGTTTTGCAGAGGTGTAACAGACATGTCGACCTCATGCTGGGTAAAGTATTTTTGTCACAGTTATACTTTAAAAGGCAATGTAGAAAAAACGTTTGTGTCCTTGAAAAACGTTGTTAGTCGTGTGTGAGACAGTGAGCCATCAGTCATTCTCGCTGTTAAGCTACTAGCGTGCCAGCTAAACCAAATTTCTGCCTCTTGGACTATTCCTGTCATTTGTTGCAAGACAGTGTGATTAGCGGATGTGCACACAGGCTCAGGGTCGTGTTTTGTTTTTTTTAAAGTGCCACTTGTTTGCAGTGGTGATACGATTGAAAATAATTAAAAATACGATTGCAACTACTACTCCAACAAAATAATCAGAACTCCAGGGACCATAACAAAAAATTTACACATAGGGTATTTCGTGAAATAATCATGCATATAATTACAGATTACTGGTTATCTGTTAAACTTGTTAATTGTAACATAATCAAAAAGGTTACTATATTCAAGTAACACAATTCAATGACTTCCTATTACTTTTGTATTTTTAATGTCCAAAAAATAATAAAGAAATAATAAAATATACATCTACAAGAAATTAACTTGATGACCTGCGGACAGTGGTGGACGATGTACACAACCCATGTAGCTGAGTTAAAGCAGAGATACCCAAGTTAAAATATACCTCAAGTAAAAGTAGAAGTTCCTCCCTTTAGACCTCCACTTGTGCAAAAGTACTAAAGTATTTACCTTCAAATGTACTTAAGTATGGAAAGTAAAATGGACATAATGTTACTGTGGCTCTTATGTCATATTAGCGTTTCTGTAGCACGACTCTTACTTAATAAACTCCTTTTAGGTGAAGAGAGTCTAGTATCACACTTAGTCCACAAACCTTTTAATAGAAGATCATTAGTTAGTCTGACACTGATGTCCATTAAAATGACCCAAGGCCAACAGTTTCCATTCGATAGTACCAAGCTCTGTCCCACAGGTGCATGCTGTACCCTGATTGGTGGGCTTGATTCACGCTTTAGTTTTGACATGTTATGTTTTGTGCACCCATTTGCCAAAAGGAATGTCAGATTTCATATATTGTAGTAAATAAAAACTACGGAATTTGACTTTAATACGTAATGGAGTAAAACATCACGGAAAATACTTCAGCAAAGTAAAGATACATGGAAAAACTACTTCAGTACAGTAACCATTTGCATTTACTTCATCACTGTTGACCAATGTTTATAGGAGACTTCAATACTTTACCCATACGGAATCAGTCACTAATCTCGCACTTAGCAAAACAGCCATATCCAAGAGGAGCAATATAAGGAAATATATAGCGCATAAAGGTTTTACATTTGTACAGTATAAGTTTTGTTTAGGTTTAATCCTGTATACTCGTAGTGAACAGATGATAAGTTCTGAAATGAATGCACAGCTCTCCAGGAACAGAATTGTTTGATTTTAACATGTAAAATAAAAATGTTTGATACACTGGGACTAGCTCGAGTATTCACGGTAGAATGATTTTTGTGGGCATTTTTATAATGTGACAGTAATCTGTTTTTGTCTTTTGTATACTTCCCTATTTACAAAATATGGTAACATTTTGCTGCAAAACTGCTTTTCTACTCTAGTTGTGCCTTTTTATAGTACATCTTGTTCCGGACCTTAACCCATGAAAAGTGTAGACAATTTTATATATATATAAAATAAATATATTTTAACAACAGAATTTGTTGTTGCACAAGCAAAGTGTAGTGTAATCTGTAAAAATATAATTATATCTTAACATATTCAAATGTTCTATATGGCCATATGTATTTGGGCACCTAAAACATTAAATTTATGTAGTTATTAAACATCACATTTGCTTAATCTCTGCTGCAGTAACTGCCTTGAGGCTTTCAGTAAGTGATTTTACATCACGTCTTTGAGGATTCTCTTTCGTTCAACAACAAGAGTTTTTGTGTGGTTGGGCACTAATTTACACAAAGACAATTTACACAAAGTCCTGTCAGAATTTCAGATGATTCATCGGTTCAGAGACTGCATTCCCACTGTTTCAGATTCATTTGTCCGTATGCTTTGCTCCACTCTAGCTGATATTTGGCATTGTGCATGGCCCTTGATCCTATCTATATAGGCTTAGTCCATAGTGGTAATTTTTTTATATCAATGTTTTGTTTATTTTGAGACACTGGGCGGTATTACTGGCATAACCAGTTGAATTTTGTGTTTCAATATAATGTTATATTTAAGTTGAAAAATTATGAATACATTTTACTTGGAGTTGCGTAATAAGTTTGATTGTCTGTTACTACATTTCTTTTCTTTTGTACCTAAAGCACAATGCAGGACAATGGCTTCTAAAACACCAGTAGGTTTCATTGGCCTGGGTAATATGGGTACACCCATGGCTAAGAACTTGCTAAAAAATGGATATCCTGTCATTGCCACTGACGTTTTCCCGGAATCCTGCAAAGAACTACAAGACGCAGGAGCACAGGTAAAAGAGGCTAGCTGGTTTTGCAGGTCCAAGAAATTCACCACTAGTTTTATTGCCTTACTGATGAAGTGAGAAAAAGTTGTCCATCAACCATCTCCATTGTCAGTGTACTTTACATGAGAACTTCTAAGGGTGGCATAAGCTGGTGTTGTACTTGAAGCCTGAAGTGTAGAGGGTAAAGAGAAAGTGGGACAGAACCGGGTGCCCCAGTATGGTTTTCCATCCTACGTACATCTCATATGTGGAGCACCGTCACATGTGTAGTTCTGTAAGGAACCGTACATGGTTAAAGTGTCATTCGATTTTAGTGGCTAAGAGACCCTACTTGGACACACCACCCTGGGTCATTAGTGTCTTCCCATTCAACTCACAGATTCTGGATTCTCCAGCTGATGTAGCAGAGAAAGCTGACCGGATCATAACTATGCTTCCATCAAGTCCTAATGTCATTGAAGTTTACACTGGACCCAATGGTATCCTTAGGTGAGTCTGAGTGATATAACCTGGATATCATAAACAGATTATGTTGCTGTTAACCTAGAAATTGTTGCGTGTAGTGCATTAAGGAAATTTTTTGTGGGGTGGCCAAACAGTGTCTGGGTAGAACTAAAAAATGTAGGGAAACAGTATTGACATTTTAATGCAATTATAAATGAAACTCCAGGATATTTTCCCCTTCAAAACAGCCATTTTGTCAGGCTTAAGGGCAGTTTAGACTGCCAGAGCCAGCCTTTATCTTTTTAGATAATATGTCCCCACATAAAACATGTACAGACAATATTGATTAAGGTTCTTGGCATTTAAATAACAGCTCTTGTGAAATTTTTATGTAGAATTTGCTATTAAATGACACTGCTTTAATCTCCAACACTGCTAATAGATGAAGCAAATTAAATATTAATGTATTTTATAGGCTGGTTTTCCGGCATAAGTCTGCTGTGAAAGTAAGTGGTCTTATATGGAATTTGTCAGAATGTAAGGAAAATTAGGATTTTTTTTTGGATGCTGATGTACTGTGGTTGTAAATAAATTCATGGCATCACTTTTGTTAAGACAAAATTTAAACTTCCCATTAAAAAGCTATGTATGAATGAGGGCTGCAGTCCCAGGGTCATAGCAAAAGCATGTGAGCAGCTGGACTTCATTATGGATCTATGGATGGTTTAAAGGTTCAAATGATGGAAGTTTCAATAATTTTGGATCACTTCTACTGGTCTTTTTATTATGAAATGTTAAATCGACATTGTAAAGGTAAACTGGGGTTTTCAAAATTCTGTGGTGAAAAAACCCACCAAAAATAAAGAAACAAGGCTTTGTTTAGATTTGTCTAGGTTGTTCAGGTTTAAATACACATGCTAGGTTTAAACATAGTTATTCAAAATGTTTCAGCTTTTTCTGCACCTATAATTGTGTCATCTCCTCTTGTTTTTCTCTCAGAAAAGTTAAGAAGGGCACACTTCTCATTGACTCGAGCACCATAGACCCCACAGTCTCCAAGGAAATGGCTGTGGCTGCGGAAAAGATGGGCGCTGTGTTCTTGGATGCTCCAGTTTCAGGAGGTAAAACTGATGCAATGTATAGCAAGTTTGGTAACTTTAGTTCAAGTTAATCACTTCAAGACAGTTCCGATGCATTTGACTCCAGATTTACTGCACTGGATTCTATAGTGCTAAAATTGCATGTTCGATAAGCTTGAACAATAATTTACTTTTTTTTTTTATTATCGCCTGCAGAATTATTGAAATAATTGTGATTTAAATTCAGTTTCATGGCTTATATATTTCTTTGTTGGTTATGTAATTAAACAAACAGCAGCATTGTTATCACTGTTTGGGTGAAAAACAAATACACAGGCATGTTGATACCCTGGAAATGTTACTGTTTACCACATAATAGATCACATATTCTAAAGGTTTTTGTTCATTTGCATTCTTTCCACTCTTCATTGCATTCTGTTATAATCTTTTGAAGTGGCTTTCAGGTATTTTTATTTTTGTGTAGCATATGATAAAGTGAAAAGTTTTTATTGTATACCTTTTATAATTGTTGATAGATTAGCAGTTTGGTTTCTACAAAGGGAGGGATTAAGTAAGTGGAAGCAATCAAACATGGCACATGAAAAAGAATTTTTAAAAAGTGATCACAATAATTAATAATATTAATCATTGGTCCATAGCTTTATATACTGTACATTGATATAACTTGAAAAGGAAGATTCAGAACAGTGTTTGGTGTTGTATGACTCAACCCCTTTATAATATTGAAGCTACAGCAGGTGAATCAACAGATATTCAGATTTTAAGAAATTAAAAAATGAACATTTTCTTCATTAAACATGAACATTAAGCTGAATGTGTGTATATATATATATATATATAGCGCAGATATTTTTAGTCCAGTTTTATCTCTTTTTATGAGAAATTCTAATCTCTATGATGCTTGCAAAATGCTCCTGTTGATGGGACACAGCTGATCCGTCATCTTAGCTGTTGCAGTGCCAACCGAGTGATCTGATTAGTCTTTGCTAGCCAGAATCTTAACACATTTTGAAGAGAGCAGAGGTGTTATCATGCTAGCTTGGCTAAAGCTAACCAGCTCTTATATAACCCTAGTACCACAATACTATCTGAGATGGTTTTAAGGCATTAAACAGGCGATATGCTAAACTGTATTAATGACAGTCACTTAGGTATTTTACCACTAGTGTTGGGCAAAAAATGACACACATTGCCATCATATGTGAATAAACAATTATAAAGCCACTGTTATTAGGGAACAAAAGGTTTTTCTTTTGCTTGCCGACAATATTTGGCCTGCTTAACATGAGTGAGTAAGGAAGGTCCATGAGGTGTTTCACATCTAAGAAGCAGTGTGAATGTTCTGTCAAATAAACAAGCCACTCGATCCAAGCTGTAGTGAAATTGGCAACAGTGTCACTTAAGTAACAAAGTCAAATTACAGTGAGCTTCTTAAATGAGGGTCTTAGTTAGACTTGCTTGAGAAATATTCTTTTGAAGAACTTCTACTTATGTAGAACCTAGACAGTCTGGGTGCTGTCTTTCAGTATTGAGAATCAATTTAAACCTAATCAGCCAGCTGACCAATGAAGACAGTATACTTCAAACTTCATTAAGTCATCAAGTGAAAAATTCAGTGTCAAAATACATCCTGTTAAATCTGGCCTAAAAATAAACATTTAAGTTTGTTCTCTGATGTGTTGATGTATTTTTACATAGAAAATCAAGGACAGTTTTGTAATAAAAGAGAATGGGGTGGGTGATAGAGCAAAAACATCCTACCACAATTGCACAGTATATAATGCCAAAAAGTTGTGTATCACCATATGATGTGATTTTTATTTTTGTTGTTTACATACTGTACTACTTTTGTTTACATACTGTACAGAACATACATACTGCATTACATACTGAAGATATATGCAATATGCTCTGAATATAAAAAAAATCTAATTATAAGAAGTACATTTTAATGACGTGTCAATTTGGCAGGACAGGCCATTCCATCAGGAAATACTGGGCTGCGTGTTATTATATTGAACTGCATTTTTTTTGTTTGCTGGTCTGATTCTCTCAAAATATACAATTCTCTCTGTTCTAATATGCTGATGTATTTTACAAGTAAAAAAAAAAAAAAAATGTGTTGACGCCAGGCTGTTGTAACCAATCTTCAGCCATTAGGTTCTAACAGCTAGTTTAACTGTGCACAGTTAGCATTATAAACAATAAACCTAATGTGATGGTGTTTTTTAAATACTATGCTAGGTTTTTTAATAGTAGATTATAAACATTGCAATACGTCAGCTTACTTACGGTAACACTGTGTAATGAAGCGAAGCAGCCAGATTGTGGAGTAATGTATCACCAGGTTTTTACCAACATACAGCCTTACTAAATATATCATGCTATCAGCTGATATTTAAGTTTGAATTAATGAAGTAAATCTTTCCATGCCTCTAGAGTTCTCCCTCTCTATTCTTCATAATTGGTAGATTCAAACCTGGAATTTATTTTGATGGGATTATGGAGTTTTTGATGTTTTCTGTTTTTCGTGAAATTATACTCCTGAAAAATATTTTAATATTATCAGTATAAATCATATATTGTCCCACACAATACTGGAGGACATTTTATAGTAGTACTGTTTCAATAATTACTTTAAAATGGACTTTTGTGTAACAGGATACGTTTATAAGATAAGTATTCTAAAACAACTAAAATCTTGGATATTGCTTTTTTTGTTCAATTCTAAATTGTTCCTGTTTCTGTGTTGAGCTCATTACAGTATGAAAGATATTAAATTAATAATTAACTCTCTCTCTCACACACACGCACACACACTTGCACACACATAGAAACTGGCACATCTTCCATTATGCAGTGTCTGGGACTACGATAGCTCTTTGACAGGGTCTTTAATGGTCTGAGCCGTAAAGGAGGACGGTGCTGTCAGTGGCTCTTATTCTGATGGAGCAGTAATGTTGTCTCTGCTGATGTCACTGCCTTTCATGTAGATAAAAGGCCATAAAAAGCTAGAAACTAAGAAACTGCCTGTCATGAGCTGAAGCCCTACTTTTTTCAACCCCGTGCTATTGACGGTTGGTTGGATGTTTACTGATTGGCGTCGCCACTGCAGACAGGATTTTAAAGCAGGAGTGTGTGTGTGTGCGCGCATGCATGCATGCATTGCATCTAGATTTTTTTAAATAGCGTCTTTACTCTAATCATGTTTAATGTTTTACTGCTCTAACAGTCACACGGATTGATTCATTTTCTGATTCCAGCTTCTAACTTGCATACAAATAACTGTGCAGGTTAATAACTAAATCTACACTGACGTAGTATTTGAGTATGAATGGGTTTTAACCAAGGATTAGTGTTATCGGGGGAGGTTAGTCTAATAAGAGCCATGTGTGCGGTCATAAAGCACACAACCCTAAAATACATGGAAATGCTCATGTCTATTCTTCTTAAATTTGCAGTATGTCAAATACGTGGACATTTCTATTTCTAAGATTTCTAAAATGGGAACATTGTAGGAGTAGGAATAAATGATAATCTCAATGTTTGCTACTTTTGCATGATTAAAATTTTTTACAAGTAATCTTGTACCATTCTTGCACAACAAAAAGATCAGCTGGTGTTTTCAAGTAGGGGGAAATAAATAAGACTTCGATATGGTAGTGATCAAAGATGTGTATACATTTCATCATAGACACCATTTACTGTACAGTCAAAGATTTAAAGGACAGACACACACATCTTAACTGAATGTCTTTTTTATAACTCTGATAGTGATGTATTGGCCTGCGAGCTATATCTGACTTTAGTCAATCAAAGCAATCATGATTTCCAGTGGATGCAGAGGTGTTACTTTAATTTTTGCTGGCATTGCAGAACCATTCATCAATTAGAATTGTCTGACAGCTTGGTTATCATATAGAATACGTTCAAACTTGTAATGCATTTCAGCATCACATATGAAAGGCTAAGTTTATACAGCAGGTATAAGGCTATGTTCAGGACGGCCATCCCATTTCTGTCGCAGATCAGATTGTATCCAGATTTTTGCAAATCTCCATCTCTCCTGTATCCATGTATGACATCCACGTCACCAGCATGACTGTGTTGCTACTGATGCCTAGTTGGTGAACTCACAAATCCTATAACATCGCTATGTAAACAGCAAGAACCACATTGAATTTTATATTTTCAATTCAGTTTTGGAATACTTTCATATGTAGTACTGAAATTCGCTGCATGTCCAATATGCAGTCACAATATGCAAGTCATTGTTCTTTCGCACGTTTGGGTCAGTTCAGGATTGTGATTTGTTCAGACTAATAGCAGTTATATGTGACATTTAACGAGCTTAACGAGAAAATTTAATTTGGTGAAAAAGAGATTGTTTTACCTGCTGTGTGGATGTAGGTTAATTGTTAATCAGTAAACCTAAAATCAAAGGTCGCAACCCATCAAAATATAATTTATAAACTGGATAGTTGTTGGCTGAGCTGTGTTCAAAGCTACTGTAAAAATCTTGATATAAGGCACCAAGTTTTCAATGTGTGGACCATAGCTCAGGCATATGTGTGCATATGAAGTAAACAGTTTTAAATGTAATAACCCAGGTTTGTTTACGTAAAGATAAGTCTGTCTGAAGAAAAAAGCTGGGAGTGATTGGTACTCCTAGTACTGAATATCCTCAAGGAGAGCTTTGTTAATGGATAAGCTAAAACATTGATACACATACAGTCACAATGCATTACTCTGTTTGTTTGTAATGTTAGTATTTGGGTCGCCTAAACAAGTAAATGCTTTCTCTCTAGATGTTTGGCTTTATAGAACATTGTCTCAGATGCCTTAGGCTTTTACACAGTACTATATGGGGTCAGTGTCAGAATAGAGCAGAGAGAACAAACATATCCGGCAGCAGAACAACACGGCAACCAGAAGGTGGCACTCCTTTCAACATGGTGCTGAGGGCTGCCTTAGTGCAGGAGAACTTGCTGCTACGCCCCTGCCAAGCAGATCTCACTCATGTGTACATGCATGGACACACGTTTGTGGCCCTTTTTTTGCTTAAATTAAAAATGAGTACCGTTCAAATATATCACAGCATAAAACTGTTTATTCCCAGTAATGTCTACATGTCCATAAAATAACATTGTCATTATCCATTGTCTTTTGGTCCTTCTTTTTTTTTCTCTCTTCACCCTCAGTCATTCACGTGGGAAGCAGAGTATGTTTTATTTTTTTTTTCTCTCTCTCTCTTTTTTTTTTTTTTAAAGTTTTCTTTTGATAATTTTATTTTCTTGGTTTGGTCGTTCTCTATGTGTGCGTCATTAAGGTTTGGCACTTTAGACTGCTCTGCTTGAATAATAGACTCATAAAGCAATGAAACACTCTTTTTCTCTTCTGTCACTCTTTTTTTCTTCGTCTTCTTTTTCTGCCTAGATTTGTAATAAACCCTCACAAACAAACCTCACAGTCTACTGTCGCTGAATTGGACCCACAACAAACTTCAACTGACGTCACACACTTGTTCATGTACCCATACACTGTGGGATGTGGGGTTGTGTGGCCATTGCAGCGTCTAACAAGTACACAGTTAACGATAATTACCCACTTTCTCTTTCTTTCTTTTTTTTTTTTAAACTTGTGTTCTCACAAGCTCATGCTGGTGGGAAAACTTAAGTATTCTGTGTCTATGCATTTTGCTTGGTCAATATTTACAAATCAAATTTGTGTCCTTATGGAAGCTGTCTTACATTTTCTATCATTCTTTCAGAAATGCTGCTAATCAGTAGTTCACTGTATATTAGCAGTTAATATGTAGAAAATATGTCACTGTTTCTGTGTCTTTCTCTCTCTCTGACTCTCTCACTCACTCTTACTCTCACTCTCACTCACTCTTACTCTCTCACAACAACTTTATTCAGAAATGCTTTTCCAAGATTTCATGTCTCTACCAAAACTTTAGAAGTTAGGTTGGTAAGTGGAGCCCTACTATATCCACCCCACTCAATTTTGGCGTAGGATGTGGCAGTTTTTCATGGTGAGCAGTTGGACTCCAATGCTTAAGTTATGGTGGCTCAAGCTCTGAAAATCAATGTAACAAGACTGAAACACATTTTCTGCAATTGAGCTTTTGTGTTTTAATGAGAATATAATGCTTTCATGTGTTTAAACTGTAAAAACTATGATTGATAGTCATGTACTGGACAGTGTTTTTGAGTTGTGCTCTAAATTATTTTAAACTGTCACTGATAAAACAGTTAAAACTTACCAGTTTTGTTAGATTATTTGGGTCCTTTTTGGTCATTACTTCACTGTCTGCACAAATCCCACTGATAAAGCACAAATTAGCTTTGAAGCTCCTTGGTCAGCCACTATTTCAAAGACGATGTTCTTTATTACCAATATTGTAGCATTCAAAACTGCTAAATGATATAGAACGTTTACATTTTGTGGAGGGTAATTTAACTTTTTTATACGGTTCTTCAGGTACAGGTTGATATGGGACAAAATATTCATAGCAATTGGGCCCTAGTAGTTCTAAGAAGCGGCAGGTTTGAAGATTTTTAAATCCAGTAAGTTGTCTTGCTCGTGAAATGAACTGGAAGCAGTCTCTAGAAAGGGGGAGGATGAGTGTGGCTGACAGGTTCATGAGTGACGAAGGAATTAGCATAACAAGCTACTCACTGAGAAGGCCAGGGAACAGGGAGGTGTGTGTGTGTGTGTGTGTGTGTGTGTGTGGGGTGGTGGGGGGGGGGGCGTTGCTGAGCCTTGTCCTGGACTCCAGATGGAAACAGGCCCTTAGCAGCTGTCTAACTGGGCCTCTTGCGACATGTATGTGAGAAGGAGAAAGTGTCTAGCTGAAATGGGGAGATGCTGTGTGTGTACATTGTGTGGAAGTGAAAGTATCTTGCTTACAGTAAATATCTTTAATTAAACAGTATAGCTAACGATAGCTAAACGTGGTAAGCAGGACTAATATGTAGACTTTCAATGTAAATGAGAGATTGTCATCTGAAAATGTGTCATCTGGTATGCAGTGATGGCCCCTGCTGTGGTCTTGTCATTCAAAGTGAAACCCCCTTTTCTAGTCTCGTAGCAACTGTCTGATGTAGTTTTCAAATGCAGATCGTTGTGTATATTTTAAATTGGACCTGACCAATGTGAACATTTTGTAGGCGATAAAGGTTTTAAGGTGGTCAGTTGTCTTATAACCTTCATTATATAATATATTATGGCCTAAAATTGGCCCTTGATGATGTGTTGTGTTTAGTTTTACCGTTTCAGCCTGTATTACTGTGATCAAGTGTGCAGAGGGGGATTGTGAACTAAGCATTGCCAGGAAGACTGGTTCTAGAGTAAGAAAACCAGTAAAACTGAATGTTATTGATTTTCTTGTTTTTCTTCAAAATCACAAAGCTACAGCTATTGTACTGACCACTGAACCTACATGTCTCCTGGAGTTTTTTAATATGTAAGGTTGATAATGATTTCATTACTGATTGAGATGGAAGGGACATGAAATTAAAATTATCTTTACATATTAACATTGCACACTCCAAATGCACTGCCCAAAATGTTTTTCCACAAACTGAATGCAATTGCAAATTTCCACCAGAAAGTCTCCATGTCCCTAAATCTTACACGGTGTGGCTTTAAACAGCCTGAAACAAGCTGTCAGTTATTGACAACATATTTGCCAGCACTGCTAATTCCGCATTACCTCATTATCAGTTGATATTAGCATTCAACCATTATATTTTGGAAGTATTTTATTGTACTCTGATTAGCAAAAAAGCTTTATTGAGCAGTATGCAAGCACTGATGATTTTCTAGAGCTGCTGACTTTGCAGATGCCCGCTTAAAAATCTAGTATGTGCTGGTGCATGTGTGGGAGGCCTATAACAGGCGTCATTATCTGCACATCAAAAGTAAGCTGATTACTTTTTCTCTCTTGCAGATCTTACTTGGTCTCTGAGGAATAGTTGACAAATAGTAACAGTGCTGATTGATGATTTTGGTAACGTTGCAGCATTACCAGCTTTAGAGTTACATGTTATTGTATGTGAAAGTGTTTTGGTGTGGTATCTTGTAAATGGTTTTGGAGAAATAAATGTTAAATGTTAAATGTCAGTCTCAGATTAGTGTTCCAGCCATGAACTGCTGACTTTTTTCCCCCATATTCTTTTATTTAAATCTGTGAGAAAATGTATTAGGTCTGTTTGGGTTTTTTATTTGTTTTTTAGAAAAGATCTCCTTTGGTCATAATTATAATGCTTGACCACATTTGAGGCTGGTATACACTTTCTTTGCTCTACTGTTACGTTCCCACTGCATCGAAAACCACAGCGACCAGCAGCCTCAGAAATGTCTGGGCTGCGTGAGATAATCTGAACTTTGGAACTTGTAAACTTCAGTTTGGATCACACTGTCAAATAGTCTAGATTAGAATGTATTTTTGTCAGATAAAATCAGTTTTGTCTGATTTTAATGTGCATGTTTGAATGTGCAGCTTGTATTTTACAAGGCTGTCTGTATGGAAGACGCAGTAAAAAGCATTGCTGCAGCACTCCCACGAGACAGATTAATGCTCTGCGAAAACAGAGGTTTAAAGAGATGATCACACGTAAATCCCTATTGTTCATTTCTGATAACAACGCCTAATCAATACCAGCTCTTTTACAGTCAAATGTTAAGCTAGGAGGTTCTATTGATTTAACTCAGTAGGCTAACTGATGAATCATTAAGAAGAGCTGTATGTGTGACTGTGTACGCCTTTCTTTCTGCATGTATCAGGAAAAGCACTGATTTGATCATTTAGACTCTTTATTTGTGTCAGCAGTTTAGAGGCTTGTAGAAAGAAGGAAAAAAAGCAAATTGGTTTTTATTTACTGGTTGTATTTAATTGCATAGAGACCTAAAGACTCTGCTGAGCGGTTTTAGTCTCTGTGAACTGCGTCATTCAGCGTGGGAAAAGAGTGTGTGTGTTTTAGCTCGTATAAACAAATGTAGTTTAATGTGACCGTGCCACTAATGAAACGTTTCAGTGCTTTAAAAAGTGCTAGTAACTTTAGGAGGTATTTGTGAATCTCTAAGACTATCCCAAGAGTTGCTGGTTACTGACACGGACTAACATGGCTACAGTACAAAAGATGTTTCGATCTTTGAAGAATTGTAAAGGTGTCTGTTTCGTTTGTGATAGTTTTATTGTAATTCTGGTGTAGATCAGCACAATGTATTATTTGGCTCAAGTTATCAACTGACGTTGACAATGTTTTTATTGGCAATGTTTAGGGACATTAGCAACAAATTAGCAACATTTGGGATTTAAACTGATCTTTGTCAGGCTTTAGATACAAAAACCATGTATCATAAGCAAACCAAAGTCATGCTATGCTCCCACATCTATCAGAAGATTATAATAATAATGGAAAATAATGCAAGGAGCTAAATAGGAATTGCACTGGTGGTAAATTTTATGTTTTTAAAACATGCCATGCCGGGGCACAGTAATATATATATATATATATATATATATATATATATATATATATATATATATATATATATATATATATATATATATATATATTATACACACACACATCCACAGCATCCACAGATTTTTGGTGTCCTTAAAATATTCTAGTCCTGTTTTGTTTGTTTTTTTCTGTTATTGTTTTTAGCAGTTAAGTCCTGAGTTATCACCCTGCCTCCCTCTGTCACCAGCCTGCATGCAAAGCCATTTAATATCCAGAAGTATCAGTGATTACTTGCGAAGGCGTGTGAGGTAAAGATCCTTGTGTTTAGAGGATCCTATGTGTTTTTGTTTAAACACACATATTTGATATGACGTTGAACAAAAGGAGAGAATGACAAATGCAAAGCTAATGTGGGAATTATTGATGGTGGACAACTACACTCCAGATCAATACAGACAGACGGAGACCCATAAACTAACCCACTCCCTTTCATATCAGCTCTTTTGTTTGTGTCTTTAATTATTAACTTAAGCATTATTAGATTCTCAGTAAACATCCCAGTCATCAGTATATGCAGAGAGTTTTTGGAGTCTCAAAAATAAGGATGCCTAAGTAGGTTTTTTGCCACCATGCCATGTCTTCTGTGGTCTGTGGTGTTGCAATACTTTCTGGTATTTGTATTTTTTAAAGGTCTGTGCATGTGCCATGATGAGGACAGTGAGCAGCAGATAAGTTTTTAATGGAGAAGGTTCATCTCACTTTTACTGTTTTAACTACATTCTGATCAGTCAATTCCCTGGACTCATGTGTCTGTGCTGGCAGCCTCATGAGAGCTGCTTCAATGTAGAACATGGCACGCTTTAACGTGATTGGCCACGCATGATCCTTTGAAGGCGGGGCACTTAATTGAACATGATAAAGTGTAAAGTCAATTACCCCTTAGAGCTGTCATTCACACCCCAGGGGGCGTGTACAGTTAAGGCAGTGTGTCAGCATAGGTCCAGCTGTCGTATGTGTATGTCTATGTGAGAGGGAAGAGAGAGAGAGAGAAAGAGAGAGGAGAAACGGACAATAGATACTTGTCCTCTGGGAGTTGTGTGACAGATGATTTGAACATTCAGATTTTAAAGACAAACACTCAAATGGTGTCTGAGAGTTTATTATTACCCTGTTTTCCAGTACAAACAATTAACAGATATGTACACAAAATTGTTTACTCCTACTTATTATTTCTCCCTCATGTAAACACAATTATTCATTGTATTGCATTTTTTAAGTCATTGGCAGTTGACATCAAAGAATTTTATAGAAAAGTAGGGGTGCCACAGTTTCAGTAAAATTTGAAAAAGCATATTGAGAATGACTATTGAGAGATGGCTTTAAAAACAGCTCTCTTTTTTAGTATTCTGAGTCATGTTGTACAGTCACCTTCCATCTTTAAGGTTAAACATTGTTTTCATCTGATTGGGAAGTATAAGAAACAATAAAAATGTATTAGATAAGGGCCATCTTGTAACCCAGTTTGGTCCAGTCTTTAAAGACCAGTTGTAAAGTGAGCAATGCATGAGATATTTATATCACAGAATAATATATACATTTTAAACTCCTTCATAGGCATTGACCCTGTTGCCGAACCTAAACGCATAATTAAGTTAGAAACTTAAATTAGTTATCTACACAGCTACTGTTACAGATTTTGCAAAAAAAAAAAAAGTACTGTTACTTTATAAAAACAAAAAGGTCAAAAAAAAATGTAACATCATTATGCTAGTTATGGTGCTGCCTCATTATGCTCGTTACTATGCTGCCTGTCACTGCATAAAACAATAGAACAGATGATTAAAACAGAAATCAGGACTACTTCATGGTTTCATGGTTGTTTAAGAAGTATAGTCTGGTTAGGATGCTTCTGTAATACGAATGCGAAACTTGATTAATTTGCATGTCTTATGATGTCAGACTGACACACCAAGCTTCATTCCTGTTGGAACCTTAGCATAATATCAGAGTTTGTAAACTGCTTGTAGAGAAGTTAAAGCAGGCCTGGACTTTGATTTCTGGAAAATAATTTACATCAAATCACAATACTGATCAGAAAAATCTAAAAGAGATATTCTCCCCAAATCGGTTAGCCATACCTTCTAGTATTGCTCTATATTGATGGACAAAGAAAAATAAGACATCCTTTCCTGCAGTGAATTAGTACTTGGCCGTACAAAAAGCTGTGGTGTTGCTGTGGATCAAAGTCTGATTCTTCTAATTGTACACAGCGTTCTTTTCTTAATGTACTTGTTTGAGGATGCCACTGTTCCATATGCTGTATCTCCAAATGTATCAGAATCAGAATCTTTATTTGCTAAGTAGCAGGCGTACTGAGGTCATTTCTGAGGACTGAGGTACATATATACAGTAAGTACAGTGAGGAACAGCAAATGCTAGTATAAATCTAAACAAACATGTTTATGTTATGTATGTTGCAACAAATTAACATGCTTATATGAACTGACTGCAGTAGAGGAAGGTTGGAAAGATTTTTCTTTTTCCAAAAGGAAGGACACAGTGATTATGAGCATTACAGTGTGTGTAATAAAGCGCATGTACAACAAAGCAGAGGGATTGTGAAGAATACATTTTATAGAATCAGTGTCAGAGGTGCAGTCATTATTGTAGACAGAGAAAGGAATTTGTAAAGTTTGCGAAGTCCAAACATTGCCTCAAATCTTTTGTGACATCAAGCGACCACTTTCACACTGCCTATATTTTGGGCTTTGGGATTTTAAGATTTTTTTTATGAGGTGATGAGATGAATGCGGGAATATTCAGAGTTCCTAAGTATGGCATGAAAGGTATCCTTGATGGTGCTGTAGCAGTGCTTAGAAGTGTTTTGCTTTCCCTGATGGGGCAGCTGGTCAATGTTTATGTTTTAGTAATTTAATATTTTGGTAAAACACTTGTGGTTAAACCTGTGGTAATAATGATAGAAATGTCTGTCAAAATTCTGTAATCTGGTCAGCCAGGTATTGTTGTGCCAGTTGACTTGTGCTAGAGGGCAACATAGATTCTAACCAGAACTAATCATTTAACATTAGTACCTGACCACATTAATTCTGTTGTAGCAGAATGCATATGTACTTTACATTGAATAAAGTGTGTGTGTGTGTGTGTTTGACCTTCAGGTGTTGGTGCTGCAAGTCTTGCTAAACTCACATTCATGGTGGGTGGAGTGGAGGAGGAGTTTAATGCTGCTCAGGAGCTGCTCACATGTATGGGGGCTAATGCAGTTTACTGTGGCCAAGTAGGTGCTGGACAGGTGAGTTTTTAAGAACTCGTTAGGTTGGCACATATGCAGCACAGCCCAATTGTCTGGGACCATCTTCACTTCACATTTTTAACCATAATTTCAGAATTACTTTGTATTTGGTCCCTTGTCCTATGTGTACTTGAGCTGGCACAGACAGGTTTATGCAAAAACCTCTAATAAGCTGATCAAATCTACCAGAGAGTCAGCTGAACATGTGTTTGATTAGAAACACTAAGAATTGAATGTTGTGCAAAAACTTAAACTTTTCTTCTTCATTTTGCTTCTCAAAAGTTTCATCTGTTTTCTATTTTTTCAAAATATAAACACTTTTTGTTGTTTTTTTTGCAGGAATGCATATAAAAACACAAATGCTTCTATGGGTTTCAGTATAACCCATTAGTTGATAAGTGGATATAATTAAAAAAATAAAAAATGCACACTTAATACACCATGTACACTTTTTGGCTCCTTGGTATTAAATCAGCAGATTGAGTTAAAGATTCCTCATTTAAACTCTGAGACCATTTGACTTGTTGACAGCTATGTGGGGTTACTTGCAGGAGTAGGCCTGTTCTCTGCTTGAAAAAGGTGATTGGTGATTGTTTCTTTAGATTATGTTTGGTTATGGCCACTGGATTTGGTTACCAACATTTAAGAGGAGTGCTCTAAATAAAAACTTGTTGTTGTTGTTGTTAAATTGGATCTTGGGACAATCTAACACTGTGTTGAAACAAATTTGAAAATGGCCTGGGCTTCCACACACAATAATAGACTCTGTGATCTGTGAGGGTTGTTGAAAGGCAGTGCTTCTTTTATGTATACACATATTATGTATGTGTTTCTCGTAGGCTGCAAAAATCTGCAATAACATGCTGCTTGCTATTGGAATGATTGGCACGGCAGAGACCATGAACCTTGGAATCAGGTATGAACTGTGTTTGTGCATATCTACTTGTCTCTGTCTTTAAATAATAAGAAGTACCTGAGATGTTGTAGTGCTTAAAATGTTATTTTGATATTCATGATCATGGAGTGTGTTGAAAAGTAAGGCACTATGTCAAAGTAAACAGTTAAGTCCTGTGCACAGCAATTGGAGTCAATATGTTGCAGTTGCAGTGCACATTTTGTTTGCTGAGGAAAAGAAGCGAGTAATTGAGATTACTGACTGATTATCCATTGATTACTACAATACAGAAAATGCTGCAAAACTTTGTATGGTACGTAAGTACAGCAGTACAAGTATAAAAATACACACACACACACACACACACACACACACACACACTCAGGCACTTGCAGCCTGTGTACAGATCTTTACAAAGATAATTGACATTTGATGATAAACTAGTTTGTTTCCTTTTAAATAAATTAATGTGTACTTGGGTTAAGTGGTTTGCACAGAAGAGACAGTGTGGGTGTTTATTGCTTGGGCCTCCTGCAGGATTTGATAAAGATGAAATGAGGAAAAGTGCAGTTGTTAATAAACTCAAGTCTTTAAAACCAATCCCTTCTATTACCACCATAATCACACATCAAAAGCCTTATTTTCACCCTGTTTTAATTGAATTCACTCATTTGGTTTGAATAAATTCTTAGACTGGTTAAACATCTGTTAACTGCAAAGGCACTGATGCGCACATGCATTAGCAGGCACAAATGAACCTGCAAAGTTTCATTTGAGTGTCGGTGTATATACAGAGTTAGAGTGAAGGGGGTGTCATCCAAAAGAACATGTGAGTAAAACCAACAAAGGTGCATTTAAAATGTTATAGTTTTACTATGATGTAGCAGTACAGTGTTTTGTTCATGTGCCCTTAGCATATAAGATTTATATAACATCATCGACTTTGAGTATCTGCAAATACTAGCCCAATACCTTCTTCAGTCCTCTTTTAAACAACTAAACTGTTAATAATATTTATGTGCCTAGATGCTCTTTGCTTAACCTGCCATCTAAATTGATATTTTTTTACCTAAAAGCAGAAACACTATACCATGAGACTGTGGCTTTTTTTTACACACAGAACTATAAGCAACAGTAATCCAAGCATTTAAGCAGTTAAGCATTTGTGTCATGGTTTAAGCTAATAGATCATATCTGATTGTAATTTATTTTTCTGATATCAGATCCAGTGGTTTTGGCCAGTACCGATACTGAGTATTATATTGGCGCATTCCTGATAGCAGTTTGTCAGCTTAACCTACAATATATTAAACGTGGTAAACAAGCATTTTAACTAGTTTTGTTGAACTCAGATAAATACTTGGCATTGATTTGCATATTTTCATGTGAGAGGAAATATTTTAAAATAAAGTGCTTAAAATAATAATGTAATGTTTTGGTGTATGTTTTGTTGCACGTTTGCTAAAGTCATTTTCAGGTCTGCTATGTATTCTTTAGCTGTGTCATATTGCCCCACGTGGTTCGTATAAGGTTTGTTGTTTTTAAAGCGTGACATGTTTCCTTCATGCCAATTGTAACACACAAATTGTTTAATCTGTAAGAAAGCCTGGTGTGCTGTCTTTACAAAGCAAAGGGGTGGGGCTGGAGAGATGTTTATCATTTAATTAGATATAGCACCACCCTTGTGCCTATTTTTTCCCTCTTTCTCTGTTCCCTATTCTCACTCTCTCTCTTTCCCTCTCTCTCCTGTAGTGGTAAAAGAGTGATTGGTGTAATAGCAGACAAGGCAGGCTGCGAAGGAGGCAATAACCTTTTCAGTCACTGACCCAGAACCTGCTTGTGTGTGTGCTCGCATGCATGGTCTGGGGAGGGAAGGGGGAGATGTTGAACATATGTCACCCGTTGTCCCCAAGAGACACAGAGTGAGAGAAAGAGAGCGAGGGAAAAAGAGGTATGGGGGGTCTCTTAGTTTGCTTGGTGTAGACTATGACTAAAAAGTGAAATAGCAAAAATATAACCCTAGGATACTTTGTTGCAATACATAATGGGTCACAATATTTTGATTTAGCAAGTAAACAAATTATCCAGTAAAACAGCAATGCCATGTTTCAAAAAGGCAATATACAGCTATAAACACTAGCATTTGCTTAAGGATAAACTAAAAAGGTATTACTGTCAAGCTTCCTATTTACTGTTTTGTAAGAAGTGCTTTAACATAGCCAATAATATGTTGTTTTTACATATATACAATATTGTGCAAAGGCCATTCCTTTTAAATGTAATTTCTAGTAAATTTAATTACTAATATGCAAGTCATACATTTTTATATCCTAAAAATATCTATTTACAGAAACAAATTAGTAAACTAACAATTAATTATAGTATCTGTTTTGAGTATATTGTGTATTTACACCTTTATTCTTATTCTTTTTAGGAAGCTTTTAATTATTATTATTATTTTTTTTTATATACAGGGATTTGTTCTGCATCTCCAAAGTTTAGTCTTAGATGTTGGTTGCATTTTCTGCTTTGCACAATCCAAGTAATCCTAGGCATGTGATGTTGTATCCATTGCTGTGGACAGCTTCTTCATTTTATTTTTGTATAAGGGGTCCTTCACATCCTTTCAGACCCATAGTGCAGAGTTGTCCTCTGACAGATTTTGCACAGTTGTTGAGTGGCCATTTCTTTTAAATTGTTAAATTGTTTTTGGGAATGCATGTTGGTTATCTCGTATTGAGTCTCGTAAAAGATATCCCCCAAAAAATGAATGACTTACACATAATGCATGTTTTGATTGTAAATTTATAAATTGGTCTCTAACTTTTGCACAGTGCTATAACTTTATGATGATCACATAGGTGCTAATAATAATAATAATAATAATAATGCCCATCCCAGCAAAGACCTCCAACTGTTAAAGATCTATGCAGCAAAACAATTGACACGCACACCAAACACATGCCGCGCACACACATGTGCAGACATAATGTGTTCAGTAATTTCCAAAACAGCCTGTAAAAATGACAGTGTGAGATGAAAAGAGTGAGAGACAGAAAGAGAGGGCAAAAGAAATTGACTTTTTATATGCAGCTGTGTCCTAGTCTCTTAATTACTGCGCAGACATATAAAAACTGTTGGCGTGTTAGTGTGTGTATGCCTGTGTGTGCGTGTGGGGCGAGCCTGTGAATGAGAGACAGGTGGAGTTACTGTATAACTGGCCTTAAACACTCATCATAGTTTAATAGACATAAAAAGCAAGAAAGCACAATTTACTGTCTTACCACTGCTACCACTCCTGCATGTGTCGGCTGTTCTTGATGTGGTCATATTTACGCTGTTGTTAAAGTAGGAGACGGCAACACTGTGCCCAGTTACACATCATCCCTGCCTCACTCTCCTCTTTTTTCTTTCCATCTTCCATCATTTTCTTTCTTAAAAGCTTTATCTCCTTATTTCCTCTCTCTTAACATCTGTTATTTTCCATCTTTAAGTATGGGTATTATCCGTTATTCTCTTCATTATCTTCAATTATCTTGGTTCACTGCTAAGTATGTAAGATGTTCACATAAAATGCTAAAACATATGAGGTAATGGCACAATGGATTCATATCTAATCAGCTACTTGTTCCTATGCTGTTTGAACTTTTACAATACACTGGTTGTTTACAGGTTCTTTATAAATAGTCTAAATATGCCATTTTACAGTGCTGTTTACAGTTGTCCAGTGTATTGTCAAGACCCACAATGTACCTAAGCGAGGGGAGGTTTTGACTATAGCACAGACTAAGCACAGGTGCTGTGATGTTTCAGAAGGATATTTGGCTATCATTTTTTAAAAGATTTATGCCAAAATGATAGTATGCCGTGTGCAGATCTAAGGTGGGGAAAACAGCAATATATGCTTATCATCAAAAGGATAATTGCACTCAAAAAATAAAGGTTGGATGGCAGTGCTGTTTGTAATGAAGATAAAGGACACCAGGAATGATAAATGAAGAAAAATTTAGACTAATATGGCTATATTCATTCAGCTACATATACAGAAGTAGTGTCTCTCAGTATGGCGTTACGCTGGCTAGTTTGGTGATGCAACATGCAAGATGTCTCCACATGGAGTTGTAGAGGTTCCTAAAGGTGTCCTGCAATATTCCATTATATGCACCTTTAATATTCTCACACATTTTGATGTGGAGCTTGAATAACAAGGGTGCCTCCACACGCAGATCATTTCCACCAAGACAAAAGCGGGGCTCGTCACTAAAGATGACCTGCTGCCATTCTGTGTAATTCCATAACAATCTGGCACGATACCATTGCAGTCCTTGTCAGTTTTATTGGTGTGTGTGTGTGTGTGTGTGTGTGTGTGTGTGTGTGTGTGTGTGTGTGTGTGTGTGTGTGTGTGTGTGTGTGTGTGTGTGTGAGAATAAGATTAACTGCGCCTCTTAAATATCAATATTGTATTATCCCAGCCTACTATCCACTGAAGGATTATTTGACCCTAAGTCTTCAGGTCACAGGCCTTTCTGACCTTTGCCCTTTAACCTTTGTCAGACTGGGCTTGGACCCAAAGCTACTGGCAAAGATTCTGAACATGAGTTCCGGTCGTTGCTGGTCCAGTGACACTTATAACCCCGTCCCTGGCGTGATGGAAGGCGTACCCTCTGCTAACAATTACCAGGGAGGCTTCGGCGCCACACTAATGGCCAAGGTAAAAGATGCATACATAATGATGTATTGGCCCATTGGTCCACTAACAGGTTTTCACCAATAAAAGATAGGTTGTTATAGTGACACTTGGCAAACATTTTACAGCATTTCCAAACTGTAGCGTTTTTAAGGTAATGGCTCATTTTGTTGTCTGTGGTGTTTATATGATTTCAGATCTGTTTATCCTGTTTTCTTTAAGAAAAGTATAAATACATTGTATTAGACACTATCAGCACAGTGCAATCGTAAGTATTTGACTGAGACACAGCTTTTAGATATTTTTGACATTGTAGTCCAGGATGCTAATACAAAACAGTAAATAAATGAATAAATAAATAAAACAGGGTCCTATCACTGGTCCCCTGGAAGTACTCCTTTCCTGCACATTTCATTTCCCCTGCTCCCAACACTTCTTATCTCATTAACAAGCCCTTTGTGGCGTAAAGTGGGCGTGTTAAGAGCAGGGAGTACTCCAGAGAACATGTTTGAGAAACAGTGCCTAAGGGTCCTTACCAGAACATTTGAAAAGTTAGTTTTTTTACATTCACTCAAAAATGGTTTTCCAAAGACCCCTGCATTGATTAATTTATGGGTTCTCACAAAGAAAGATTTCTGGCACATTTGTTTATGAGCATGTGAATTTAAATGTCAAACCGTGTAGTGTGATGTGTGTGGCCATATTAGGTGAGCCATGTAGGAGTTTCATTTATACTTATTGCTTTTTAAGAATAAGAAGCCATTCAGATCGCAGTGTTTCATATAAAGAACGATCTTCTGCCCATTTTAATACACCAATCACTGTTTTATTTAATTGTTATGGCAGTTTCTATTCTAATGTTAAACTCAGAATGATGAGAAATTCTGCAGACAAAGTTGCAGGAAATAATGCCATGTTTTAAGCTTGTTCCTGTAGGCAACGTGTTAACTTATTTTCACTTAGAAAATCACCAAAATATATTTTGACCAAGGGTGTTCAAACCTTTCCACAGTACTGCGCAATCTCAGTGTTCTAGCTACATTGTTTGGGTATTTGCCACAACTGTGACATAACTTGCTTAACTTTGTTTGTATTTGTTCTATCCATCTTTGTGAACATTCTTTCAGTGAGCATTATGATGCTAATTGTCATTATTGTCAATTGTCATTGTTATAATAATGTCACATATGCTTTCCTAAGCATAACAAATATACTTATTATTTCTAAAACACTGACAGATCAACTCCATTTTACATTGCAAAGAGAGCATAATGTTCCTTTTGATTTACTGCAGTGTGTGAAAAACATAATGTGCTGTTTTAATTTAAGTTTCTGTACAATGTATAGTTCCTCTTAGAGTTTTTTAAAAGTGCATTTCCTAGGACGTTTTCCTCTAACTTGTCTGCAAATCTACATATCACAATATATACACGTATTGAAAATATCTTAGTGTAATTTTTTTGCTGTATCTCCTTTTTCAGTTTTGACATGACTTAACAGCAGCCAACAGTAACTAATTTCCCCCCCTCTTTCTGTCACCTTAGGACCTGGGATTTGCCCAGAGCACTGCAACCAACACTCGGACTCCAATTCCTCTTGGTTCACTGGCTCACCAGATCTACCGCACCTTGTGTGCTCGTGGCTATGCTAACAAAGACTTTTCTTCAATTTTTCAATTCCTCCGAGAGGAAGAGGGACAGTAAATATGTTCCCACTGATCAAGATGGGCTTAGCTCATGCTGCAAAAGGGAGCAGTCGTCAGCTATGATTGACTAGTTTAGTATTGATATATGTATCCAAAAAGAAAGTTCCGTTAAGGCTAACAAGATTTGTTTCAGCGTTATTTACTAGAGGTCATGATGACTATGATGGACAGTCTACAAGTCTTTTCCACCTTTTGATCCTATGCATTAAGACCTAACCTTGCATCCTGTCCTGTTGGGCTGAGATGATAATCTTGTTGGCCAGACCAAATGGCCAGTTTTGGCCTTTAGTCATCTGTGTATGTTTACAGTATACTCACTTCTACTTCTTCATTTTCTTACGAGGAGGGTTTCCTACTTGTCCTCTTTGGATGTATATGCTGAAGGCCTTCTTTTCTGAGCCATAAGTAGTGACCCCTATTACTTGTTCACTGTTACTGAGGAACCAAATGGAACTGCGTTATATAACCCATTTTGTTCAGTTTTAATCTGACAGGTTCCCAACTGTTCGACAAACAAATGCATGTGTTACATTTTGTGTTTATTTTATTTTGATTATGCAGGAAAACTGACTTCTGCTGTATTACATACAGGCATATACTGCATAGTGCAGTTAAAATTTGTAGTCTCTCTCTTTCTTCTTTTGTATCTTTTCTCAGTAAGGACTTCTGGACAGCTACACATTCTATCAGACCTAAAATGTTATCACATTACACGGACCTACAGAACACCTGTACATTTTTCAAATCTGATGCAAGAGTGAAGCTTGATTTTTTTTTTTTTTTTTAATTGTTTTTTTTATTTAGTTATTTTTTCTTCTCCTCTCTACCAAAGATGATAGCTTTAAGTACTGTATATCTGATAGTGACAACTTTGGTGCTCTACTAGGTATTGTATGGTTGTTAGCGGCCCAATTTTTAATCATTTTTTTAACTTCGGTTCTGTCATGTATTTTACCTTTGATTTTCCCCTCCTTGTGCATGTAGATAATAGATCTGCTCAGAAATGTCTTCTAGAAATTCTTACTTAATGGCTGTCCTGATTGAAAATCAATCGATCAAATTAAAAGTGATCTCTGACTTTTCTCCAACGCTTTACTTTTCTTTCGTTTGCTGTTATAAAAAACTGTTTTTATTGTCATCTGTAGGACCTCAATCTCAGAAAACTGACAAGTCTCTGTTTGTCATTTCTCTATATAAAAGTATCTATTCAGTATCTTTTAGTATTAATCTTAGGCTCTTCATTTGTCCCTTTGGTTTAGCATGGGTTTGAGGCTGTGTGCTCAGAAGCAGCTCAGGCTAAATCTGAGGTCAAGGATTGGTCAGGGGTGTGTTACATAGGGTCAGAGATAATAAAAAGTCAAATATAAGAGATGAAATTTGAAAGATAAACACGCATGCCCCTCAGAAAAAACCAGACAGTGGTCAGTTGCATTAAGTATGCTTTTGCGACTGTGTGTCCTTTCTTTGCCTTCTGTCCTCTGCCTCTGCATGTTGGCCAGTGGCTCTAGTTTTGTGGTTCACTTGCTTTTCCATTGTTCCATTAAAAAAAAAAAAACTTATTCCAGACAACCCAACCACATGGGCACACACTCTCTTCAAATAATACCCTTATTTCCATCATCACAATCAAAAACAAAAAAAGAACTTTTTAAAAGAGTCCTTGGTCTTTTTTTTTTTTTTTTTTTTTTTTTTAATGAATCCTGCAGTGCTGTTTGTGTTTGTAGACAGCCTTGGACAGACTGGCAAACCCAGTCTGAATGAACACAAAAGTTGTTAAAAGCACTTTTATCTCCTGCTTTTAATTGCAAGCCTTAATTTTATGAACAACGCTCGTGATGTGCAGTTATGTGGCTGCAGTCTCAGACAGTCCTACGCACCATAAGCGCACTAATGGTTTAACTGGGATGGCTAGTTTTTAACTGGTATGTTGGGCTGTAACTGGTTGGGTGTGTGTTAAGCTGGAAATTATGGTAAGTGCTAACTGCTGTGTTTTGGCCTTAAGCTAGTAGTTGTGCCAAGTGTGCAAAATGCTCCCTGGTAATCAGGCGGTGTCATATCAGCTTGCTTATCCAGCATTGACTGGCTGCTCATTCACCATAGTGGCGTTGATGGTATCTGCAAATGTTTGCTTCTCCTGGAAATGATTTTTTCTAGTTTTGTTATATCATTCTCCACAATTTACTTTTGACATCTCTTTTGTCTTTGGCAAATATACAATAGCATATTATAAAGATTTTACAGTTTTAGTAAACATGTGCCCCCTATGACTTGTGAAACCAGCTACTGCATCTTTTTAAACTGCCTGATCTGCTGCATAAGGTAACAAACACTTGTCACCTGTTGTAATGTTTGATGATGCCTAACTAAATAATATTTAGCGCTGGACGTCTGTTGTGAAAACACATCACAGCATATGAAATTAGTCACAACATGTTTATGGCATGGTTGTGTTATGTTGCAGGGCTGATACATTCATGACAAACTGTTTTTGTTACTGCATGGGCTATTTAAAGCTGCACTATGTATATTTCAGGCATTTGGAGACCTCTCTGGTTGAAATATGTAATTACACTAGATGAATGGAAATACATTTTGTAATGTTGGTTGTGCTTCAGACTCCAGACTATATTAATCTAATGATTGCTTGTTAAAAGAGCATTCAAAACAAACTCATTTTTAACTAAGGACCTGTCTACAGGGCACGTTGGTGAATTATCTACCATTGTTATCTTCATCAGTGTAGTGTTGATTTTTCATTTGAGACATAAACATTGAAATGTTTACAAGTATTCTGTGAGTTCAGTACACTTGGTTGAGTGTGAAAGCTGTTTTCAAACGATACAGAGAACCATTTTCTGCTTTGATCAATGCTTCTGATATCAGTGGTCTGGGATTCTGGAAGTCGGTTTAGGTCTGCCATGCATGTGGAAGCTAGGTGATCCCTGTGGCATATTGTTGAGGTTATGTTTTTCGCCTCAAATTCGCCTCAGATTTGTTGCATTACTTCCTTTTGTGTGTGTGTATATATAACACAACTGTTATCATGTTTCCTACTTTGCTGAAAAATACAAAATCCTGTTACTGAATTGGATCGGATTCATTCCTTGTTGCTGATCAGCCATTTTCTGTTGTCCTGATACTGAAGCTGGGCATCAATTAGATTTGTAGATGCAAAGTGTAAGCGTGTCCACTGTTTTTCTTATTAAATTGAGAGTGATGCCTGCTGTTACTAACAGTGCTTGACTAATGTTGTCAGAATGAACATCGTGAGCTACTCAGACAGTGTGCTGTCCAGTCTGACCTCAGAGAAAAACTACAACTGCTGAGCGTCAGCCATGTTGAGTGTGATTCATATTTGGGTTTTAATTTGGCCCTGTTTACAAGGGAGCTGCTGCGAGTTGCGGTTCCCTCATTAACAGGACTTGAAAGTGGCTATAAAGAGAGCAGCGGTGAAACCGGCCCACACTGACGTCTGTGCACCACACAGGCACACTGCCACTTACTTCAGGACAGTACACTAAAAAGTGTGTATGCACACAAGCGGTCAACACATACAATCCTGGACACATACTCTCCTTTAAACAGACCCTCATACAAGGTCTTCTCTCTAAAACACACACTTTGCATATGTGAAGAGTATCTTTTCCGCTACGATTACTCATTAGGGTAAATAAGACTATTGACAGTGTTCTGTATCCAAGCACTGCGGCAGTTGCATAAAAAACAAAGGTGCCATAGAGAAAGAGGATGGATAGGTCAGTTGGAATTAACTAGTATCACAATAGTTTAGATTTTATACACCCATCATCAAAAGAATAGTTGCACGCAGAAGGAAGTGTTGGATTGCAATGCTATTAAGAAGGAAGATAAAGGTTATGAGGAACAATAAATTATGAGAAATTTAGACTGATATGGGCAATATTTACTGAGCTATACGTACAGAAGTAGTGGCACTCACTATAGTGTAACATGCATAGGTCTCAGCATGGAGTTGTAGAGGTTCTTAATGGTGTGCTATGATAATCGATCACTTGGATATTCTCACACAGTTCCTGCAGATTTTGCGCTTTTATCTTGTGCTAATCACGGTGCCTTCACACACGGATTCATTGGTTGTTTCCATCAAGACAACAGTGGGACACATTTACGAAGATGACCCGTAGCCATTCTGCCACTATTGCAGTCTATGCTAATGTGGATGTGGTGTTAGGGGCAGTCATCGTAATGGTATGTGTGCGTGTAGTTCTGCGTCATTCAGTCGCCTGCTTATGTCACATGGGCGGCCAAGCATGAAACTTTGATCATTTACATGTCTCACAATTTCAAACCCAGCCACCAAGCTTCATTGCTCAACTATTTTTTTGATGATGAGTGTATATATCATCACGTTGTATTTTACAGTTTTCAGGCCATGTCATAAATCTTTAAAAATTAACATCACACCCACAGGCTCAAACAGGTATTAAATGCATCTCAACATTAAACCAATGAAGATATGATAACAAGAATAGATAACTCGCTGACTTCCGCATATATCTTAAGCAAGTTTATCCGAGTTCTCTTTGAATGCTCTTTTAATACACTCACAACATCAGATTTATTCACTCGGGCAGGGCCAACCAATTTTTTCCAGGCATTGTCTACTCTTTTTACCAGAGAGGTCACCAAAACATAAAAAAAAAAACAAAGCTTAATCTTAAAGTGTATTATAAAGTTACCAAATTTTGTAGATTAACAACTTGTGGTATCCCATCCTTCCTTTTAATTAGAACAATATTTAAAAGTTAAGGTATATTTTACATATGTGTATTGTGTGAAATAACTAAATAAATACCAAAAGTAATGGGATAGCAGTATGTGAATTGATTGGGAATGCTCAACCCTGTATAAGTTGTAAGGTATTATCTTGTAAGTGGGGTTATACATTGGGCAGCATGCTCATGGCATGGCAGGATTATTTATTGGACCTCATGAGCCTGACTTTTGGGGTATTTCTGTGGGGTTACCTGTGGTCAGTTGCAAAACATGTTAAGCTGTATTTACAACTGCTGAAACAAAAACGTTATGGATTATTATGAATTTTCTTTTTTAATTCCCACTCAAACGTTTCCTTCAAGACATTTTACTATTTTAGATGTACTGCTGTCTCTGCCACTAGTTTATCTCTTCTAGAACAAAACTGTCCAAAGTTTTAGATGTTGTCTATCAGAAAGTTACCCAAACCTCAACCACTAACCCAATGAGAGAACAAATTTAACATTTACCGAGAGAAAGATGCATGACTTACTGCTGGTGGCTTAATGTTAGCAGGCAGTAGGGAGATAGCTAAATGATCTGGTCTTAGATATAATTCACCCAAAACTGTAACGTTGCTAATAATGAGTAAAAACTGGGCTCAATTAATTATGCTATTTAGCAAGGGCTTTCATTCATTGTTAATTGTATTAGCCATGCTAGCTATAATGTAATAATTCCTTGCATGCTAATTGCTGTTTGTCAATTTCTAAGCACTTTACCATCATACTACACTTGTTTCACTACACATCTACCACCTTGTTTACATCTAAGGCAGTGATTATTTGATCACGGATTAATTTTATGCCATGGGTTGGGTAGTTTTAAGGTTAGTATGTTGTACAGGATATACTGTGGGCCACTCAAACGTTTCCTTCAAGACATTTTACTATTTTAGATGTACTGCTGTCTCTCCCACTAGTTTATCTTTTCTAGAACAAAACTGTCCAAAGTTTTAGATGTTGTCTATCAGAAAGTTACCCAAACCTCAACCACTAACCCAATGAGAGAACAAATGTTTTTATATATATATATATATATATATTTATATACTGAAAATATCTTATTAACATCTCGTTTTGCAGATTCAGTTGTCCAAATGTCCATACACTGAATGATATTTCTGAGACTGACATTCTCAGATAGATCGAACATGAAAAATTGGAGAAGGAATCTGGCATAGATGCCAATTTAAGAGATAAAAGAGAATGGGGTCACAGCAGGGTTAACATATGGTGCACCAATGGGCGCCTGCGGTATTTTGCTTGTTACATTATTGTTACTTGGCACTTTAAAGGTGCTTAAGATGATTAAGTGCGTGACGGACACCAGATTAGCCAATTAGCTGGATCCCACGACACACCGTGTGTATCCATGTTGGGCACTGTGAGTTGCATATGTGTATATATATTTTTGTGTGTGGTATCGGGGTCGGGTGGAAAGGCCTACACTAATTGCCCTCTCCCCAGTGTGTGTGGAAGCAGAGTCTGACGGATTCCTGTGTGGTGAACCCTGAAAGTTCACACCAAGCCGCAAATGCGTTCATTATCCTGCTATAATAACCAGAAGTGCAGTGCCCTGCTCTTTAATACATAACATTTACCGAGAGAAAGATGCATGACTTACTGCTGGTGGCTTAATGTTAGCAGGCAGTAGGGAGATAGCTAAATGATCTGGTCTTAGATATAATTCACCCAAAACTGTAACATTGCTAATAATGAGTAAAAACTGGGCTCAATTAATTATGCTATTTAGCAAGGGCTTTCATTCATTGTTAATTGTATTAGCCATGCTAGCTATAATGTAATAATTCCTTGCATGCTAATTGCTGTTTGTCAATTTCTAAGCACTTTACCATCATACTACACTTGTTTCACTACACATCTACCACCTTGTTTACGTCTAAGGCAGTGATTATTTGATCACGGATTAATTTTATGCCATGGGTTGGGTAGTTTTAAGGTTAGTATGTTGTACAGGATATGCTGTGGGCCTCTTTGTATTTTGCTACTGTATCTTTTTCTTTGTATGTATGATGTCATGTTTGAGTAACGATATTGAGCAACCAGTATTCATCACTTCTCCTCCTCACATTCAGGAGCTCCTCATTATATTAATTACTCTTATTGGAAGAGTGATCATCGACCCAATCAAAATCCATCACACCTCAGTTCCCATGGCCATCAGAATCCATCACTGGCCTGTTCCCGAGATGATTGGCTAGGTAAATGATGACAGTACTGGCAGGAGCTTATGGCAAACCAGACCCCATGGGGGCAGGCCTCATGCATCTATCAGTGACAGAATAAGCTAACCTTTTGCTGGTGTGCTAGCCAGCAATGCTGGTTGAAATGCAGGCACCTAACCTTACATAGCAATCTAATGCTTATCAGCATATGTCTGTAAACCTCATTCTAAACTTAATGTTGTACTTTGATTGTCAATAATTTTCAAATGTTGGTGAGACATGGATGATCGACATGAACACTGCACAAGGATCTCTTTAATGCTAAGTCTAATGCTCAGTAATGTGTTCTTCATTGTACCACCTGCAGCCAAACCCAACTAAGTTAGCAAATTTTTCACCCTTCCAAGTACTATTAAGCACACCAAAATGTAAGTTACAATGTTATGTAGTTAACAAGTTAGCTAAAGCTTTAGTTTAAACTCTGAGGAGGACAAATTATATCTTTGCTCATGTGTGTAAAAAAAAAAACATTTATGTAAATGTACAAACAGAACAGTGTTTAAAGACTAATTAGTAAACAAGGTAAGTAGTCAATTAGAAGCTTTAGCAAACTATTAAGTGAGCAAAAGTTCTTAGTAAATATTTGTTACTATAGGGGTACTGCACAGGTACATTTTGTTCACAGTGGTCCATAATTCCCTGTTGTGCAACTTAAGTTTAAATGCAAAATATATTCACTTTCTTTGGAGAGAGAAGCATATTTGTTACTTGACATTACCTAGGATGAAAAAAAAAAAACCCTCAGAAAAACAAAACACAAGGCAGGGTCTATGGAAACATTTACTGCAATGGAATATGATAATACTGTACCCTAATAAAAGGTGCTGAGGACACGCCCATGTCAGGACCCAAAAAATGTACTGTTCATACTGTTCAAAGATAAGAGTAGTAACTCTGTATATGCCTTGCTGCAGCCTTCTGTGATGTCAGTATCGCAAAGACCAGTATCACAATAGCAATTAATAAACAATATATTGTATGTACAGTTTGTTGGTTAAAGGCATCACAAAAGTCAAACACCTCCAAATTCAATTCAGCACTCTTCGGATATTGCATTGTCACTTCCCTGCTCACTTGCTGCTAATTGTGAAGCATCCAGGACCCCATTGTGCTGCCACAAGGATCTAATGAGGTAATCAGCATGTCTAAACATGTCAATTTATTTGAGGAATCCACATTACAGAGGCAGGCACTTAAAGCCATACTGCCGTAATGAAAGAACAACTGTTTCCAATATCTCTGCTGTTGCTGCGCTTGATGTTTGCTTCATGGTCAATTGACCAGGCATCTCATCCATGTCTTTGTTAATTGAACAAAACGAAAGAAGGGAGAAAGAGGAAAGAAGGGGGAGGAAAGGTGGCGATAACTGCATGAGAGATTGACTTAGTGCCAAGGTAGCACTGATTAGCTAGAGAGTGCTCCAGTGTTTCTCTGCTAGTTCTGATTTATCACAATTACTCATACAAGCTTGTTTAGAAAGGGAGGTCCCAGTCACCTGCAAAGATTACTAAGAAACAGCCAATGACCGTTGTTAGTACAAAGTAATTGTGTGTATGTGTAACAGACCTGATATTATGTGTTTTTTTCCGTATTCCGTGTTTTTAAAGGGTTAAGATGTAAACTTGTAAAATGTCTCTTAAAGCTAATGAAATAGCAATGCACTGCCTGATACCTGAGACATTTTTTGAGGTAAATTCTTTTTCCAAATCTATTTATGACAGAAAGGTACATAGAGGGTGTTCTAAGAAGAAATTCCAAAGAAATTGGGACGCTGTGCAAAACATAAATAATAGCAGAATGCATTGATGTGCGGATTATTTAAACCATATCTTTAATTTAAAAGCATTACAGAAACAACACAATTTTGAAAAATATGCATGAAAATAAATGTTTATTTTGAATTTGTTGCTAGACATGCATTTAAAGTGGCGACAGGGGCAATGGTGCATTGGTTTTGTGTAATGCTAGAACACAAAACAAAAAACAAACAAAAAAATAGTGGGAACGTCTCACAACTAATTAGGTTAATTGGCGACATGACTGGGAATAAAAAGAAACAAATAAAAAGTGGGTTCATTATTGCATGTGCAACAAATCCATAATTTATGTTTCTCAATGCAAAATAGCAAATAACTTGGTGATTTCATTATCTATGTTACAAAATATCATTTAAAAGATTCAGAGAATTTGAGGAAATGTCTGTACTCAAGGGACAAAGCCCAAGACCAATATTGCATTGCCAGAATCGTTGGCCCTAAGCAGCACTGTTTTATATATGTGTATATGGACACAATTCTGTACTGGAAATCATAGCATATGTACAAAACCATTGTGAACACAGTTTGTTGCTGCATTGTGTCATTGATGCTGTTGAATATATAGTGTATTGGGAACAACACACTGTATGCTGCCATTCGGACAATCTGTTTCAGTGAAGGTCTTGCTTATTTTAGCAAGACAGTGCCACACCACATTCAGCATGGTTGTGTAGTAAACATTGCTAAACTGACCTACCTGCAGTCCGGGCCTGTAACTCATTGAAAAGATTTGTTGCATTATGATATGAGATGTCAAAGGAGTCTGAACTGTTGAGCAGATGAAATACTACAGTATGTCAGGTCAGAATGATAAAACATTTCACTTTTAAGACTAGACCAATCAGTCTCCTCAGTTCCCAAACATGTACAGGTTGTTGTTAAAAGAAGAAGAAAAATGGACGTAACAGGAATGTCAAAATCCATCTGTCCTTTATTTAAATGTGTTGTTGGCATCAAATTCAAAATTAGCATGTGTTCTCTCAAAACAATTGCATTTCTTAGTTGCAACATCTGTTGTCTATGTATTATTCTTTATCATTGGATTCTGTTTTTATTTACATTGTAAATTTTTTGGAAACCTGGTTGTAGTATCCATTAAAAAAAATTTTGAGTTACCACGATTTTATCAGCATTGCATATAAAAGTTTAGAAGACACATGTAGATTCCCTGTGTTGTAAATTAAATTGTTGTGTTGTAGACATTAGAGGGTTCTGTCACCACCAGAACCACTGGGAAAAAAAACAACTTAGTCACCAAGTTTGTCTATTTACACATCAGACCACTCTGATGTTTGCATCTTAATGAAGTATGCAGTTATTCTTTAAAGCAAGAAAAACTGCTCAGTCTGGGAATGGCTTATAAGAAAATAAAAACCGGATAGGAAAGGTGGCCTCCACATTGAGGTTGCAGAAGAGAATGGTAGATCCTCTCTCGTTTTCTCTCTCCTCCCTTGGGTTTGTTCATTCATCACCTCATCATGCCCCCTCGACGGTGTGGAACTGGCTTGGGGCTTCTGGGATGCAGCACTGGATGGGGAATGATGGGACAGCGTGGTCAAAATGTCATCACTAATCCAGTGCTCTCATCCACAGAGCTATATCTTCATCTGTCACCACGACCCGGGGTTTAGTCACCATTACAGGTGATGTGCGGCCACAGAAAGCTCAGCAGTGCATTGGGCTGGGAATTATGTGGTAAATATAGCCTATATTGGTTTGATTAGAATAGAAAAGGCCAGCAAGTTCCTGTGTGGCTGTCTAAAAGTAAATATAATAGATGGACATGGGGTGCCCGCTTGGCCTCACACACACTTATATTTTGCCCAGTGTTTCTAACATACCCATACTGGACACTAAGGTATCCCTGTTTTTTCTCAAAAGTCAGCAGCCATTGTTAATACAAAATTCTCTTTTTTTTCTTCAGTGTGTCCTTCATGCCAATATTTGGTTTAATTTGTTTAAGCAGTTTATCTGAGGATATGGCTTTAAAGAGAAAACGATGTAAATACATTATTGAGAATAAACAGATATACTAGGGCTGCATACTGTAAGTGAAGCAGCCTGAACAATGGCCTTTCCCTAATTTATTTATTTTTTTATCAACAGATGCCATGGTTTAAGTTCATTTTTAGAGACCCCACGGCTTTTATTTTTTGAGACATTCAGTGTGTCCTAGAGATTCATTAGAGGCTACTGAAATCCCTTGTATTTTGTACCTTGATGCAGAATAAACAGACTGTATGGCACAGACGTTTACAATTAGGCTAAACATATCCTTGTTAAACCCCAGAGTAAATGGGAAAACGCAATAACATTCTAACTGTACTGATGTTTGACAGATTTAACCAATATTTGACTGATATTTGATATTTGATATCTGATATCTATTTCCAATGGATCCCAATGATGCTATGTGTGGCGGCATTGTGGTCAATGAATGGTTTGTTGCCACCATTAGGAACCTCTGCATCTCCCTGCTAAGAAGTCTGGCAAACATGGCAGCCCAACGCCATACTGAGAGACATTACTCTGTGTCTGCTTCTGTATGTGTAGCTCAATAAATGTTGCCCATATCCTTAAAACTTTCTCATAATCTATTGCTCCTGTTAGCCTTTATCTTTTTCTGAATATGACAGCATAGCCGACAATGCTATCAAGCTAGCCAACACTACACACTCTGGGCAGTTAGAGCCGCAGATGGGTCTGGTAAAACTAGAGATGGATTATGCATTTACAGTGCTGGCCAAAAGTATTGGCACCCCTGCAATTCTGTCAGATAATACTCAATTTCTTCCAGAAAATGATTGCAATCACAAATACTTTGGTATTAATATCTTCATTTATTTTGCTTGCAATGAAAAAACACAAAAGAGAATAAAAAAAAAGTCAAATCAATTATCATTTTACACAAAACTCCAAAAATGGGCCGGACAAAAGTATTGGCACCCTCAGCCTAATACTTGGTAGCACAACCTTTAGACAAAATAACTGCGAACAACCGCTTCCGGTAACCATCAATGAGTTTCTTACAATGCTCTGCTGGAATTTTAGACCATTCTTCTTTGGCAAACTGCTCCAGGTCCCTGAGATTTGAAGGGTGCCTTCTCCAAACTGCCATTTTGAGATCTCTCCACAGGTGTTCTATGAGATTCAGGTCTGGACTCATTGCTGGCCACTTTAGAAGTCTCCAGTGCTTTCTCTCAAACCATTTTCTAGTGCTTTTTGAAGTGTGTTTTGGGTCATTGTCCTGCTGGAAGACCTCTGAGGGAGACCCAGCTTTCTCACACTGGGCCCTACATTATGCTGCAAAATTTGTTGGTAGTCTTCAGACTTCATAATGCCATGCACACGGTCAAGCAGTCAAGTGCCAGAGGCAGCAAAGCAACCCCAAAACATCAGGGAATCTCCGCCATGTTTGACTGTAGGGACCGTGTTCTTTTCTTTGAAGGCCTCGTTTTTTTTCCTGTAAACTCTATGTTGATGCCTTTTCCCAAAAAGCTCTACTTTTGTCTCATCTGACCAGAGAACATTCTTCCAAAACGTTTTTGGCTTTCTCAGGTAAGTTTTGGCAAACTCCAGACTGGCTTTTTTATGTCTCTGGGTCAGAAGTGGGGTCTTCCTGGGTATCCTACCATAGAGTCCCTTTTCATTCAGACCCCGACGGATAGTACGGGTTGACACTGTTGTACCCTCGGACTGCAGGGCAGCTTGAACTTGTTTGGATGTTAGTCGAGGTTCTTTATCCACCATCTGCACAATCTTTAGTTGAAATCTCTCGTCAATTTTTTCTTTTCCGTCCACATCTAGGGAGGTTAGCCACAGTGCCCATGGGCTTTAAACTTCTTGATGACACTGTGCACGGTAGACACAGGAACATTCAGGTCTTTGGAGATGGACTTGCAGCCTTGAGATTGCCCATGCTTCCTCACAATTTTGCTTCTCAAGTCCTCAGACAGTTCTTTGGTCTTCTTTCTTTTCTCCATGCTCAATGTGGTACACACAAGGACACAGGACAGAGGTTGAGTCAACTTTAATCCATTTTAACTGGCTGCAAGTGTGATTTAGTTATTGCCACCACCTGTTATGTGCCACAGGTAAGTAACAGGTGCTGTTAATTACACAAATTAGAGAAGCATCACATTATATTTCAAAGGGTGCCAATACTTTTGTCCACCCCCTTTTTTATGTTTGGTGTGAAATTATATCTAATTTGGCTTTTTGACAATTATTTTTGTGGTTTTCGATTAAAGACAAATTAAACGAACATTTTAATATCAAAGCATTTGTAATTGCAATCATTTTCTGGGAGAAATGGAGCATTATCTGACAGAATTTCTGGGGTGCCAATACTTTTGGCCAGCACTGTATATTAGCAAAGCTTGGCGCATGAACTGAGACTAACCTTGAATCTCTCATGGTTAAGTGTACACCTTTTGCCAAGGGAGTTTACTTCTACCATTGTAACTGTAGTCTATGTCACCCCAGATGCTAATGCCAAGCTTGCTATTAACGAACTATAGAGCCATTAGCAAACAAAAGACTGCTCATCTGGAGGCTGCTTTTATAGTTGCTGTTGATTTTAATCACTCCAACGTTAAAACAGTGTTGCCAAAATTGCATTATCATTTCTGCAATACAAGAGGAAACTTTCGATCTTGTTTACACAAACATCGCTGGAGCCTACACTGCGACCCCCCCTCCCTCATCTGGGACAGTCAGACTACCTTTCTGTGTACCTCATCCCCAATTACTCTTCACTTATGCAATGTGTGAAGCCGTTGTGTGGCCTTCAGGGACAGACACTGTACTTCAAGACAGGTTTCAACATATGGACTGGAGTATGTTTGCTTTACAGGCTAAATATTCAGCTTAATAGGCTTAATATTGACACTTACACCTCCTCTGCGCTGGACTATATCAAGAACACCCCTGACAGTGTTACCACACAAAAACAGATCACCACTCACCCGAATCAGAAGCCTTGGATGAATTAAGAGGTTCATCTTCTGTTGAAGGCTTGTAGCATTGCCTTCAGATCAAGTGATGCACAGGCTTTGGAATATTCAGGGCAAACCTGAAGAGGGGCATCAAAAAGCCTAAGCAATGTCTCTTTTCCACTGTTAGGTAGAGGAACACTTCTCTAACTCCGACCCCCAATGCATGTGGCAGGGCATCTAGGCCATTAGTGACTATAAACCCAGTAACTCTAACTACAGATGTCTCCTTCCTGAACCTGAAGCTTAATTACTTTTATGCCTGCTTTGACAGAGACAAGAAGGAGACAGATACCAGTACCAGACCCTCTGCAGACCACCAGCCCGTCAGACTCTCCTCCTCAGATGAGTACACTGCACAGAGCCAGATCAATATGTGCAGGGCTGCTGGCCCAGATGGCATTCCTAGGCTAGTGCTGAGAGCATGTACGGACCAGTTCACTGAAATTTTACAGCCATGTTTCTATTCCCTCTTTACCCACAACTGTAGGCCTGTGCATGGATCCAATTCCATCATTAAGTTTGCAGACGATACCACAGTGATTGGCTTTTTCAGCAACAACAATGAGACTCATGGACTTTAGGAGGGAGAGAGGAGGCACGCATGACCCTTTCCACATCGATGGGATGGCTGTCGGGCTTGTCTCCAGCTTTAAGTTTCTGGGGATGCACATCTTAGAGGACCTGTCCTGGACCACTAACACCTTCAGCCTGGTCAAGAAGACATACCGGTGCCATTTTTTCCATGGTGAATCTTTACTGCTGTGCAATTGATCCTGACCTCTATCCAGTTGTATCACAGTCTGATATAGAAACGTTACTGTTGCAGACTGCAAGGCATTGCAACGAGTGGTAAAAACAGCCCAGTACATCACAGGGACTCCACTTCCACCATTGAGGATGTCTAGAGGAAACGCTCTCTGCATCGAGCTCACAGCAATTTTAAGAACTTCTCTTACCCTGTGCATAGACTTTTTGCTCTTTTGCCCTCTGGCAGTGCTTCAGGAGCTCCAGATCAAGACAAGCAAATTGGGGAACAGCATTTCCCCAGAGCTGCCTCCTTACTGAACTATGTGCCCCATTAACCCCTTCACATCTTTTTTTTTTGTCACAGACTGCTCTACAGTCCTTCCTGTATAGCTTATTATTACATTGTACATACGCTATTGTAAATTATAGTCGTGGATCCACATATTGTCCATATATATTCAAGATGTACACATTTTTCTATCGAATATGCTGTATGTTCCTAGTTCTTTAATCTGTAAATATGTCTATAGTACATGTAAAACATGTATATCATCTTTATAGTACATTCAGTTATATACTTACCTGTAAACTTTATCCATACCTCTGCCTGTATTCTGTACGCCCATTTTCATTTCACTTGTACAAATACAGATACTGGTACAGATATTTTAAGTACTAAATGAACACAGAAACATAAACATAGAGGAATCCCTAAATCCATAGACCCATTATTGCATGGTCCACTGCAAGGACAAAAAGAATTGTCCATTTCTTTCTGTGATAAAAAAGAGGCTGTTTTACATCAGTATTACATAAACCGAATCACTTTTCAATTACAGTATATGGTATCATAAGAGATACACCTATCTGGCAGTTTGACCTCTTGAGAGAGTTACTGAAAGCAGATTATTGCACTTGGTGTTCAACTCTAAAAGCTTCTTATTTTCAGAGCAGGATCTGAAAGCTCTCATTTATGAACTCCTTTAGGGAGCAGCAGTCTGTTTCTGAGAGTATAACTGTCATGTATTCACCATTCCTCACAGAGCTAGCCTGTGCCTAGCGTTTTCAATGCCACAAAATCAATAGAAAGGAATGACAGCACACTTCATTCTGTCTCTTACTCACTTGTTGTATTGTTCTAAGACACAAGCCACTGTTTTGCGTCTATTATAAATACACTGACCACAGCTCCTCCTTTAAACATGTTCAGTATTCTATTCTCTAGCTATGAGCTTTATTCTTTGCTGTACATTGCACCTCTTTGACTGTAACACACTTTCTCCTCCTTTAGCAGAGCACCTTGAGAATCTATCCTCAGTGTTCATTGATTCTGTCAAGCTTTAGATGGAGAAGGCCCCTTATCTCTCTCTCTTTATCTCTTTCTCTCTCTCTCTCTCTCTCTCTCTCTCTCTCTCTCTGTTTCTTTCTCTCTCCGTCTTATTCTCTCTTCCTTAGTCATTGTCCCATTTCCTTCATCTTTCTCATTCATTTTCCCTTTCTTTCATCTTTTTTCTCTTTTTCACTAGCTCACTCTCTTTTTTTCCTTGCCCTCATTCTTTCTTCTTTCTTTGTCAAGTCCTCCTCCTTTCACTGTCCCTATCTTGCTCTTTCTTACATCCTCTTTTTTTTTACATCATTTTGATTACTTTACCTTTACTTTTCACCTATCTATCCATCCCTGCTCTCTCTGCCACCTCTTTTTTTTCTCTTTGGATCAATATTGATTATTATCTTTAAAATGGATTATCTGGCCTGAACGGGGATAAGACTCCACATCACAATATTTTATTTCACATTATCGTCATCATTATTTCTGCTGTGCAGGAGTTACTGCTTTGGAGAGACAGTAAACAAAAAAGATCCGGGTGGGGAGGGGGATGGGTGGGATTGGAGGGATCAGAAAGGGAAAGAGTGCCCCAACAGAGTACAGCCCATATCGATTCCCTTTTATGGGGAGAAGTGTGTGTGTGTGTATGTATGTGTATGAAGAGTTGCACTCTTTTTCTGTTTTGCTGTGTCAGCTGATCTAATGGAAATAAGCTTTTAAAAACAGCATAATTTCCTCATAAATTTATTTGTTTAGTTTTACTTTTTATTGAAGTAAATATTTATATAAATGCTTGGGTACAAAACTGCAAGTGTATGTGAGTGTGTGCGCTCCTTATGATGGTCGGTGCTCCATCACACTGTATCTGATGGCTGCATGATGACTATTGACGCTGCGATGATGGACGTGAATAAAAGTGATTATGATGAGTTATGATGAGACCATCTCTCCCTTAGTACTCTATGTGTGTGTGGGGGGTTGTATCAGTGTTGACCAAAGACCATACAACAGTGTAAGCCACTGTCTTCCGTGGAACCTGATTAGTGACAAAAACATACTGTATATGAATAAATCTCTGAATCATCATCATGTTGCAATTAGCTCATGTGACTAAGCATGCATTGCTAATAAGCATAGCTATACTTTTTATTTTTTTATAAACAGTGACTAATCGAGCTTGGCTTTAAGATCAGGACTATAAACAAAAAAATAACATCTATACTGTGTATAATGCAAATTTTTATGTTTTATTGGTAGCTTGTACATGATATATTAATATATATCCAACTTTGAATATTACCATTGTACACTAAATATTTTTCTAATATTTCTAAAAGCTGCTAATGTTTTATGTGTCTAACATCTAATTGAATTCATAGGTCAGGATGGCCCTTGCAGTCTGTGATACATCTAGAGCTTCCAGGGTTTTTCCTCACAAAGTCCTCACAAGCCTTGTATTATTTCAATACTTACACAGTTTATAAACACATAGTTCAGTAATCTCTATAGACGAACCTTGGTAGTAGAAAGGGTCATACTGAAGAGCTTAGCAGCTCTAAAAATGGCACTGTTATTAAATGCTACCTTTACCACACGTCAGTTTGTAAGATTTCTGCACAGCTAGATCTGCCCTGGGCAGCTGACAGTGCTGTTATTGTGAAATGGAAGCATCTAGGAGCAACGACTTAGACAGGAAATTGAAGACAATACAAACTCACAGAGGATGGCTTCTGAGTATTAAAGCATTAAGTACATGATATTTACCCCTTCTCTTTTGCATCACTTGCTACAGTTTAAAGCAGCCCCTGAAAGCAACATCAGCACAAAAACTATGTGTCAAGAGCTTCAGCTTCACACTAGCCTGAGATCACCATGTGCAATGCCAGGCGTCCTATAAAACAAGCTGCCACTGGACTCTGAAACAGTGGAAACTCTAGAGTGATGAATCATGCTTCAGTATCTGGCAGTCTGATGGATGAATCTGGGTTTGGTGGAGGACCCCAAACTGTTTGAAATGGTTAGCAGAGAGAGGAAGCTTGAACTGAAAGAAGCTAAGCAATTAATTCATGTCCATTTCAAGAGAACTTTAATTTCCCAGTCAAGTACAGCAATGATTGGCAAAGAGTGGTAGACTAAATGATGACATGACTAAATGATGAAATGAGGGTGTGCAGATATTGCATGAGGATCAAAAGAGCATGCTTTGTCAGCTAGTGGAATGAGGAGGAAACACCAAGGAGTCATATATATAAAATGAATAGTTGTACAAGTCGTGTTGGCATTTATTTTCTTATTTATTTTCTGTTCCAAACATTTTTCGTATCATGATGCAAAACTGTATGCTATTGTATCATATAATTTTACCCACATCCACCAGTTGCCACAAGCAAAGGAAACCAAAATACTACACAAAAAATGGACAAACTGGGTTTCAGACAGCAGATCAGTATTGCAGTATTTTAATATCCCCAATATCTATATTGAATGTGTTGTATCTGACTGGATAAAAAAGAGACCATAATTGCCATATTAGGGTTTAACCTCGCTTTGAGAGATTGTCCCTTTAAATTTAGAGTAAATGATCAATGAAATGTATTAGAATTAAGGGTTGTTCTGTACCATTGCTGCAAAGGGTTCTTGCAGGGTTCTTTTCAGGCCCCTTTTTGGCCAATACCATGGAATGATAATGTGGAGGTATTATTTAAAGGTGACTTTATCTATTGTATAGCTTTAAAGTTGTGCTGGTTTATGATGTATTATGAATAAGGTGCCTTCGCTATCAGTTACAAGTACCAAGCATAGTAATGTGTTGATTCTTCTCCAATACACATCATCCAACATCAGCTTATATGATGTATTCAGTCAAGATCTGAAACAAGGGTAAAGAACAGAGGAGGAAATGATGGTCACATACTGTGTGCAATGTTGGTAAAGGTAGCCAAGTTCTCTACTCAGCCTGTAACTAAGACTGGAGGCTGAGAGAGAGCTAAAGAGAGAGGAACTCCAGAGGTCAGCTGATTGTAGAAGCGCTCATAAAAGTTCCATTAACCTGCTTAAAGTTAAGAGGCTGTTCAGCTTAGCAGAAGACAATTACCACAAACAGAACATCACCATAAAAACCTTTGTTGCTCTTTGTTACTCTATCTTGCCCCTTTTCCCATCAACATACATGCCTAGAAGTAAAGCGTATATACACAAGTAGACCGACTTACACCCTTCTTCAGCAACAAATCAGTGTGTGCGGTGAGTCTGTCTGTGGTGAGTATGTGTATGTATATGTGTGTGTGACAGAGAGAATGAGTGGGAGTGAGAGAAAGACCCTGGGCTTTGCTCTTTATTAGTCAGTGTCTGGGGAAAGCACAAACCGTGAGTGATCTTTAAAGACATCCATTAAAGATAGAAATCCACATCCATATTTCTGTGTCTAAGCCTCCCCTCACAGCAGTTTCATTCTTTTTCCCAACCCCATTATCTCATATTTTAACACTAACGCTAATATCTAATGCTAAAGTCTAAATGCTGCTGTAGATTAAGTACACCATAAACTAATAGTCATTCAAAGTAATATACTGTAATAACATTAGCAACAGGGATGCTAGATAAATCCCTTTCAAGGTGCTTTTGAATGCATTTATTCTGTGTTTTAACTTGTTCTCTGGCTGGCCTCTGACAGAACATATTTGAAAATAGTCCGTTTATACTTTATGAAGCTTTTTTGAAGCACTAATGATACATAATTAATTGGCTCTGCTCTGATTTGCTGGTTCATGGTGAGGCATTGCATGTTGAAATAGACACAGGCAAGTAAGTGAAAAAAATCTCTGCATAAACAATGATGACATAAAAGGCTTCTTAGCCTATTTAGTTTTTAGTCTATCTCAGTCTATTTAGCAAGCTATACTTCTGCTAGTTACATGAGGTTTGGTGGTAGCATTGCTTGTAGAAGTTACCTGCTTTGATCTTGACAGCAACGTAAAGTAACTTAAAGTTGAAGCTCAGTATGTAACTTGTAATTAAGGTATACGTATATTCTAACATGCCTGTTACTGCCTGGAAAATAACATTTCTGCACAGGTTTTGATGCCTGCATCAGGATTATCGGGCTATAAATACATGTGGGATGTGTGACAGGATCCCTAGAAGTGGTATTATAGTGCATTAAATGTCTCGTTTGATATGTGCAAAGTGGGTGGCAAAGTAGATGTTAATGAATGGCAAAAAGGAGTGATTGCATTTGAGCATGCCAAAGGCCATAGTGTGAAGGAAGTTGCGGAATTAGCAGGTGTATCAAAGTGTCATATGGGTCTACTTGTCCAGTCCATGCCAAATTGATTTGCTGTTGTAATTTATACTTGTGGATGTTTTATTACTATTATTTAAATGGATAATTACTGCATGTGTGATTATGTTTCAGCTGGCAACAAATTATTTAACCCCAACTGATACAGTAAGCCACTTTTCCTTTGGTTGTGGAAAAGTTGCTAATCTGTTTCAGAAGGGTCTAATTATCGGCATGCATCAAGCATAGAAAGCATCTAAGGAGATTGCTGAAACTACTAAAATTGGGTTACGAACAGTTCAACGCATTATTTAAAAAATTGAAGAACAGTGGAGAAACACCATCGTGGAGGAAGGAATTTGGTCAGAAACAAATCTTGAATAAGTGTGATTGACGATCCCCTAAATGTTTGGTGAAATAAAATCACAGAAAAACATCAGTAGATCTCAGGGATAAGTTTAATATCAAAAGTAAGAGTCTTTCCTCACACACAGTGCAAAGCAAATTCAAGGGTTTGGGACTAAACTGGTTAAGAAAACTATTTGCCAGTGAGGCTAACCAGCAGAAATGCCTTTTGATTTGCTAGGGAGTATAAAGATTGGACTCTGGAGCAGTGGAAGAAGGTCATGTGGTTTGATGAGTCCAGATTTACCCTGTTCCAGAGTGATGGGTGCATCAGATTGAGAAGAGAGGTGGCTGAACTGGTTTACCCATCATGCCTAGTGCATACCGTCTAGGGGGGCCTGTGAGGGCAGTGCTATGATCTGGGGTTGCTGCAGTCAGGTCTAGGTTCGGCAATGTTATGTGCCAAAAGAGTGAGGTCAACTGACTACCTGAATATACTGAACAACCTGGTTATTCCATCAATGGAATTTTTTCTTCTCTGATGACACAGGCATATTCCAAGATGACAATGCCAGGATTCATCGGGCTTAAATTGTAAAAGAGTGTTTCAGGGAGCATGAGGCGTCATTTTCACACATGGATTGGCCACCACAGAGTCCAGACCTGAACCCCATTGAGAATCTTTGGGATGTGCTAGAGAAGACTTTGTGTAGTGATCCAAATCTTCCATCATCAATACAGTATCTTGGGGAAAAATGTATATAACTCTGGACAGAAATAAATGTTGTGACATTGCAGAAGCTTGTGGAAACAAGCTGTGATAAAAGCTAAAGGTGGTCTAATGAAATATTAGAGTGTTTTTTTTTGGCCGGGCAGTGTACATACACATACAAACACACACACATCCACAAATACACATACATAAACATAAATAATAATGTACAGAAAATATTAGCATGTGTAATCCACATTGCATTTCTGTAAATTAAACTACAATATATGGACAGTATATTTAAATTCATTTAAACTTTTTCACAGATTTTTTTTTCAAAAAGGGTGTTGACCATTAAATTGACCGCAGTCTAAATGATAAGAGGTGAACTGCAGGACAGCTAGATGCGCTCTGCAGATTCACCCTGGTGTGATAATGTGTGTGTGTGTGTGTGTGTGAATAGTGTCATCTGGGGAGCTTGAGCGCAGTGCAAGGGACAGAGAGATGTAATGGAAATGCTTCACTGGATCCACCCGCCCACAACCTCTCTCTCTTCCATCTCTCTCTCTCTCTCTCTCTCTCTCTTTCTCTGTCTCTCTCACTATACACTCTTGTATACCCTTTTTAATAATTTTTATTAACCTTCATCAATGCTTAATACTTCATGTATAGGTATAGTACAGGATATTATGTTGTACACATTCCTAAAAATAATATAAACTATTATTACAGAATGGCTTGAAAGGTTTGAAAGTTTTATGTGTTAGTGCATCAATCAGTGCTGTATAAAAAGAAAGGCACCTCTGTTTTTTGTGAGTACTGGTGGTGTTTGGATTTTGTGTTGTGTCTCTGATGTTAGTCTGGGAGAGGATGGGAAAAAGCTGGCCCTGGCGTGATTGCTGTGCCGTTAGGCAGCATGGCCGCCATGTAGTAAAGCGTAATGCTGTAAAATAAAACGAGGTGTGGAGAGAGTTGGAGTGCACTGTAAAGCCATTGGCTGGCTCAGCTATCATAAAACAATAAGCCGCTCCTATAAAACAAAGTGCTTATTAAATTATTTTAAACAGTACTGCATGATTTGGTTTTGCTTCGACCCAGCCGCTGGAGTAAATACAGACTTTTGGGAAAGTAAAAAGCACTATTGTCAAATACCCAAGTGTGAGATCTCTCTCAGAAAGACATTTTTCAATCATCACCCACATCACAAATGCAGTTAGTGACACTGGACAAAAGTGTTCCTCAAATACTAATTTACTATCCAAAAACCCTACTTTATTATTAAAATATTAACATTGCTGTAAAAATTGGTTACAAATAATCGTTTTAGATTAATAATTAGATTAATTCTGGAATCTTTTTTTTCAAAGGTGTATACTGATGAAGTTTAGCTTTGGTTAGTTGGGGCTTCATATTTGGGCAACTAAGTATACTGAATATGAGTAAAGCACTGTAATATTCAAACCATTTATTACAAAGACCTAAAAACTGACAACTAAGCCTATAAACCATTGTTTGTGTTTTATTTAAACTCTGCACCTCACACCTGAATTATTGTGTACACAGAAATACAGATCTAATGTATGGTCTAAAGGATGTTTTTTTGGGTGGTCAGTGACTGATAATCAAGCATTATTCAATAAACTTATAATGCTACAGGAGCAAAAAAATGTTTGAAATTGAAACTACTACTACTACTACTCCAAAAATTAATAATAAAATGTGGTTATCTAAATCACAGTCATAGACAAACACAATCTAACTCAATGATGTACAAATGGTAAGTTTATTGAGCACAGTGTGTAAACATTTACAGTGTAGGCTAGAAAAAGTAAGTAAACTTATGATTTGTACAGCCTTTTTCTTTGATACACCTTTGATTTCATGTTTAATCAATGATTACAAGGTTTTCAGGCCCTGAGGCAGCAAAGCTTCCCTGAACTGTAATACTCCCTCTACCATGCTTTACAGCAGGTATGGAATTTTGATTTTGGTTGTGCAGAGTCCTCTATCTAAGTGTTGTGAATTGTTGCTAAAAAGTTCTGTTCAAAATCATCTGTTCAAAAATGAGACAGGCTGCAATTTTTTTTGGATAGCAGCAGGTTTCTTCATGGTGTGCTTAATTAAATACTATTTTTGTACACATGAACAAAGGTTTTCTTCCAAAGGGTTTCCTTACACAATTGTATATGGTTTTTATCTTGGACATTTGGTTAAACATAAAAAAATAATTTTCAAGACTTTTAAAAGGCCCTTCACAGTTACAAACCTCACTAACAAAAAAATCTTGTATGAAACCATAGACTAAAAATGGAAACCAAAAGTAAATATTCTATCACACGCCTTCTGGGCCTTTTGAATGCAGTGTGTTGCTGAATTGGGTAAAGAACCATTTCCATATTACCCTATATGAGGAATATGGGGTAGACCACCAAACTATCATCATTAGATAAACAGTATTTTTTTTTAGTCTTAAGAAATAGAAGAAGCTTTGCTCCTGCTTCAGATATATAAAAAAAAGAATCTGGAATTGTGTTATATAATCAATGTAATGAAAAACTTCTCAATGCTGACATTACCTACATTTTAATACATCATATAATACTGTCTGGAAGTTATATGAATGGGACGAAAAGTCCTTTTATAGCAAGATAACAACCCCAAACACATAAAAAGTTACAGAAGCTAAAAAAGATGCCAAGCAAATTTTAGAAGCTGCTGAACTATGGATTGGCAACCCCCCAGAACACAGACATCACTGTGTCAGGGATTGTTAAGTTTTGAAATGCAGAAAATGCAATCAGCTTCTAAGGCTGAACTTCTAAGATTGAAGTGTTTACAAGAAGCATACAGGACCAGCAGTGTGAACCAGTCGAATGAGGCACTGGGAAGCTGGCTGAGGAGCCCTAGAAGGAGCAGGAGTATCATTAGGAAACTGCAGGACTTGAGCAGCAGAAAATCAGTACTGGAGGAGCAACAGCTTATGAAGCTGGCACCGGATCAGAATGGAGCAGCCCACAGAGCAGGAACAGTAATGGCTCACAAAGCAGGAACGGGATGACAGCCACCACGGGTGACCTCTGGCGTAGTAGTTCAGGTGGGCAGGATGAGAAAAGGTGCAGCTATGCCAGTGCTCTCTGTAACACTGGGCAGAGGCTTGGGACCATTAGATAGTTGTCTTACTGGCCTTTTTTCAGAGCTCCCAAGCAAGTGCTCCCTTGCCCAAAAAGTACTATTGCGGTACTATTTTTTTGAGTGAGCGGACTCGCGCAGCAACAGCACCACTAAGACCGCTTTAGCCTCCTCAGGTTGGAATGATGTATTAAATTGGGCCAAATTCCCTCACTCATTTAGTCTGTCCACTGCCCCAGCTTCCCAAGCAATGGTGTTAATGTGGACCCAGCTTGATGGTGGTTGGGTTGTGACACCACTCCTTGGGCCCTGGTAGGCAAAATCTTCTGCTATATAGAAAGCAAGTGAGAAGCTTTATTATATGTAAAATATCGTATGTAAAATTGCATATAAACATAGTTAATTTGGCTGATAGGATGTTCATAGGAGCTTGCAATGCTCTCACAGCAGTAAAATGAAGAATGATGGGTCATCGCCCGGCCTCTCTGCTGATCGGTAAAGCAACAGGTATAGGTGATAAAGAGCTGGACAGGACAGTCATCACCGCTGTCCTGAGCAGCTACTATAGATTCACTTACATTGAGGTAGTGGCGAGGTTCTCTAGAGTAATTATAGCTGTACAAAGACTATTAGTAGCTTGTTGTGGTAAGGACAATCTACAGCCCTGTGTGTTACGCCTTGTAAAATTATGCAGGTGGTTGAAACCAAACATAGATATAAATCAATAATACATTTGAGCACAGGCATAGAAATGTATAGGCATGAAATCTTAAATACTGAACATATGGAAATTGTACATTATGAGATGGGGCTACTGGAGCAATACCATCTAGCCTATAGATTGAGCTAATAATGCCTACCTACCTTACACCAGATAATCAAAATAATTATAAACATTTTAAATAATTATGTACTCTATATATAAATAATAAATATACTCTGTATATAAATAATAATAATAAATTCTTAATTGTTTAAGGGTTCTTTGGTGGTGATAACTCAAATAAACCATTTGATTTTATTTGACGTCTTTTGAGAAAATGCATGTCCACATGTGAAGAAATTAACAGATGTTTTTGTCTGTCCTTCCACTGTAAGATCAGACCTAAACTCTACAGGAAGGGATGAATAGCTGTCAAGAAGCTCTTGTTGAAAAAGACAAGGATACTTCTGACATTCTCAGAAAAATGAACTCATTGCTCAAGATTACACACCTCAACATCATGTGTGTGTTTGGGATTACTTGAGTAGTAAGAGGCAAAAATGCAAAAAACTGATATCTTGTCTTTATGCAAAAACAGACATTCATTTTTTTAGATTTAGGAATATCTCTCCGATATCATATTTTCATTTTGCTTCTGGTTGACAGTTATGCTGAGATGCTGACAAACAGCTATATTTTGATGGATATTATGTTGAATCGCTCTGTTGAATGGGAAACAACCAAATACAACCACACCTTCAATAACTTCCTATCTTTCTTTTCAATAAAAGCTTTTTCCAGTACTATCTGCAGACAATGTAAATATTTATGTCAGAGCATACTCTCCTCATTGTGTGACTTTGCATGCAATACTGCAGCACTACTGTTCTTTTTATGCTTGCATCTCAGGTCAAATGTAGGTAGTAGATATTTGCTATGAAAAATGTCATTATTGATGCTGAGTAAGTAGTGCATGAAACCCTTTTTGTGCGTGTTTTGGGTAGATGCCTAAAATGGGCTGTAATGGCTGTATCTAGAAAATAAGAAATATGCATGATGTAAAAGTTGGTGGTTGGTGTGGCTCAGCAGTTAACACCACTACCCAAAAGAGTGCTACCACCCCATGTGGGAGACTGGGGTTTAAATCCCAGCCTAGGAAGCAACTGCTGAGCTACACCAATAAAAGTCAACCAATAAAAATGTGAATAACCTTGTAAGTCGCTCTGGATAAGAGTGTTGCCTAAATGTAAATTTAATGTATGTAAAAGTGATAACCCATCTGCTTTATTTGTACAACAAAAGACAAATTATACTGATCTAAAGTGTTATTTATGTCTGCATACATGAAATGTTATGCAACCACTTTCTTAACCCTGAAGAAAATATTTTAAACCCTGAAATACAATATTGTAGCATCAGTGTAGAGACTTGTGAACATATCACTTCAAACAAATGCACTTTGATTGCATGTCAGTGATACTGAATGGCTAGTATAGGAGGCAGGTCACATATAAGCGCACACCTCTATATGATGACAAGCATTAACACTGGCACCTACTACCCCACTTAGCAACAGCTCAGAAACACATTTGACACCTAATTATTACACTAACTTTGACTTCTATTTCATTATTAAAGTCTCTCCTACTGCAAAACTAGTGTTTCCTGCTCTGTGTGTGGCCACACCTACTGCACAACCACATTCAGTACCGGCTCACTACACAGAAGAGTCATCCTGACGAACCCCAAAGTTCAAACAAATTGTCCAAATGTTACTCATGCCTTCTTCAAGCATCAGGTCCTCCCAGCTGTCTGCCGTTCTGTTGTTCACACCGGCCAACATCACCTTTGCCATCCTCAAGCTAGGCTGTACTGTCAATGAAAGTCCCACTTTGTTCAAGTCCAGCACTTCCCAAGGTCCTCCACACATGGCCATGGCTACCATGAGCCCACGGCCAGTTGAAGATCACTATTATATATCAATATACACAGTTTAACATCTCTAAAGGCTACATCACAGAAAGTTGTTATACTATATGGTTACAAATACACTGCTTTGTGTCTATGATATAGTTTTATGATAATATATTTATAATGTAGACATTAGTGAACCCCGGTTCCTTTCATTTCTGCTGAGAAGAAATTCAAAGCTGCAAGTTTTCCTACAAAACACCATTTCACATATAGCTAATCTAAATGATTTTTTTTAGGTTTGATTGAAAGTACAAGAACAGTGATTGATAAGTACAGGCAATATACACAACACCTTCAGTACATATCAGCATATTGTGATGCAAAATGCCGCAATAACATAGAGACAAAATGAAAACAAACTAAACCTAACTAAAACTCTTTTAGTGGGCTGAGACAGAATAAAGAATGAAGACACAATCAAAACATTTCTTACATCCTTTAAATGTCGTACTTCACGAGTTCTTTAGTAAAAGCAATGGCTGCATACATTTATTAGCAAAAGATTAGCTGCACAAATAGTTGCACCCAGAGGGAATCATCCAACATAGATTTGGCATTGTGAGACATGCAAATGATTTAAGTTTCACGCCATGTGACGTAAGTAAAGACAAGCTTTATCGCTATTCCTAACTGACCCAACAGCCACAATCGGCAAAAATTTAGTGATCTGCAGGAACTGTGTGAAAAAAATTAAATCAGAATAGGTTGAATTTTCGCAAGACTCCATTAGGAACCTCTACAACTCCATTCAGAGATATATGCATGTTGCCCTAGTAAGCATAGTGGCCCAATGCCATACTGAGAGACAGTAATTCTGTATATCTAACTTAATGAACATTACCCATATCAGTCTATGTTTTAATAATTTATTGTTTCTGGTAATCTTTATCATCCTTTTGAATAGCATTGCAATCCAGTCCATTCTGGGTGCAGCCATTCTTTTGATTACAACTGTATTTAGAACTGTGAATGCTCAAAGAAGAATGCAGAAATGTATCTTTGCATAGTTACAAGTTTTAACCCACCTCTTGTTGCGTTTAAATGTTCTGTATAACACTGCACAGGGTGTCCACTATTGTCACAAGCTTTTGAAGCCTTCTGGTACTATATAGAACCAGAAAAGGTTCTATATTATACCAGAAAAGGTTCAATATAGAGCCCTTTTTATTAAAAGTATAGGCTGCGCTTTACATCACACTGCATACTAATGAATGCAGTGGACTACTTAACATGGTTTATAATATAGATACTGCCATCCTTTTGGGATGATATCATGGTCAACTCTAAGACAGACACAAGAGACAAACCTTATTAGATTACCAGCCAATCAGAGGACAAGCAAACGGAGCTTACGCCAACATCCCGGGCAGGTCTACGCCTCTAAACCAGCCTGCAATCCGCTCTTTCTTTGAATACATTACTTGGGCCTTTTCTCGGTGCTTTGTTTCGCCAGCCTGGACGAGCTGTTGTCTCCGGTGCCCCATAAATAACGCTGATAGACTCTATTGGAATATGACTTTGCACCCACCGCCCGATTGATTTAAGGTGACCTCTGCTTTCTCAAAGCTATTGAAGGCCTATTTAACCAGATGAAGGCTCAGATTGTCCCGCGCGCCTGCGCATTAATTTACAATTCATCATCATTAGGAAGCGAGAGGTCCGTTCACGCCTCGCGCGGCCAGCCGTAAATTAGCACGTAAACAGGCTTTTAAACGGCACTTGCCGGACAGCTGCACGGTACCGCCCCAGCGCCCGCCTTGCTGGCGGTCCAAAAAGAGGCTCATTTTCTCTGTGAAGCCCAATCCAGAGCTGATGACGCTTTTTAATGGTGCCTAACAGTTGTCAGAGGCTTAACCACTCTAGTGTGGCGTTGTTGTTATCGTAGTTAACGCTGACTGTGGTCTTTGGCCAGTTGTTTACTGAATTTAAATGTGTAGTGGTCCAACAGTGACTGACACACTATTGTGATTCTCCATCCTACATTGATTGTGATTCTCAGACCTACAGACAACTTTGATTCCTGTTATAATGTTTTCGAGATACTGTTTTGTTATGTCATTCTATTATAATTTTTAGATTTTAAAACCGGTATTTTAAGCCAGCAAATCAGCTGATGCAAAGTTGTCGTATCGACAGCTTCCTTTTTTAATCAAGACCACAGCATATGTCATTCTCTTTCCTGATTTTTATTATGCATTGTCATTTTTTATTTTTATTGGCGCGTCGCTGCGATCCGACCAAATTTAATAGAGCATAAATCTGCTTCCCTGTTTCAGCTCAAGCCCGTCCGCTTAAATGGCGCATTATTCCAAACATATGCATTTTAATCAGCTCGGTCACACTTACAAGCAACGCGCTTAATAAGAGCATCAATCACGGCCGGGGCTCGCGGGGTCACGTGCTCATGCGCGAGTTAGGACTTCATCTGCTGACGGCAGTTCAGAAAATAGGAGGAGCGCCAATTAACGCAGTCAACAGAGACGTTTTAATGCAGATAGAACAGAAAGCTTTTTAGAAGAACATCATATCGAATTTCTGACCAAAGGTTTCCCCTTTGTTCTTCATGCACATTGCTATTAGTTATTATCAAGTGACTGTTGTTAATTCTTTCTGTTATTGACTTTCCCCCCACCTGTTATTGCTGATTATTATGTTACACTCTTGTTTGCTCTTGCTATTGTTTCATTGTTTTGGTTGTTTATTGTGTTTCTGTCTAAGTTAAATGTATTACGGTTTAGACATATACTGTGTTCCTATTTTGGTTGTTATTTATAATATGTTCTTGGTTGTTTATTCGTGTTACGATCTAAGTCACATTTATTGCATTACAATATGGTTACAATGGTTGTTTACTGTGTTACTATATAAGTTAAATAGATTTTGTTATACTATTGATTGTTTATCGTGCTACTATCTAAGCTACATATGTTACGCTCTTGGTCGCTCATTGTGTTACTAGGGTAAAATACGTATATTGTATGACGCTCTTGGTTGTTTATTGTGTTACTATTTAAGTTGCGGTGATTGTATTAGACTATTGATTGTGCTACTGTTTGAAATACATTGTGCGTTACTGTTTTAGGTTTATTAGGGTATGTTCTTGGTTGTTTATTTTTTTTAGTGTCATGGATATATGTTGTGTTACTGTCCTGTTTGGTTTTTGTACTGCTGTTTGGGATGTAGATTGTGTTACTGTCTTAGTTTATTGTCTTGCTGTCTTGGATGTTTACTGTAATATTGTTATGACTTATGTTTCAGTTGATCTCGAAAGCCTAAACAAGCGTGATAAATCACTGCTGATGTCCTGTAGTATGTCTTAATCTTCCCCCAGAGTATCTAATTCAGTCTGTTAAAGCTTTCCATGGTTCCCGCCTTCCCGGGGATGCAGCGCGGTATGTCCGGGATTCGATCCACCGCGCGCGCCCATCAATTACTCCAAATGCAGCCAATTAACGCCCGCGCTGGAATCATCGATCTCTAGCAGTTCCAGCGCGTCCTCAAGACGCGTCTCATTCCACCCTCTCTATTACTAGGAGAAAATACACCGTTAACTGCAACCGGCAAACACTATGGTGTGAAAAACAACCATTCCACGACATTAGAGGGAGTGCTAAATGACGCACAAGTTAAAGAACGTTTAAAAACGTCTAGCCTGCGTCTTACCAGATTACTGATCATGAGTAAATTTACAGAAACATTAATGTTCAGATATGAACATGAAATTCTTTACTGCTGGAAGTTCAAGGGTCCTTTTTTGTCATTCTATGTCTTTTCTGCATTCTCTGCAGCTACATTTACAGCACTGGAGAGGATAATGCTGTGAACGAAAGCTGTAGACTATTTTGTGTATAATAAATAAAATACATTTAATGAAGAAATTAAAAATGTTTAATAATTTATTCTTCTTAAATTGTGTTTTAAATTGTTTTGGTAATTTTCGGTAAAATACATATATGTGAGTGTATAAATGTCCCGATCGTATCCGACAGTATTTTTAAGATTTAATTAACCAACCTGTTCTCATTAATTACATTCATTTCACATTCAGCTTTTTCATTCAAAATACTGTTTTATTATGAAATTCGATGCACTCAAAACATTACACCCAGATATTTTCTAAAGCCCAACTCTGTCTGCTCATCTGACTATTCTTACAATGCTCCCCCCCTCCACAGAAAAAATAAGACCATAGATATTCTCAAATAAAGCGACTGAGGTATAATAGGAAAAAAATGCAAACGAGAAAATACTTTTTACAGTACATAAAGATGCTTTTCTCTGTTATTAACGTTCGTTAATAACGTGTTCTCTCGTGTGTATGAAGCCTCTCTCTCTGAAGGAAGGGGAGGGGTTGGTGCAGATTGGAGATGTATGAAGGAGGTGTAAATGTTGACTAGACAAGAAGGGTAGAGAGGAGGCTGAGAGGAGAGGAGACAGGCAGCTCCCACTCTGGTACACGTGACCGTCCCACGGATCTCTAGTGCGTCTCGTGCACGTCAAGCCTTTCGTGCTGCTTATTTAATCCGCTCCCTGGGCGCCTCGTTACCGGTCTGCCTGACCAAGCCGAGCATTAGCATTAATTCCGAATTCAAAAAAAGACAGAAAGAAAATCCCTTCCGAATACATCACTCCTTAATTTACCTCTCACGTGCACTTCCCGGGCCCGCTGTACCGGGACCCCGCGCTGGCGGTCGGTGGTAGCCTAATGAGCTACTCGTATTCGGTTAACAAATCCCCTTGTTAGAATGAAAAACATCATTTTGTAAGACTAAAGGAAAACCTATGTGGACCAGTTTGGACGTGTGTGTGTTGGGGGTGCGGGGAAGCGTATACATTACAATAATGATTTATCCCTCACTCATTCCAGTGTTGGGCAACATGTTCACTCGAATAGTACTCACGTTCACAGGCACCCTGAATTCAGCTACTATAAAGAAACATAGCTTTTAGAGCATTGATAATTTACCAATAGAATGGCAACCTCAGGTGCAGCCACACATGAGTCTAAGGTTACCATGGCCAGTGCCAGGCGTCTGCCAGGGTGTGTTCTCTGAAGTGAGGAAGCTCCAACCAATGTTTTTACAAAAAGTACCGACCACATCACCAACATCAGTGCCTGACTAACTACTGTTCTTGTGGCAAATCCTTACAGCGTTGTTCAAAGATCTAGTTTCAAGCCAAACTGGAACGACGGTTACTACAACATAGGGGAACAAACCCCTTGCTGATATCCTTGAAAGAAACGTTGCATGAGCAGGTGTCTACAAACTTTAGAACACAGTATGCATGGCGTTCTCTCTAATATGTTTCTGGGTATCTACTCTGTGACTCTGTTTTCTTATCGTTATTACAGTTTGCTCATGTATTACGCTGTGCGAAGTCTGGCTTTTTGGATGAAAGGCGGGGAAACAGGACAGTTGATAGGCCATTTTTGCATAGCAGGCCGCTGGCGGAGAGTTCTGGTCAAGTTTCATGCGGGTTGTTTGTTCGCGTGGTCCGTAGATTGGCAAAGTCCGCGAAGCACTTGGCTTTTTATCTGGTCAGTTGCACCTCCTCTCTCTGGTCCAGTGCAACAGCAGTGGGCTTGCTGAGCACGGCCGGCGTGAAGGTAAGGAAGCCCTCAGCTCTGGAGAAGTCCGCATTCGCCGATCTGGGCTGAGGTGCGGGTGGTGGTGGAGGAGGAGGCGGAACTCCACTCGTTTGACACGCTAGACACGAGCACGGGCTGCCGCCGGGGCCCAGCGCGTGTGCTGCACCGGCATACAGCGACGGGTGTCGGAAAGCGCACAAAAGCTCGGGTCGCGGGTACGGATGGTGGGAAGAGAGCACCCGTAGGCCGTCCAATGAACGCGCCGTCGGGTGCCCCGCGATTAACGGAGCGCCGCCGGCCGACGCCGCGCCGCCCAGCGGCGGGTAATAGGGCAGGGGCAAATGTGACGGGAAAGGGTATGGGAGGCCGCCCGCGGAGGCCGCAGCGTGGCTCAGCATGTACGTGTAGAAGGCGGGGTCAGCAGGGTGAGGCCACGTCATGGCCAGCCGCTGCCGTTTATCCTTCATGCGCCTGTTCTGGAACCAAACCTGGGATTGCAAATACATACATTTAGAAAAACTTACATGGCCTTTTATTATAAGTGCATGCATTTTGTGTGTCTCGATTTTGAGAGGAAAAATACATCGCACGTTTAAATCTGAAGGGGCCCAAAAACAATCCCTGTATAACATCGACCCAGAAGGCTTTTTTTTTTAGAAGTATACGTGCAGTCAGCCTGGCTATTAGCAAAACGTGTTCATAAAATCGTTATCGTCAATTACCTACATGATGGTATTATATATATTTTACATATTTCAATGATCGAACGTGTATTCTATGCTCAGTATATTTGTGGACATTATATAAAAACAGATTCTCCCTTGCGTAAGGTGCCCTGTCTAAATTGAATTAGACCACTCTCGCCTTACCTTAATGGTCGTTTCGGGCAGATTTAAGGCGGCCGCTAGTTCACACCGGCGCGGCCGGGACACGTAGTTTTCCCGGTAAAATTCCTTTTCCAGTCTGGCGATCTGCTCCCTCGTAAAGGCGGTCCGGTATCGCCGCATCTGATCAGGCCCATACGAGAGGGCACCAGGACTTGAGCTCCGCTTCCCGCTGTCCGCACCGCTTTCCTTACCGAGGCCATGAGACCCCTTATCACATCCTGGAGGAATGAATCACACACAGCTTCAGGCCCTCTGACAGCATGACAGCTGCACTGTATAAGCTCAGGCTACACACTATGCTCCCCCTTTTTTTGTTGAAGTGTAAATGAGATTTTTTATTACTGTTAAACGAGGAATACATTCAGCTGCATTGTCAACGTAAAGAAGGCATTCCGCTCGCCAATAAAAAACATTTATTTAAACGATTTAAACTATATATATATATATATATATATATATATATATAAAGAACCCTGATCGTATCATATGATCAGGGTTCTATAATACATAGAATAGAACATTGATCAGTGGTACTCAGAAAATCATATACCATTCAGCAATTATTTCATTCGATACCAATGACAGCTTAATGATAACCCCACAGAGTTGTTGCATGAGCTACATACGGGTAAAGAACATAATTTCTTCGATGTTCCTTCAGTATGTTATTGTTAAATTTCTGCTGCGGATCTGACTGTTGGATCACGCAGGCTACTGAATTCTCACTCACAGACTGCTTTCAAATGCCAGTGTGGGCTTAATCATCCTAAAAGTCCTTTAAGCACAAGAACAAACTCGTCGTCTGAACATAAGAGAATGAATGTTTTGCTGCATGTAAAACAATATCTTTTTTAAAGATTCTATGACGACGAAGCTACTCTCCACATAGACACACACACACGCACACACACACACACACACACACTGGCACACACACACACTGTGGTCTGGTAAATGGACTCATTAACTCAAAACGCAACAATCGAACCCCCTGTCAGCAGCACCGTGTGGCACCGCAAGTTGTTTAGTCATGTTTCTTAACCGCGACTTTCACACCACCAAAACAATGCTATGCTATGCATGCGAAGTTTGTCCAGGTCAGGCTCGTCCCCTACCTTGTCCAGTGGGGTAGTCAATGCTCTCAGGGGTGCAGCTGACATCTATCTCCTCGTAGAAGTCGGACTCTGGGTCCGAGCCACTGTCTTCTTTGTTGGGCAGGTCGGAGTGCTCTCTGTCCGGTGTACACGGTTTGCCTGCCCCCCTCGTATCCCCATACGCGCTGCTCCGCGAGTGAGGAAACGTGCCTGGGCTTAGGCAGTCCCGGCGAGCCGGCTTGTCCTGATGCTCGCCAGCAGAATCGGACACATCGGAATTCGTGGCGGTTGCCGGCGCGTCCTTCCTACTCTCCATGACGGATGCGCGCTGTGTGCGCGATGCGCCGGGCGGCGTGCAACTAGCGGGGAGGGGGCGGGTGTCGCTGGTAGATTGGGTCGCACACGGAGAGGCAGTCGTGTTGTGGAGAGTGAGCCGCTCGCTCTGGGACGAAACTCCGTGCCCCCCTCTGTGCTCGCGAGCCGTCAGTCTTAATAGGGCGGGCGTCATAATGGAGGGCTCGGTGACGCCACGCCGCGATTTGAAGGGAATAAACAGGCAAGCGTGAAAGAGATGGGGGTGAATAAAAGGCTACGCCAGAAAAAAAACAGAACATATAATAGAGCACGAGCATATGACACCTCCAGAGACGAAACGAGAAGCCAACATTCAGCACTAATAAAAAGCTCCACTATTAGCTGGCTATTTACAAGCGTCTTTATAGAATCAAATGCACTTATTTGCGAATATTTGGTACACAAAGAAACATTTAGCTGAACATTTTTTTCTCAACACTGTGGGTTAATGACAGAAAGCAAAGCTAGAGTCTTTATTACAAATAGTGGTCAGTTGAAAACAACAGGTGAGTCAATGTCGGGAGTTGCGAATGAAAACTACAGTATGAACTGGCCTACCCTGCAGAAACAGTGCACTGTAATAATTCACCAAGAACATAGCCTTTAAGGCCACAGTTAATAGAACCGTAAAATAATTTGAATGCTTAAATGTTTATTTGCCTTACTAAATTGTTCTTTCCCCAGGTAGCACCAAAAAAGATGATCAGTATTAGTCCATGAACCTTTTTGTGGTACTACATTTTGGATAGGAATGTAGCTTTACACGGTTTTTAGACGTGTGTTGTATAGAACAGGGTAGACTACCACCTTATATCAGCTCAGCTTAAACAGCTGAATTAAACGGTTCTGATAAAGAGAGGGCAGCACGTCGTCCAGTATATCCCACATTTTTGAGTGGGTTCAGGTAAATCGAGTAATTGGACTAGTTTGTAATAATGCTGATAGGTGACACGGGCATAATGTTCAATAACGAGTATATCTAATACTTAAATAATGTCATAAAACTTGGATCTGTTCAAGCCCTGTCCATTATCGTCCTGTTCCGAGCCGCACAGTGACTGTCTTAATGGCAGCCCAGGAATATATTAGAACATGTTCCTCTCGGATCAACACACTGACTCGCGCTGGAGAATGTCAAACCGGGCGAGAATATTCCAGATGAGAAGTGCTGTCTCCCCGGCGGAATTTGAAGTGAACACTTCATATTTTCATCTTTCAGCGCGCCATCTTCGTCACGCTCTTGTACACGCCCCTCCCTCTCTCGGTCTCTCTCGGTCTCTCTCTCTCTCTCTCTCTCTCTCTCTCTCTCTCTCTCTCTCTCTCTCTCTCTCTCTCTGTCTATCTCTCTCTCTCTCTCTCTCTCTCTCTCCTCTCTTTTCTCCTCATTCGTTCTTCCAAAGCGGTGTCAAGTAAAATGCAGTAAGGTCAAGTCCTTCTGGCCGGTAGTCAGAATAACAGACTATTTGACATTTAATTGGATTTGTTTAAGCCAGGCTAACAACGCCGCTCTTGGGACTTGTACTGGGATACGCTGTCTTTTTTTCATTAAGCAGCCAGGAAATTAACAGCTCTTTCAATTTTCACCAAAATCCTTTTATTACAGATAGCAGAACTACACTCCTACAATTGTTCTTTTTTAATTTGCATGATGCTGTCTTCATGATTCAGTATTCTCATTATAGGCTACTATGAACGAAAATGTCATATATGAAGACGACAGTCACGGCAGTATTCACTGCATAGCTTACTAATAAACATGCTCCAGTTATACAGTTGATTGATGCTGGTTATTGCTGTTCAAACAATGCAATTACATTCAGTGCCACAATTTATGTGATACCTGTTTTTCACAATGTCACTTGTCACATTTGAGCATATTTATATCCCTATGCAATGTTACACTCCACTAGTAATATATTTTGGCAATAACACATTACATTTTTTGTTTAAATAGGCTACTTTGAATGTTTTAGAGTGCAAATGATTAGCTGCTTTGCTACACTAAACAAGATGTCTTCATTTGATAAATCCTAATTTACTTGTATACTGGGCAAAGGCATCAATTGTTTTCTTTACTTGTATTGAAGACAAAGCCTAAAAGGAAGTTGTAGCTTCCTTACGCAGTTCTCAGAATCAGTGAGGAGCGCTCTGATGGGAAGGTTATCTGGAACGCAAAGCCAAACCCTTAACATGACTGCTTGCTTTCAGGGAGGAGGCCTTTGATGTGCTTTCTGGCAGTAAAAGTTCACTAAGCACAGTGATGTAGTAGAGTGGCTTTTACGGATATGGCCTTTGGGGGAGGGTTGAACTCAGCATAACGTATTCACGTTCACAGTGTTCTGGAAAGCTCTGGTTGTGTAATTACAATAATCTGTGGATTATATTTAAACCATCTTAAACACTAATGATGGATATAAACCCCCACGGGCATCTCTTAATAATTTATATAATGCCAAACATAATGGTGAATTGCATGCTTCTCATTAGGTCAAAAGTACAAAGTTTAACAATATAATTGTGTCACAAGAACTGCGGAAAAAACTATTTATAAGTATCAAAAGAGCACTAGGTAGATATATATTTTTTATTCTTCTCAGATTTTGCACTTGTATTTGCTCAGTGTTCTGGTATGGACAGTGGTCATAAGCTTTCTCTCTGTGGGAAAACTGGTATTCCTAAAGTCCTAAGAACCACCAGCATCACTTTTTTTTAAACGGCGCAAAGGGCCGGGACACGCATGGAACTGGTTAATGACGTCAGAGGCTCATTGCGTGTGACTGTGGTGACACTGCGGCGTTTGGACACTCAAAGCTGTGCTAGTGCGCCCTCACCTGTCTGAAAAAAGAACGACAGGGCAGGCATTTTAGAGGTTGCTCTCTCTCTCTCTCTCTCTCTCTCTCTCTCTCTCTCTCTCTCTCTCTCTCTCTCTCTCTCTCTCTCTCTCTCTGACGCACAGAACTCATACATTATCTAGGATTTTGGGAGAATCACTGTTAACCAGCAGGCATACTGGGAGACATTGTGGACACTGTCAAAAGTAATAGGCTGATGTTAAGATGATATAATCTTTACGAGATCAAGAGCTTTTATGTTTTAGGTCCAAACTAAATGTAACATTCAAGAAGACGACCATCACCACCCCAACACCATCTCCAACAACAACAATGTCATCATCATCATCATCATCATAATCATCATCATCATCATCATCATCATCATCATTAACAATAACAACAACTACAATAATAACAAGAAAAATAAATCTTTATTGAGTATTTATTTTGAGATGACCACTAGTGTACAGGTCTGTATTGTTGTACTTATTATTGTAATAAGCAATTTTATCTAATTACTCCGTAAGCCTTACAGACGGGTACTCTGCAGTATATAGCTGGACCGACGATAAAGTTGTTATCAGGAATGGAAATTACTTAAAACCTTGAGCCATATGCACAATATATACTCAAATTACAGTTCGCTTACCGTATGCCAGTTTAATAGATACTATCAAAGTCTACATTTGAACTTACACATGTCCGGCTTTATGACTTTGGACACACAATAAGCGGTCCTTCTTGTGATAAATTTATAGAATACTATACAATCACTGTAGTGTATTTATCAATCCCGAATGATCCAACATGCTCCAGGGTTTGTGTTTAGCATTGCCTAGTTCATACAACTAACTCTACTTTCCTGAGCTCTCCCATCTTGTGTACATTCCTAAAGCAGCAATAAACTTCTGGGCGTTCCTTTGAAACGTCCTTGAACTTTGAACCTGAAGACGTTTGTCACTCTGGAGGATCGCAAATGCTCTACAGCTAAAGCTCCAGTCAGGCTTCCCCAGTACTAGCTCTGAGTTTACTAACTAGTCCCACATAAACTGAAGCCGTTCACTATACGCATCCTTGCAACGTGAATGTTTTTGAAAGCCGCTTTCGTTTACTGTTGATATTTTTCTCTAAACAACGTTCAGTGAGTTTTTGGATCAAATGAACATGCTGAGAGAGGCCTCAGTTCAAAAGTAGAACACTGTCATGTTTTGGGCAATGAGGCCTAAAATCTTTATAGAAATCTTAGAAAAACATCTATAATTAATTACACTGAAGTGCTATCTTTTTTCATATATTGTGTCCCAGGATTGTTATTTGCTATCGACGGAATGATGTCTGAATAAAAGCCACCTTGAATATGTGACTCTGTAAATTTAGTATTCTGCTAAGTTAGAAAGTTAATTTGTGCCTAGGAAAAATAACTATCATGTTTCATAACACGCTGTAACATATTATTTTTACATTATATTAGGCCAGTTCCAATTGCTTCCTCTTTCAAGGACGACAAAAGCATATCTGACAGAACTATAGCCTAAGGTCTTGTTTTAAAAAGATCTACATTCCACCCTGCTCCTACTACACTAAGTCATTTTCTAGATATCACAAATATAGAACATGCCGTTTCTTTTTACTGTGTTTCCTGTTGTTGTTGTATAATGCCACTAAAGCTACTTATTTGGTGCTCGAAAAGCTGACCTCTTAACCTTCAAAGCATCTTCTTCTGTTGCAGGACCTTTGGCCTCGCAATCCTACCCTATTTAGTCCTTCCAAACTTATTTCGTTAAGACGAAAATCAAAGCAGGTACCTTTGGACTATTAATATTTATTTTCAGCATAATAAACGGAATACCTGCTGTTTAGAAGTGACCCCGAACTTTTGAGACACTTTTTGTTCAGAAATAGAGGAAATGTTTAAAAGTAGCTGAATTAAAGAGTTATCTGATTTACAACAGCACACAATTAATCAGTCGTGCATTCATGCAAACATTCATTGATACATCAAATAGGAAACATTAAAGTTATAGACCAAGTTAACTGATTAATGTATTTTCACCATTGTATATATATATATATATATATATATATATATATATATATAAAATTAACCTACACAATATATATTATATTATATTATATTATATTATATTATATTATATTATATTATATTATCAATTGTCCTCTCGCAAAAAATAAATAAAATCAACTGAAGGCATAAACCGTGTACTCAAAATACTTGGATTTTTTGCAACGCTTGTCAAAGTTGTCGCTTCATGGAATATATAGTTGTGTATTATACAATGTAATATATAGTTGTGAGTACACATAGAATCCATGAGACCACTGAAATATGGAAAAATTATTTTGGGCTATTTAAACGAGGGGTGCCCAAAAAAAAAGAAAAAAAAGAAAAACGTATTTATTTTACATTTCATTACACTATATTTTGTAACTAAATGCGTAAAAAATATCAAATCAAATACATTCGCAAAGAAAAACAATAACTCAATAATTAAGTGTTATATAGTATAAATGTTAATGTTTGGGTGGAGGTGAGATTCAAATATGTTTTTGGTGGAATAAATCAAACAGTATCACTTATAATAAGTCACTTATAACGAGTCTTATAACGAGACGGATTGGATCAGCAGTAGGCCAGATTAGCATTACATTCTGTATCTAATATTCGAGACGTCACAACCTCTCTGGAGTGGACTATAGTCTATTCTTGTTTACAATCAATGCACTGCAAATTTCAGAAGTAAACTCTGAAGTAACGATGGCAGCCGAATATCAAATACACTGCCAGAATGAAAAAAAAAAAAAAAAGATGCACCCCGAATAAATGGTGGAATTGCAATGCTATTGGGAAGAAAGATAAAGGTTTCCAGGAACAATACATTATGCTTCAACTGATATAGGCAATATTTATTGACCTACAAATAAAGTGCATAAAGTGTCGCTTCTTATGCTGCAGATTTTGCGGTGAGGGTGGGGTGACACCAGGCTTTCTGGACGTGTGACACGTGGCAAAAAAACGTTGATCTTGGTACTGACCAAGGCTCTGATCTGAATGCAGACCATGGTAGTCTATCAGGACACCTTTGGAGTCGTAACGGCATGTAGCCTTGCTTCTTGCAGACGCCTGCCAATGGTTCTGGCTCCAACAGAATAACACATGGAATTCATAACTGTTCGCTGAATGTCCTCAGTCGTGGCTGTTGGGTCAGTCAGGTACAGCAATAAGGCCCGTCCTTGCTTACGTAAATTGGGCGGCTGAGCGCGAATCAATCGCATGTCTTACAATGTCCAACCTACCCATCAAATTCATTCCTGTCGGCTGATTCCTTCTGATTCAATGGTCACTAGAGCTCAGTGACACTGAGAATATTTCTGATTATCACTTTGATTAATCAGTCTATTCAGTCTTTAGCAGAATTTAGTAACACTGGGATTGATTACTGATCATCATATTGATTTATAAATCTACTCAGGCTTTAGCAGAGCTCAATGACACTGAAATAAATAACTGATCATCACATTGATTTAGCCATGTACTCTGACTTTAGCAGAGCTCAGTAACACTGAGATTAAATAACGTACCATTGCACTTATCAGTCTACTTAGGCTTTAGCAGAATTCAGCAACACTGATAACTGATCACTATACTGATTTAGCTGTGTACTCTGACTTTAGCAGTGCTTAGTAACACTAACATTAATAACTGATCATCACACTGATTTATTAGTCTACTGACACTTTAGCAGAGGTCAGTAACACTGAAATTATTAAGTGATCTTCATATTGCTTTATCAGTCTACTCAGACTTTAGCAGAGAGCAGCAACACTACTTTTAATAACTGATCATGGCACTGATTCATCGGTCTTCTCAGACTTTAGCAGAGCTCAGTAACATAGATTAATAACTGATCATTTTAATTATTTAAGATAAGATAATCTTTTATTGATCCCACAGTGGGAAATTTGCAATGTTACAGCAGCACAAAAAAAAAAAAAGAACAGAAGTGTCAGGAAATATACAAATTATAAATAAGATCTATATATATAAAGTACAGAACAATATATAATTAAATACTAAAAAATTTAAACCCAGTTGTATTGCACATAGTAGAATAGAGGTAGATTACTGGGTATTATTGCACATAGTAGAATAGACTACTGTAAAAATAGACAACTGTAGAGACTACCGAGGGGAGCGGCTGTGAAACAGTCTGACAGCGGCTGTTACGTCAGTCTACTCAAGCCTTAACAGAGCTCAGTAACACTGAGAGATTAATAACTGATCTTCACTGATTTATCAGTCTACTCAGACTTTAGTGACCACTACCTTATTTATATATGACGAAATCTATATAAACTACAACAGACTGTCAATAGAGGGGAAACTGACTAGAAAGTATTGCAGGACGGCCCTCACAGAAAAAGAAGGTGATAAGCCTCGTAAATAATTTCAAGAAGCTAATGGTAAACGCCCTGGACCTAACGGGAGCAAGACATATTTACAACTAGTAGCGAATTGCATTTCCATGCCTGATACTGGCTCGTGATTCTCACCGAGATAAAGCCTACAGGCTGCTGACAGTGCTTTTGCTCAACTAGGAAGACCTTGATCAGATAACGAAATTGTTTTATTGACTCTGACTTCTGTGTGCGGAAATGTTCAAGGCCACGAACGGCATCCTCCAGTAATTTAGAACGTCTCCTTTTCGCTTGGTCGAATGTAGAGTTGACTGACGTCTCTGTGTTTTACTTCCTTAACTCCTAAGTGTTCAGCGTAATAATGATATTAATTTCTAATGTTTTCCGTTTTATAAAGACCACTCAAATAACCACTTGAATGCTTAAAATCTTCAGATTGATGGAGAATGTGCTGTATATGTGTTGAAAATTCTTCTATACAGCATCTAAAAGTGGATTTTCTATTGTTACAAACTTAAAGCAGTTGAAGCAATAGTTAACGTGCTCTGCTGAAGATTAGAGAGGGTTTTTAGGCCTTGTCACACGATTAGTCTACCAGATCCAACCCTTCGCGCTCACCACCCTGCCAAGCAAGGTTTAATGAGCCTACCCAACTTGAACTTGACCATGGAGAGCGCGCTGAGTAAAAAAGCATGCATTTTGCCACTTAGAAGGGGGTTTCTTTCTAATTTCTAGCTATTTCATCATTAATATTTATTAACGAGATCATTCTAGCTTGTATGCTGTCCAAACTGATACAAGGTCATACAACGTGTCCCAGATGCAGCAATGAGACATCGAAGCTGAATTTAGCAGGACATTCTAAAAGGAAAACACTCCGATGACATGCAATGACTATCCAAGGGCGCTATATTCTACTTTGAAATCTTATTCCTTTAAGACTTTTCCACAATACCAAAATGCAGTGAATTAAACATACGACTCAGTGTTGCATTTCTGGATCACGTTTTGAATGCAATCTAAGTGCATTGCTATTAAATTATTTGTATAGCATTATAGACCGAAGTCATTAACAGGGAATTCATGTTTTGCATCGAATTGATCATACTTGCAACAAATAAAAAATTGCCCTAAAAATTGCAGTCTGCCCTATGTATTCTTGTAATCGGAAATTTTGCATTATTGACCTGTAATATTAATATTGGGAATTCCAAAAACGAATTCTGGTCTTTAAAACATATTGCACTAACCTTTAAAGTGTGTGATTACACTTATTGTACGGCAAATATATTATTTTGTTTACAAATTCAAACGTATTCAAATTTAAATGTAAACTTATTACACAAGTAAAGATGCAGGGTCTCTCCTAATGTCGAAATGTATGTTTTATTTTGGTGGATTAAAGATTTTCATGGATTTGATGTTAGATTACGTAAATGCATATTAAACTCCTGTTTTCAGTGCCTGTAGCATTTCTCCGTAACATTTTCTATGTTTATTTTCCTATTGTATTACAACACTGTTCAGTTCTGGCCGATTCCTCGTTTCAGCAAGGAACTCTGCTGCTTTCTGCCATCTTCACCTAGCAAATTTGAACCGGTTAGCTCCTGATTAAACACGCGATGATTTGGCTGCGATAAAAAACTAATATGAGAAAATGAAATGTAAATAGATTCCAATCGCGTGTCTGACACAAACGTGAATAACTAACTAACTAACTAACTAACTAACTAAATAAATAAATAAATAAATAAATAAATAAATAAATAAATAAATAGGGTCTTAAAAGCCCCAAATATTTCGTTTCTGAGCGCAACGGGTTGTATTCTTTTCGTGATTCAGGCCCTTAATATTTCTCCAAGGATAAAATCTTTTAACTCATATGTGGACTTCTCACCGGAAGCAATGGTTAATTTTCGTCAAAACCATTTTTGCGTTGTAGATACTGTGTCAGATTGTCTTGACAAGTTCCATGATCTAGTATTCACACATTACCACATTATTAGTATTACCACATTTAAACTTGTCGATGGTTCTCATTTTCAGCTGTTTAGTGACCACTATCTTAAATCACTCCAATCATAACAAATCTCTTCCCTTCTCTTTGTGTTACATGTTCAGGTAATAATTTGTTCAAATTTTGTTTAGATTTGTTCGTTTTAACGTTGTAACCTTAAATTAAATGTAAAAAATATCTAGAGTGCTAGTATTACCCAAATATTAAAATATATAAAGAAGTTTTATTTTTACATTACAAGTGAAATGTATATTTGTATATTTATGTATATTTGATTGCGTGGCAGTCTACATTCACCTTTTTTCACTTTCTTTTTTCTGAGATTCTTGCTTCAGGAAGTTTATGCCTGGGGGAACTGAATAATTGACAATATGATCTCATACAGTTTTGACTCATTTGACCACTCCGTTTACATTATTGAGTAAACCAGTAATCTTACAATCCGTGAGTCAAGTCAGTGACTAGTTATCCTCAAAACATTTTGTTTGACTCCACAACAGGCAATTAAATTTTACCTGCTTGGACAATCGTTACCTAATGATTAAGTGAAGATGTCTGCAGAAACCAGAAAACATTGATATAGTCTATTGTTTGCTTTTGATGTATATACTCTAAACGTGTATTAAATATATGTTTAATAAGAAACAAGGAAAGCAGAATGTATTTATGAGGTATTAAATTTCAGATTTACTTGAACACTTGGTAACTGATAACAGGCACGTCGATTACATTCGACATATTTTGAACCATCAGACATTTCGCTTTGACTACTTTTATGTCAAGCGTGTTTAGAGTCTTTATTAATCACCCTGTCCAACTTGACCCTCCACTGTTTTATATATATATATCTTTCACTACTCTGCAGTTGGCTTGGAGCTCGCACTGATTTAACCAGAGTTTACCCAAACACAGGCCTCATATTCTGCCCGCCATTTTATTGGACGCTAACGTCCGGCAGGCTCTCTTATACCTCCATGCAATGGAGGCCTATCCTACTTATTAACATTTAACATTGAAAATGACATTTAACACGTAACAAATCGAGTCTTTCGCGAAATAGTTACATGTACAATTTCGTTTCCCTACAATGTAATATAGCTGTGAATATTGCTTTGAAGCGTCTGCGAAGTTTTCTTCATAGTGGCGTGTAGCGTGTTGATTGCATGCTGTTTCACTGTTCCTCTTTTTCACTGTTCCTGTTTGTACTCTTGATGATACATGTGTCCTAAAAATAACATACGTATAAGAATGATTTTTGAATGTTTTTGTATACTGCTAGGGTATTTTGTAAAGATTAGTTTTGATGTGTATTTTAGTCTAGAGATAAATAAGAATACATGTATGAATGAATGTTCCAATGCAGATGCTGAAATTCAAATGTAAATATTAAAAAAACCCTAAACACAAATAAAAGAAACCAACTTTAGACTAACGAATCAAGATCCAACAATGCTGACTGTGAACTACAAGACTGGTTTTGCCTACATTTCTAATTTTATATTTAACTGATGGTGCGTTTGTTATAAATAAAGCAGAATACCACTGGATAAGGCACATCTGCTCATCGTCCAAAAAACACAGGGATGGAATATGTGTGTCCATGCGCAAACTGCATCTGGAGAAAATGCTGGACGTACGAATACACGCAGGACCCTTCAAAAGACACTTTTCGCACATCCTTGACAAACTCCGTATCAATTCCCCACAAAAAAAAAGACAAAAAGCGCAAATTCTACTTCATTCTCTTAAATCCTCTTCAACCGCGATGAAGTGCAACCAGTTGAGCGCATGTAAAACGCCATGTTTGCCCTCCTTAGCTAAAGATTCAGAGTTGGATCGGCGGGCTAGTAAACGGCAGAAACCTTCTTAAAAGCATTGCGTTCAACAGACAGTTCTCACCACTGGATTCTTCCACCCTTTTGTGAGCTTTGATACGGTCCTTCAAAGCCTGAATGGACCAACAGGCGCAGCGTCGCAGCCAGACGGCAACTTTCAACTTGACCTTGGCCTGCAGACGCGTAAAATGGGCAGACAAACACAGACACTGTTCTCCGTCTTAGCATCTTGTAAACACGACCGAAAGGGGCCGAGGCATGATCTCCAAACCCATAAGCACAGAAAGCCTTTCTCTTACTTGTCCAACAAATTATGTTCATTTTCAAGCACGCTGTTGAGCTTCATTGGGTTGGATGTGGGCTGCATGTTTCTGTTCTGCATGTCGGTCTACAGTATTACTGATTATTAATTTAAAATTATATGACTGGGTATTATTACAGTACTAGCTATATTGTAGTAAGGCAAAATCGTAAGTACAAAACGAGTGAGCGACCCTTAAACATTGCGCTTACAGTAAAATGTTTCGTGGGTATTTTCTTTTCTCTTAAAGTGTATATGTAAGTTGTGTATAGATGAAACAATACCTCAAAATAGCAAATTCAGAAAGAGATCATTTGCCCACCACGTCACTAGATCCGTTGTGAATAAAGAGTGCCCTCACTGGCTGCCGGCAGGACCATTGTTTCACAAGGACAAAAGAAATTCAAATTGCAACCAATGCAAATTGGTTTTAAAGCAACATGAATCCGCTTATGGAGGATTCTTGAGGCTGACCCAGCAGCGGAAAGTCTTCTACTTTTACCTTTCACCATGAATTTGCTTTAGAAATTTGCGTTAAAAGACCACGGGTGACTTTACACACTTTGGCACTTTCTTTAAGTATCTTAAGAGGAACTAAATGCTTTAAAAAGACTGTTCCTTTTATAGTACCGCATTTTCTTTAATTGAATTGTTTGCACTTGAAACGTTGAGTCCGCCTCAGACGTGTCACGTGGCAGGCTTTGAGCCAATGACTGCGCGACCTGAGACGCGCACGGGGGCGAGTCAGAGACTCTTGACTCTCGCGCAATCGGCCGTCTCCCGTTTTTCAGTCTACGAGCTTTTTTAAAAAGAGACACACGACTCGATGTCCGACGGGCTATGACAACGTCACTGCTCCTCCGCCCTCGCTGGATAGATCCGGTCATGTTTCTTTACGATAACGGCGTCGGCTCGGACGACGCAGGCAAGAACATGGAAGGATTCCCGGGAGGCAACTTCGCGCCGAGCTCTTGCAGGAATCTGATGGCGCACCACCCCGCCTCCGCGTACACGTCGAGCGAGGCGGCGACGGGAACGGGAGCGGGCGAGCCTGGCAAGCAGTGCAGTCCGTGCTCAGCCTCGCAGGGCTCCGGCGGCGCTTCGCTGCCGTACGGCTATTTCGGTGGCGGCGGCTACTATCCGTGCCGCATGGCCCACCACCACGGGGGCGGGGGTGGGGTGAAATCGTGCGCCCAGTCCCCCGCCTCCGCCGCCGCGCCTTACGGGGAGAAATACATGGACATGTCTGCCACTTCTGGCGAGGATTACGCCACTTCCCGGGCGAAAGAGTTCGCTTTCTATCCGAGCTACGCATCCAGCCCTTACCAGCCGGTCCCCAGCTACCTGGACGTGCCCGTGGTGCAGGCTGTAAGTGGGCCCTCGGAACCCAGGCACGACTCTTTATTACCTATGGAAAGCTATCAGCCGTGGGCTATCACGGCCAGCGGCTGGAACGGGCAGGTCTACTGCACTAAAGAGCAGCCGCAGACAGGACACATGTGGAAGACTTCTTTACCAGGTAAGACGAACTTACATAAAGGTAGATTTTCCAAAGGTATTTGCTGTGCAAATTAAAAATATTTGAACGAGTTGTATGAGCACAAACATACAGTAGGCAGTGTTATCATATATATAGCTTTCTCCATAATATTCATCATTAGTATATAAGCCAGTAGTCCACTGCCTAGTTTTACATTATGCTAAAGCTAACGGTCTGACATTTGTCAGTTTCTTACTTTCAGATTACATTGGATTCCAAGTTTATATAACTAGCTCTGAGTGGCGCCAATGAAGAGTCAGCAGGCTGTTTTAAACCATTCTTATTTCCACTCCTCTATCAGATGCTGTGCCCCATGGAGGCCCAGAAGCCAGTTCATTCCGCAGAGGGAGAAAAAAACGCGTGCCATACACGAAGGTGCAGCTGAAGGAACTGGAGCGAGAGTACGCCGCCAACAAGTTCATCACCAAGGACAAGCGCCGGCGGATATCGGCCCAGACCAATCTGTCCGAACGGCAGGTCACCATCTGGTTCCAAAACCGGCGCGTCAAGGAAAAGAAAATTGTCAACAAAGTGAAAAATAGCAGTTAGCTGTTCACGACGAAAGGAATAAAAACTTTCAGAGGACACTTCACGTCGATGAATTGCTAGTGCATACCCTCTATGTATTTCAAAGCTATCACAATTCTTGACAGTGATTTTTGTGTTTTGGACTACTGCATCGCAGAGACCACTTGTTTTGGAGCTGACAGGTTTGATGGTGACGCGGTGCGTCAGGTTATTTTTTTTTTGCTCTGCGCCACGTTATGGCGTACAGTGTGTGCAGCCATACCCTCAACTCAGGACAAATTAGATCCATGACAAAGTGCGTGAATCTGTGTTGCAAAACTCCGTATTTAGGCCACTTCTCGCAGAAATATCTGACGAAAAGCGTTTGGGATGTTGACTGAAAAATATCGACGGTATTGTATCTTGCCAGACTATTCCAAATGTTTTTCACTGGCTCCGTCGTTTACTTTGACTCACTCAGTGTCTCGCTTGCTGTCTCACGCTTTCTGCTCAGTGATACCTTACATATTCTTTGGAGTGAAAACAGGAGCCAGGTGTCTTCCTGTTTCATGTACAGCGTTCCAAATGTTCTCTTGTTTGTGTTAAAATACGTCCTTATCTATCTGAATATCACGAGTGACTCATCTGTGTCTATATCGTCCTATTTGTGTTTTTCGACACGTCCGTCCAAATAAACCACTGATTTATTGTCTAAATACTTTCTTTCCCCTACTTTTCCATCACCAAACCCTCACCACCAAAAAGAATTAGCGCAATTTCCATTTGCCATAAACCTAGATACTCGGCCAAGATGCTCACTTCTGTATTTTTACACTGGAGCCACGGTGCCAAAGAGACTAAGAAGCAATACTTACTAAAAAGTCTATGACACCCAAAACCTGATACTGTATTATCTCTGTAACTGCGAGACTAAAGAACCAATCTTTAACCACTTTGGGGTATTTAAAATCTTTGGGCAAATTAGATTTCGAACAGCTATTTGTTTGTGCTATCATTCCTTTGTCTTAGGTGTAGTGACAAACCTATCTTTTATTCACTGCGAAGAGGATTCACACTGCACATTCACTCTATGCTTTTGGAGACGTGCGCTGTTAAGAAGTCTTCGAACCATATGAAATCCTATTTAACCTTGACTTGCGTGCAAATACAAGATAAACTCCCTGCACGCAGTTCATCTACCAGAACCGCTGTAAGCAGACGTGATTCTATCGACTGACTATTCAGAATTCCAGACAGAGATTTAAAGTACTATATAAGCAAATCCTGAAAACATGCGTGTATATTCACTTTAGAGTATGTCAAAGAATAAATACACACCATTTAAGATACTAAAGTGTCTTTTTTGCTTGTTTATACCGAATCAAGGCCTATACGTCGCACGCCTGGTCCTCAAGCTTCTTTGGTAGAGCAACACCGCCATCTGCTGGTAAGTTTGTTGTGGTTCACTAACAGTTTCTGCTGGATGCTCACTATAAGCATCGTATTGGTCATAGCATTGTATTATTACAGTATTAGCCGCTGCTAGTCCCAGTGGCCACAATCAAGACACAATTAGTTTTGCATCATCACAATTTTTGAAATGGCGACTAAATACATAAATAAACATTACAACAGAATAAAACTACCAGGAAGTCGTTTAGGCTTATATTACTTTCACTTACCTTTATGAATAACATGATTGTTGATTTATACCACTGCCTTTCTATCAGCTCTCAAGTCTATAAGATCAAAGATTCAATAACTGCTTGCTGTTTGTCATTTATTGGCTGGACTTAATATATATATAAGCTGAAGAGAATATTTTAGAGGCCCTTTACAAAAATTCTACAAAATGTAGATCCAAATATGCATGTAAAATACAAAGATAAAATTCGAAAGTAACAATATAATCATAATAATAATCATCATCATACAACAACATTACTTTGGAGAGCTGTGTTGTTTTTGTGAGAATATTCTCACAACATTAAAATAACGTAACCACGCCTGCAATGGTAAAAGCAAGAATGTCTGTATGTGTAGTCTGTCTTAAATCATTTCAGTATCCATTCATGTATCTATATCTGTGCATCCATCTATACATGCCAAATCACATTCCATGAACGGTAGACCCATCTAAAGTATCGTTATAGTAATCGTTTTTGTAATAATTTGTTTGTCAGGGCTGTTTAGCCTTCCAGCTTTGTTTATCCGCTTACTTGTGGTTTTGGAAATCAATAAGATTAATAATAATAATAATAATAATAATAATAATAATAATAATAATAATAATAAGAAGAAGAAGAAGAAGAAGAAGAAGTACGATTATTATTATGATTGTTGTTGTTGTTGTTGTTGTTATTGTTACTATTTATATATTTATTTATTCATTTGCACGTTTGTCATTGTCATCAATATGTTCTATCGATTTATTATGTCATTTATATCAATCATTGCACGAGTGCACATTTTGGAATGTGCTGTCTTGGCACACGTATATACACACACAAACGTTATCCTACTGTCTTACCAAAAGCGTTCTGTGTTGCACCATGAGATGGTACGATAACAACAGCAGAACCCTTAATAAAAACCGAACCCTTTCATAAACGTTTTAGCCGGTTTTTAAAATAAGTATATAAGTAAAATATATAATTAAACAAAGGGCGAAAAGGTTTCACTGGTGTGGAATCCTTAATGGTACGGCTTCCGTACCGCGAGCGTAATTAAGATTCAATGACTAACCACCAGGGCTTTTATTTTATTTTAGAGATCGTATCTCTAAAATGATAACTGTAGAGAACAAGGCTTTAATTTTTACGTAAATATATATAATTTTTTTCCAAGAACGTTTCTTTTTCATTTCTCCAGTCATCACGAAATATGCACAACATACTTTTTAAATTATGTAATTACATGATGATAAAACATGATGAACATCTGTTTATGTTGTTTTTAAAAAACATTTTATTGTATATAGGTTTATGTTGAATGTTTTATGTTTTTTGTTTGTCTTTGGCTCTGAGGCATACCTCTAAATGTTTATGTCATCTGATCTGCTGTTTCCTTTGCAGTTTTTGACCAGAGTTCCTATTTTATAGCCAGTTATTGATGAATTTTAATGCGAGAAATGTTAAACTTTCACCCTTCCTAAAGCATTAAAAAGAAGAGGAGTTAACGTTAGCCTTGTTAGGATTGTGTGGATTACAAGTTCATGTCTTCAAGTTGAATATTGCAAGCGCCTGCGTGTAGACATACACACAGTGCACGTCATCCAAGAACAGATAAAGGAAAGACGCGCTCAGGGAACAATCCTGCAAAAATCGGGGTTCTGGCGCCACCTACTGCACTAAACAGCAATAGCAACGGCAACTCCATTCTGAAACCTGAATGCTGTTCCATGTGGAGCAGAAAGTGAGTTTCATTTTATTGTGTTTATTTTTCTAAAGAGGAAGAAAAAAATAACAGTCGGTGAGACAAATGAATAAATAGTTACATGAAAAATATTGTGTGCCATAAACATACTATTGCATAGCTTTACATGAAACTGACATGGTTTATTTTTATTTATTTATAGTCAGTTTTATGTCATTGGTTTGCACGTGACGTGGCTTGAGGCTCTCTATGCAGCTATGCCTGACTTTTAGGATTTTGCCACACCGAAACTGACCTCAGTCTGTTGCTTTTATAAGCTGTACAGTATAGCGGGGGGAATCCAGCCTCGTGTGTGGCTTCTTACACTGTACCTATCGCACGCTGACCTTCGATACTGGTAATCTGTGGTCAGCCTACAGGCTATACAGGCTTGATGAAGATAAAGTTTTATGAATGGCTGGTAAAATGGCGCTCCTTCTCTCAGGTTTCGGTCTGTGAGCTCTCAGTAGGTTTATAGCTCGGGGTGGTCGTCTAGACAATGGAAGTCAAAGCAATAGGCGATGTCTTCATTCCAGACTTAACGAAAATAGAGAATATTTCTATTCTCTAGAACAACTCATCGCATACGGCTGTATCTAGTGAGTGTGGTCATAGTTGTTTATTAAACAACACTGTACAATTATTCAATATTGGGCTATCTTACTTGGACATATACCTTACACATTCCTATAAGCTGGGTTTATTTATAGACTGTTGTCGTAACAAAATCGTGCAACTCCAAAATGATAACAAAAGAGGAAAAAAAACATACTTTACGTTCAATTTAAGTCAAATTGTATGGTCATACATTGTTCCATGTAACTGTTATATGTCACAGTTGTTCAAATTATATTAAAATAGTAAACAGGAAAGATAAAAATGTCAGCAATATTGTAATATTATATGTATCTTATTTTTCGTGTTTCCTTAAAAAAGGGTAATCTTGCCCAAAGCAGCATAGTCCTAACTTGTGACTTTTCTTTACTTTTTCCTATTTTCCATTTTGGTTAGGTAACTCTTAAATTCAGCTTTGTTTTAAATAACGGCGGCATTTACGCCAGTATGTTAGTGAACATTTTGGAACTTGGTATTGGCTTTGGTATTGGTGTCTGAATCTTGTAGTCATTATTCTGCACAAATATACCGAGAATTTACCTATTACTCATATAAAACCTATGGTTCCCAAATCGAGGGCCTTACACCAGATAGATAATTAATATTTGTCTTATTTTATCGGATGGTAGAAACTCATATCAGCCAAACAGTGGTATATCTGTGTATATTAAAATTCATCCTAAACATGAAAAACTGCATTTATGTTTCAATAGGATCCATGATTTAGCATTAGAAATATATTATTACTGTTTTTGTTTTTAAACTAATTTCAGAAAGAAAATTTTGTTTTGATTAACTTTAATGAGTTAAATTATAAAACAAATGTGGTTTTATTAGCTTTAGAGTTAATATGTACGTGCTGTTGTTCTGTCGCACAGATTTGGGTTAAAATCCTCTCTAGACACGTGTTATTTGATTCCTAAACAAGCAGTAATCATAATCACCTTAAACAAAGTGAGCACTGTGTTGAAACTCCGCTATTGAAATATTGCTGGTATAATAGAAGAAGGGAACGTATGTATAAAGATCGATCTAATACTTGCCATAATTGTCAGTGTCACTTTCTATTTTACTTGTTTCTGTGTTATTATGCAGTGCAGAACTTTATGTGCTTATGTATTTCAAAATATAATTTATTTGTCAGCATTTTGCACTGTTGTTTAAATGTATGGTGATCGTACCTGGGAACGTCTTTTGTATTTTTATATGCAGTTAACTTGCAGTATTAGCATTATCAAGGTTATCAAGATGATGTTCTAAAATCAGAGGTCAAAAGTAAGATATAAACATTCACCCTTATAATCTGTTTCAGTTATTATTCATTTTGTGGAACAAAATAAGCGTTGCATTTTAGCAATCGACCTTGTGGCATCAAAACACAAAACATCTTAGTACAGCGTCGATCTACTTAGGAAAAGCTTATGCTTTCGTATATGTCCTAAAATGAATAAATTATTTATAGGATTACCTTAGATTCTATTAAAGCAGTTTATTCCAATGGTTGTTTAATTTCAGTTCTAAGAAAAAACACTAATCTAATGGAGAAATTGGTCTTCCTTCGTTTTCACTTCTTCCTCATTCCTTTCATTCTTTGTTTACTTGGCAGCCCTACTACGTTCGTCTTTTCCAAAATTAAAAGACCCTCTGCACATATTAAAACTTAAATGATGTATTCAGAGATAAAGGTTATAGTCTTTTTGTTCGACCAGACTTATGCAAAAGTTTGAAGACCCTGGTCATAAAATGTGTTTTATCACTTTTCTAAAAGTGTTAATTCGTCTTCTACATGCAACAAAGTTAAATATGTCAAATTGAGCTAAGTTGAAATGTGTGTCTGAAGATGACCTGGAACATAAACTTTGCCATAACTTTTGCAAAAGTCACATTTTCTCATTTTGTGCAAAAGTTTGTTTTTTGTAGAGAACGTCTGCTTATTTCACCTATAAAATAAATAAACTAATTTAACCATAGCGTGTCCAATGTTTGCATTGGACTGTAAGAGACATATATAAGATTGGCAATCAATGCACAGCATTTGGTACAAAAATAGAGAAGAAAGAAGAAAGAAAACGGGCTTTGTAGGTGGCAATGTATAATATTAACATGAAACACGAACTGGTGATGCACAAAAATGCCAAACGAATGTCGTTGATATTGTGCTTGTTCTTAATGCGATAAATTCAGATAAAAGTTAGTCCATTTCTTTGGCACTTTTGGAGACGCCACGGCAATAGAATAAGACAAATAGGGCCTATACCACAGCAGGGTCCAATCTAGATGGGTTTACGTTTTTTGCCCACTGAATGTTTGCCCACTTATGTGTAAAATACAATAATCTATAGATATTTGTGAAAATATTTTAACCCTTCATGGCTCTAAAACATGTAAATTCATCATCATGCACTATGCATTCTGCAAATGTATCCGTCCAGTGCCTGGGGCGTTATTATGTCTCCTTTCTTGTATCTGTGGTATTTTTCTCGAGCGCTGTGTTCATTTTTCTTTCCTCTCCGTTTCCTGAAGAGTGCCGTGAAGATTTCCACTAAAAGAAGTTTGTGAAGACGTCATGATGGCTGGAAGTCCATCCGGGGTATAGACCGTGGATTTGTATGGCGTCTGCAGTCTCTTCCCCAGTCTTGCGCCGCGGGTGTCTCGTCCCCCTCCCCCGAACTTGAAGTCGACCGCACAGCCAAGGCTGCAGTGGCCAAATGAGGGGGGTTAGGCTAATAGTAGACGTCCTGTCGCAGGAGAAACAGCAGAAGAGTGTACCCAGACTTAACCCAAATATGGCTTTTCCTCTTTGATTACAAATAAACTGCAATTACTGATATCCGTTATCATGATTAAAACCTCAATGCGCGTCCACATTCAGCTTGTCAAATATCAAGACACATTTTTAGAAACCGAAACTTACCTGGATTCTGAACGGTGGGGCAGAAGAGAGTCTTGCTTTGTTTACATGTTGTGGATTCTTTGTGGTTGTGTTCGGCCAGTGGGTACAGACTAAAAAACGTGTTAATTTATGTATATGTGTTATATCGCCGTCTCCGTCCAGTCTGCTGTGTTGAGAAGGCAAACAGCCCACTGTACAACCAAAAAATCTGTTAGACTGCAAGTCTGTCCCTATCCCGTGTTTCCGTAGCACCAAGGCCCCAATTACTGTTGAAAGCTTTCCAGCACACGGCGCGGAATTTGTCATGAGTTGACGAAGAGGCGGAGCGTGTGGTCTCCAGGCCACCGTTTTGTTTTCCAGTCACTGTTTGCAGCCATCGGTTACACCATCACCGGGACTTCGCTATACCCGGATTACAGCGGCAAAAATGACTTTGAAATCAGCTCCGTTGCGCTAAACTTCTCAAAGTCGCCATGTTCACGCGGTTTTAGGGCTCATACTGTTTGAAGCTCGAGTTACTGGTTCGTCGTGTGCGTTCAGGCGAGACGTGCTCCATGCACTGGAATTAAGACAGTGTGTGGTGGGGGCGATGTGGGGTCCTCCAGAGCCTAATCGAGCTTTAGCACTTACGGTTACACCAAATTATCCTAAAACCCTTGTAAGCACTGCCAAGACCAACGTCACCCAGACAATAAGGACCATTCGTTGAGCAACCAAAAGGGACGTTATTCCAATTAAAAATCTTCAGATTATATTCTCAGTTCTATGTAAATTGTAAACTGTTCATTTGTAGGCATTGAAGGTTTTAAAATATCAGTGTAGTGTAAATCGTATTTGGTAAAAAGTTTTGCCATTTAGAAATGTTAAGCTGATAAAGCATAAATAATATGTCCTAATTCGCTGGTCAAATTAGTGAATTATATTATTAAGTATTTTGTTAAATGTAAAAAATAAATGTTTTGGTGGACGGTTTTATTGAACATGTTTAAATAATTTGGGGGAATATGTTCTTTTTTTTTTTTTTTAAAGTCAATGTTCATGCATATCTGTAGTGAGCAACATGCTAAAGGATGTCACAAACAACACTTGGCACCACCAAATAGTCTGAACATTAAGATAGTCTTCTTGACGAAGGTCAACACAACTTCATTGAAACTGACGTTTCTGTTCAGACACTTATTGGTGTGCAATAGCTGATTGTTTCCAGATTTCTACAAAGTAACGTAAAGGTTTTAAACCGAGATCTTTTAGTGACAAGCTGTGAGACCTTCAATACAGTTCCCATAGTTTTGACATACTACCCTCATACACTGCCCCACATCAAAGCCATTTATTTCCATTTATATTCCAGTCCTCCATTCTCATGCAGACACTAAAGAACATTGTGCTTTCTTTTTAAAAATCAATAGAGGCTAAACTGTAGTTTGTGAAATACAGAGGTTTGCCCTTTATGAGTAGTAAGCTAAGTAAGCATAAATAAGAATTTATACTAGCAGATACTTTGTGCTTTAAATCTTTGGTAAAGTAGGCCACACTGTTTAATTTTCCAGACTTTGCTATCGCGCAGAGGGTTTTGTTTTGGTCAAATGTGAAGTGAATCAAACCTAAGGTAGTTTACAAAAACGTCGTCTTGAAATGATCTGTGCAGACAGTACGCGCATGACATTGATTTAGCTTTTGGTGTCTTTCGGAGAAACGGAGACATGGCCTTGGCATTGATTGTGCTAGTTCGCGATGTTTTGTGGATGTGAATTAGAAGGAGATAAACACGTGCTTTGCTATCATCCATATATTGGTTCATTGTGGAGCTCCGCGGTTAACCAGCTACCAGCACACTTTATGCGTCTCACTTACTAAAAACGGGCGCGCGCGCACACATGTGTGCACACACACGCACTCACGCACACACACACATGCACACACACATTGTATGTGTGAGTGTTTGTGAGAGAGAAGAGAGAGAGAGAGAGAGAGAGAGAGAGAGAGAGAGAGAGAGAGAGAGAGAGAGAGAGAGAGAAAGAGAGAGAGGGGAAAAGCGAGTAAGGGAAAAAAAGAAATCTGTCAATTTCTGATGTGTGTCACGTGACCGTGGCCTCCTTTGGAATGGATGGAGATGAATTTCCACGTCAGCCTACGTCTCAAAATTTCTGCCTTGCGAACGCGGCTTCAAAGGGAGGGCGAGAGGAGCGCGCGCGCTCGCGAGCCATGTTGAGGACGCTGGGCACAGCTCTCGCTAGCCCGAGCTAGAAAAACAACACCCCCACGCCCCAAGCCCCGAAGGATGGATTTCGACGAAAGGGTTCCCGTCAGTTCCAACATGTATCTGCCCAGCTGTACGTACTACGTCCCGGGCGCAGACTTCCCCACGCTACCCTCTTTCCTCTCGCAAAGTCCCTCTTCTCGCCCCGTCCCCTACTCCTACTCGTCCAACCTGCCGCAGGTCCAGCCCGTGAGGGAGGTGACGTTCCGGGACTATGCAGCGTTTGACGCGTCCGGAAAGTGGCCTCCGCACCGGCCGCCGCTGGCTCAGTGCTACCCGGGGGAGGACGTGGTGCACCGGGAATGCTTGCCAGCCTCGACGGGCGTCGGGGAAATGCTCGCGAAGAGCACATCCGCCGTCTACCACCACCACCACCACCACTCTACGTCAGGCTCAAGCGCTTCGTCGTCAACGTTCTACGGGAGCATAGGGAGGAACGGCGTGCTCCCTCAAGCCTTTGACCAATTCTTCGACACTGCTTACGGGAACCTGGAAAACGCGCCCAGTGACGAGTTCACACCGGCGGACAAGCAGCAGCAATCCAGCAAGCAGCAGACCGCAGCACCCGTGCCGGACCAGGATGCAGAGGGGAAGGAGCGAGCGGAGACCAGCAGTCCCGAGTCTTCTTCCGGCAACAACGAGGAAAAGAGGAGCGGAGCAAGCAGTAAGTAGGGGAGCAGCGACCCTGTCATGAGAGAAAGTTTGCAATCTTGCGCACTGCTGTTAAAAATTTTATATGCTGTTTTATAAGCGTATAAGGTTTATTGAGGGCTTGAGATTTCCCCAACAAAACGTACTTATAAAGTGCTAGGGAATCACGTGCTTGGAATTGAAATTGGCCATGAAATACTTCAGGCCAGAGCTTTTTTTGTATTTATTTGAACTTTAAAAACGTTCTTTCTCCGTGCAAGTGATTTTAAAGTGGTCGTAGTAACTGGCTTCTCGTATGACTCTGTAAAATTATAAATGCTGCTTTCACGGGTTATTGGCGTTAAAAGCCCTTGTGGGTGTGTGAGAACGTGTATGAAGAGTGTGCACACTGGGCTGGGTGCGCTAAAGTAAGTCGGGCAGATTATCTATAGTTGTATATTTACAAATGTAGCTCTTGTTGTGAACATGAGTATGTGTGTGCAAGACTTTAGTTGCTTTATGTGCATAATGCATACGAGCCTTTAATGTTTTGGACATAGTTATATGAAGCTGCTTGTATATACAGCTAATGTCCAAACTTGATAGCACTATAAGTTCTTTATTCTTAAATCAGAAGCGTACAGAACTGTGATGTATCAGTATGGGCAGATTTAGCTGGAAATGTTTCTTTGTTTAAAGCATTTGCATGCAAGTCTTTGATGTTTTGTACGTTTTATATGCGAGACTGCCTTTACTAACGGCTCATGTTCAAATAAATAATTCAAATAGAGTTAATAGAGTCAGTTTAGTAGTACTATAAACTCCATAATTTACAAATCAGAATTTAACAGACATAATGAAAAGTTGGCTGGTGAAAGAAACATAGCTTGGGTGTACCAGAGGAAACAACACTATGAACATCCAATATTACGTTTAAGACTCTGGTTACCAGCTGGGCGTGTTTACACTTATAACAGAAAATAAGCTCTCGTTGCAAACATTGCTGCGTTTAATAACTCTTAACACATTGGCAATAGAGCCATTGCAACGAATCAAAGAAGGTGTTTAATCTTATAATCTTTATGTGGCTTTCAGATGCACCCAGAGTTCGAAAGAAGAGATGCCCCTACACCAAATACCAGATCCGTGAGCTGGAGAGGGAGTTCTTCTTCAGTGTGTACATCAACAAAGAGAAAAGGCTTCAGCTCTCACGAATGCTCAACCTGACCGACCGTCAAGTCAAAATATGGTTTCAGAACAGGCGCATGAAAGAGAAGAAGTTGAACCGGGACCGTTTACAGTACTACACCACGAACCCTTTGCTATAGGACAGCGGGACAGCAATGAAGCGATAATGATGTTCAGCGGTTAATTTCAAGTTCGAGGACTTGACGAGGACTGAGACTGAGACGTCGTTCACTTTGACTTGATGCAAAGACAGTGAGCATGAGCCACGTCGACTACGGGTTATTTAGTGAATGCATATGTCTGCTTGTACTTTTTTCTTTTTGCTCAGCAAAAAATAAATAAATAAATAAATAAATAAGTAAATAAAATAATAATGATAATAATAATAAGTCACTTCGAATATGTTTGCTAGAACTCAATACATAGTTCAAAGTTTGCGGTCTAATTAAACCCCCGCCCCCCTTTAAATTGTCTTGCTTGAGAAAAAACGAGAAAATTTGCGAGTCATTCGTATGCAATGTTACGCCAATGTGGAATCACTCCCGGAATAACATTATAGCCTTTGAGGCTAAAGACTTTGTGTGACCAAACATAAAGCCACACCGTGAACGTGATTAGACGTCTCTGAGTTTGTGGTGTTATTTATTGATTACTACACCTTTGCGGGTTATATTTTGTCTTCCATATACATAATTATTGTGGGAACTCATAAAGCAATAACATTTCTAAACCATGCTCACAGTTGCACTTGAGGTATCACTATTACCACGCGCTGTGGAAAGGATCTTGTCTGAAGTTCTTCAAATAGAAACTCTTCAAAGGAATTATCGACGAAGCAAATGAAATTAACAAGAAAAAGTTTGATTCAGAGTACAGAAGACTGACTGATTCTCACCAAAGCAATGACTACACAATATGATTTTGTGAACTCCGTTTGAAGAGGACTGAAGGAAAAGAGGAATGTCCTCCTGGTTGCAGCTGTTTAAGGACCTTTTGTATGATATCACCTTTACACCCAAAGAAGAAGGATTATTTTCACGGTTTACATATCCACGTTTTCTGCACCGCCATAGAAACGTGATAAACATTTTCATATTTTTAATGGACACGACTGAGCTCCACTGCTTGTAATGCCAATTGTCATATATTCCCAGACAAAAAAAACTACAAAAAAACAACAAAAAATATTAAACAAGTGTGAGATGTGTTAAGGGTATGTTTGTGGCCCACCGTTTAGAGGTATCATTTCATTTCATTATGTCAGAAATTTGAGGTTGCAAGTTTATTCTATTACAACTTTACAATAGACTTAAGTTCAGAAACCGAAGCCCTTGCACTTGATTAGTGACGTGCAAATTGTAGTGGAAAAAGAAATCACAATAGCTTTTTAAAAACGTGCAAATAAACGATTGTTATCGTTATACGTCCTGGTTGTAGTTATTGGTGTTTTCATTTGATTGTTTTCTTGCTTTTCTTTCGTACTTTTCTCAGGTGTAGTCGAAGTGCCTTATTATTGCTAGGCCTAATTTACCGATGTCACTGTTTTTCTTAAATTCGTTCTTGAGAAATTTCCCAAGCAACAGTCTATGTCAGATTCATGACATGCTCCTAAACTTTAAAGTTGCTCAGACCTTTCTTTTCTTAAAAAGAAATTGACTGATTGTTCATGTTTTATTTCATATTCTTCACACTCTGCTGACTACAGAACTTTCACTGTTGAGGTCATAATCTCTGACCCACCTTGACGTTTCTGATTTCTCCCAACTTAGAAGTAATTCAAAACTCTTTTCAGGAGTGTATGTCTTTACCTGATAGTTTTACTGTTGCTGTGACCGCATTTCCGGGTTTGCTGTTTATGACTGCAGCCGTAGGGTTCATGTATGACAATCGAGAGAGAGAGAGAGGGAGAGAGAGAGAAGAATGAAGTTTATGGTTGCGCGCAGTGGAACGGTTAGGCCTGCCTGGCGCATCCTTTGAGGCGCTGAGGAATCTCTGCCTAATTACTGGGACATCCTCCCTGTTGCTGCAGCAACGTGGCCATAAAAGCTGTCTGTGTCTAGAGCATTTGGACGATTGCAGTGCGGTGCCATAAACCGTCTCAGAACCAAGGTTATTAGCTGCGTTTCCAAGGTGGCGAGGGAGAGAAAAGGAAGAGAAGAAACAACGGCTGTCGCGCAGTGCTCGTGCTCTTTCCATCCAATTCTTATTCACTCATCAACGCTAACGTTTCTCTTATCCAGTGTTGTTCTCTGTGTTCTGCCTTTTTTTGTATTTTCACAAAGATCGAACATTAGAAGTGACAGCTAATTCCGGGTACAGACTAAGTGTCCACCGGGCGGCGCTCTTGAGATCAATGTCATGGCCGCGGAGGATCACGTATGGCCGAGCCGAAGCCCGCCAACTCATAACTTTGGAAGTTGTCGCACAGGTAAACACTAAAAAAACATGCTTTTGTTTAGCGTTGTATCCGAGCTAAATAATATTTGTGAAATAGACTTTGTGGATTTTGGTAGTAGCAGATAAGTCACGTACATCGGGTGACTTCCTGATGCAACATGGTGGATGAAATGGTAAAAGCTAGGTAGGCTTTTGGACTATACTACAAAAAGGGGGCTTTAGGGCGAAGGGCCACAGACATTCAACAATATCAAATGGCATTCCGGTGCGTGGATCTAACAGGTTTGCTTTAAAATCATCTGCCTCTGAAATATTTCATGCAATTAACTTTCACGCCCCTGAACGCATATAAACCCTTTTCTGTTCTTATTAAATTAAATAGGAAGGTGCAAAGGCATGCTGCCTATTAAAGCCCCACGTTTTACCACCGAATCAAATATTTCACAGCAAACGAGCTTCAGCCTTCTCGGATTAGAAAATCCATTAAGCACGCAACGGCTCAGGCCTTGTTTTTCACCACATTTATGAACAAAATTTATTAGATTAATTTTTTTAAATGATCAGTAAGGTAACTGGAGATAAATTATACCCAACTGGATTCATTGTGACCTTAGCAGTCACGACTATAGTTCATTCAGTCCTGCTTTGGACACAGTTTTGGCTAGCAATGGCTGGAATTACTCCAAAGGTCATTTTTTTCTGTCTTTCTTCTTTCAAGCATGAGTAATGTCATTTGAAATGTACATTATATCTGTGCAACATGATCGGGTCTTTCCGCAAGAGGCATTCTGTGACAACATGGAGGGGCGAGAGCAGACAGAGGGGCAGTGAGGGTCCTGTTACCGTACACGTGGAGTCTTTGTCTCTGGTGAAAAATAAATGCTTCCGCTACTCGAAATACAACGTTAAGTCATTGTTTATGATTTCCTTTACAGCGAAACGAGCTCAGATCGAGTTTAACCGCGTCTGATAGCTGCTGACCCCCGGTAATAATAACGAAAAGAATACTGCCTTGTTATGGTCAATTATTTTAGCGTGTTTTTTAAATGCGTTTATGCAAACCGTGTATTTGCATTGTTCACGTTGTTAGGCTCTAATGACATCCTTTACATAGACAGCAATTACTAATTTTTAACTTTTTTAACTATTTAACTTTTTTTTTTTTTTTTTTACTATTTAGCTTTTAACAGCAGCAACAACAATAATAATAATCATCGTCATCATAATCCTCCTCCTCCTCATTATTAGTATTAGTATTAGTATTAGTTTTAGTATTATTATTATCCGCCCATGTTAGACTTTTTATTTTTGCGTTTTATTTTTATGCTTATTTTAAAGTTGTCAAAATACAAATCAATATAAAAGACATAAAGAATTTTACATAACAATGTAATCCTTTGAGACTAATTACATACATAATTACATTATCATTAGTAGCAGTAGTGGTAGTAGCAGCAGTAGTAGTAATAGTGGTGGTGGTAGTACGAGTAGAAGTGTTATGGTTTATAATCATTGTTATTTTTAGGTCTTAACACAATTTTAAGTATTTTAATTTAACACAGCTTAGTTAAACAAAGCACGGGTTTGGTAGTTATGAAACATTATATAAAGAGATTATATAATAAAGGAGTATCACATTACATTACAGGGATAATGTACACAGTTAACAGTGAGGTTAATAGAGTATAGAGTACAGTTTACAATCTGATACATGTAAGGCTGAGTCATCATTTTAGACCTTTATGCCTTTATGGCGTACAGCAGAGCTATGAGAGCACAGTTTTGCATAAGACTGTTGTTTGCACAGACAATACTGTCTATGTTTTAGTATGTTTTAGAGATTCCGGGGCCAGATCATTGTAAATCCTGGTAGTGCAGTATATCGGGCCATTGTTATACATGGCTTGTGAAAATCTTCATCTCCTCACTACTTCTACTTCTAGCTCGGTTTTGATTAAGGACTACACTGTTTCTAAGAAAAGGCATTTAGCACTGGAGTCACTGCAGCAGACCTTTACACCATGGTTTCTGGTGTTTTGCGGTAGCCTGTAATTTATAGTTGGCTTGCATTGTGCAGTGTATCCCCTACTTAGCCTCATTAGGAGATATTTTACGCCCTTCTATTTGTTACACAACGATTTCAAATTTTACAAGACAGAACACGTCTGCTCGCTGGTGATTTGTCTTCGGGTGGAGTGATCTCGGCAAACTTTCAACCACAGGTAGCGAAACGTTTTTCCTTTCCGCGTGTTATGGGTAGCTTTCTCCATCTTGTTTTGCGCGTCTGCGCATTTCCAAACAGTGAGAAAGCACCGATACACATTTCTTCCTTTTTCCTATCTCTCCCTCCCTCTCTCTCTCTCTCTCTCTCTCTCTCTCTCTCTCTCTCTCTCTCTCTCTCTCTCTCTCTCTCTCTCTCTCTCTCTCTCTCTCTCTCTCTCTCTCTCTCTCTCTCATACAAACACAAGCAATAAACCGCCACTGAAGACAGTTTTCTTTTCCGCATGTCAGGAATAACTCTTTGTTTCGTTTTGCGGTTGTGCACTTACAGTGACCGAAAAGTGAAATTAAATATTTAGATGTCATTCCGTTGTAATTAAATAAAACTTGTTGCTGTATTTCATATGACGTCTTTTGGTAAGAACTGCATGGACAGATTTGTGTTAACTCGTTTTCTTCATGTGCAACTGACACATGCGAGTCCCCTAAACTCAACTATTTCTGCACTGAAAGAAGAAAGACAGGATCAAAAGACGTCAGTACGTCATCTGCTCCAGCCCAGACTTGGTCTCGAGCCTGCGGGCGACGTAGCTCAGCTGGGGGCGTGGCTCTGTGTGTTTGTGCGCTTCCACTAGTTCAGGAGTGCACACAGGAATTCTCGAGGACGGCTCATCTTTTCCAGCATGTTCGTCGCTCAAGATGACCAGCAGAGAGGACTCTCGTTTCCCCTCGCTAAAGCGAACACCTTTGATGGCGTGCACTACTGCCTCGGTATGTCGCGAGCATCTTGTGCGCTCTGAACCCAGTGACACCATTGCGGCCCAGTACAGGGACGGCAGACCCAACCCTGAGCATTACGCGCTCTTAAACGGGGGCTTCTATTCTGGTCCCAGCAAGCGTCCAGGGGGTGATGACGTGGTTCCCGGGCATTGCGCGTCCTTGAACAGCTCAGAGATGTGGATGGACGCTCCGAAGTCCTGCCGCATGCCACCGTCCACCCATCAGCAAGATTCCATGTCTGCTTGCTTCTCTCCGCGGGACATCAAACAGGAGAACTCGTGTTACCTCTACGAACCGCTGAAAAGCTCTGCAACCGCCGTTCCCTGCTTGAACGACTTTTCCACTGCACGTTTTGCTTCAGGGTCCTACGTAGTCAGCAGCAATGACAGTAGATCGGTTCCCGTTCCAGGGTACTTCCGGCTATCTCAGATGCATCCACATGCCAAGATTTATCACCACAGCGTGCAGACCCACACGGGTCATCAAACTTCAGTTCCAGTGACGACGTCGGATGTTACTCATTTTCCACTGTCCAACTCGGAGCAAGAGTCTGAACAAAGACCTGGAGATGTCGTGGAGTCGCCCAGGATCAGAGATAAGGAGTCTCCCGCCCACAGCGACAAGGACGAGGCCCAGGAGACCACTGACGAGGGGATGTCATCTCCAGAGCACTTAGAAAACCCGAGAGAGTGTCCGAGGAACGGTGGTAAAGGTGAGCCCAACAGACCTGGATGATTTGTTAAATAGTAAAAATGATAAAAACAAGTAAGGTGTGTTAATGTGAATAAATTAATAAGATGTGGATTTTAGTTTATAAGAAGTTGATAAGCAACAGAAGGGTTAACGTGTTCATTGGTCGGATACCGTAGATATATTCTTATTCATGTTGTCATTAGGTGTTTTATATATATTCCATATTCCACATGTGATCATTTATTATAACCCCCTTTTGACGTGTGTATGTTCAATATTTCAAAAATAATTCCATTGAAAACTCATATGTGATCATTTGTGCAATTCCAGACCATTTTATTCTGGCACATGTGATTGTGTGACTGTATGAATGCACGTGCCATGATTCTTAGACTTTTTTAATTACTGAAACTGCAATTAAAGGTTCATGATGTAAACTTCTCAGTTTGTTGCACAGAAAACATATGAAATCAAATCCAGTGGCTTCCTCTGACTGCATTACATCTTTTACACACGTGCTACATATTTGAAGTAACTAAATGCATCATTCTCCGAATTCTAAATTGGTATTACACTAGGTCATTGTAGATTTGTGTAATGTATTCCATTGTTTTATGGCAAATACTACTAATAATTATTAATTAATACAAAGAAATTCGGCCGTCCATACTGGACTGTATAACTAAACATGGTTTCTCTCACACAGGAGACTCTAAAACAGAGAACGCTTCCAACTGGTTAACAGCGAGGAGTGACCGGAAGAAGCGCTGCCCCTACACGAAGCACCAAACCTTGGAGCTGGAGAAGGAATTCCTCTTCAATATGTACCTGACTCGCGAGCGCCGCCTAGAGATCAGCCGCAGTGTGCACCTGACCGACAGGCAAGTCAAAATATGGTTCCAGAACCGGCGCATGAAACTGAAGAAAATGAGCCGCGAGAATCGGATCCGCGAACTCTCTGACACTTACGGCTTCACCTCTTGACACAAATTCATTTACACCTCCATATTCCCGAAAGCACTATTTATATTTGCGGCATGCCTCGTGTCTGCATTATTCCGTGTAAGCTACTGACGACATGAATGTGTGTTTCTGGGTTAGTCACTATTTTTTTTTCTGCGTGTGTGCAATCCGTTTGCTTAATGGCGAATATTTATCAAACCATGTTCAAGGTATTTAGCCTTATGAATTTGAACAGCTGCGTCTTATTTTGCTGTCCAGTCCCAGCGCGCCAAAGTACGAGACAAAAAACACTTATTAGGTTTTAACTGCGATGAATGTCTTTATATTTATGTGTGTTTTTACTTTTTGGTGCATGCATTTTGTATATGTGATTCACAACACTGTATGTGTGAAAAAAAGACTGTGTGTGTGGGTGCAGAAATCGTAAAGGCAGTTACCCTTCCTATAACCTCACACACACACACACAACACATATACATACGTCCCTACACACACCAGGCAAAAAAGACCATTGTCATTGTGGTTTTAGTTTTGTGTACAATGGATTATTTAGCCTGTGAATTACGCATTGAATAAATTATTCTGTGTATATTCACATACGTGCAAATCAGTGTTTTTCAATTATTTGAATTCAAATATGCTTACAGTGAATGCAAATTGTATATGGCTCTTGTTTGAGAATGAAAAAATGTGCTCTAATTGAATGTTTACTTGAGGGGAGGGTCGTCATGGCCTGACTGAAGTATTTCGCTCGCCTTCTTTTTTAGAATTGTAGCTTACCGTTTGTTTTTTGTTTGTATCTCAGTAGAATTTTAATCCAAGGTATATATGTATTTACAATGGAAATGTTCGAAATGTTGCCGTGTGGCGTTCAGGAAACGGTGTGTGCTGACCCCGCAGACTGTGGGCTGTTTAGTTCGCTTTTGTGGGGTTTTATGGCTCGCTGCTGTATGAGGCTCGTCACTTTACGGCGAGACTCGGCGCAGTTCTCAAAGACAGTCTGAGGGAGAAGATGTGGTTTCGGAGACTGCTGCAAGCTGCTTCGGCTATAAGATTTTGTATTTCGAACATGATGGATTTAAATCGATCCGGAGCACACAGGTGAGGCGCTATCTTACTCGTTATGACTGTGACTGTCAGTGATTTGTGTAATCACTATACAGGACTTGCTTAGAAGGTCTCCTTCAATAGAATACTAAATTTGCTTTTAAATTTGCTTTTTTTTTTTTGGGTGTTCTGAATGCTCTAAACTGGCCTGCTTTTTGTCCAGAGATTAGACTGTCGAGTGGTTTAGGTAGTTTCATGTTGTTGGGATTGCATTTCTAACTCTGCAACACGAAACTGTCTTAATTACCACAGTTAAATTCATCGCAAACAGCTCGACATTTCATTTCATCAGACGTCATGTTATTCTGAAAGCAATAAAGACAATGGCGTTCCATTTAGGCTTTACTCTACTTGGACTAATTGTAATCGATCACCTCCATGTTGTCAGCTATTTGAGCTGATGCATTGCTGGAGTGGTCGTGCATGCTACCATAATATTGTATAAAGCCATGGGGAAAACGTTACGTTTATTATAATTTGATTACTATTATTTGGAGCTGAGTGCACATGCAGGAAGCAGACAAGGCCTCGGTTATGTCCATTGAAGTCTGGGGAAGGCCGGGGCGTCTCGTGGGCAACAGCGACCTCAGTAGGGCTCAATAGAGCTGAAGAGCCGTCCGAGTTTCCGCTCTGCGGCCATAAGAGGCGGCTGGCCACAAAAGGTTGGATGGGCTTTATGGTGGTATTCAAACTCGGCCGACAGGATCTTATCTACAACCTAAAAAGAGCTGAATAGCGCCTGCGGTAAAACTGAGCCGCGTTAACAAACACCCCTGGGCCGTTTACTGCTTCCAAGTGCCATACAGTTTCCGTCCCTTTCCTCTTTTATTTCTGAAATGTGGCTTCATTTCCTGCAGTAAAAGAGAGACAAGTTTAGACAGTCTGCTTCCTTCTCTCACCAACTGTCATGGTTCAACAGAACTAAATTCATGTTAGAAGTTCTGCACGTGTTTTGATTAAATCGCCACAATACAAAGATGCAAGGGGCACTGTATTTTATATGGTTGACTTTTTTCCCACAAGTTACTCACTTCTGGAATGAAATGCATTAATGTAATATATTAATATACATTAAAACAGCAACGCCGACAATGTTAAAGAAAACACACTCACACGCGCGCGCACACGTACACACACAAGCAGTTATTTATTATTTCATTGTTGTTGTTTTGCTATATAGTTATACGTATTTGCTATGTTAATACAAAACGCAAGGTGAATGTTTTCGTTAATTGTGTACTATTACATATAATTTGCTCTATGCATTTATATAATACATAATGTTTATGTGGTATTTGCATTGCTGTTACTGTTTTATTATTATTATGTCACAAGTAACTATTGCAGTGTATTTGCAGTGGAAGAAGCACTAGTTAATCCAAATTAATCAATGATATTATTAAGGGTTGGGTCATATATATCTATTTATTGTGCTATAATTGTTGTTAAGTTGTCCTATGTTTCTATGAGAAATAACATAACTGTGTCTATGTATTATTATTATTATTATTATTATTATTATTATTATTAGTAGTAGTAGTAGTAGTAGTAGTAGCAGTAGCAGCAGCAGCAGCAGCAGCAGCAGCAGCAGCAGCAGCAGCAGTAGTAGTAGTAGTAGTAGCAGCACTGTTGCTTGGGAGTTTGCTATATTAATACAAATACAATATTAAAGTCAGCGTTATTGCTGCTATTGGGTTTATCTTGGAGCTACATTATTATTAGGCATAATTGGCTCCAATTTAAACATCAAATGTAAAAAATAAAATTCAGTTAATGTTATATGGTGTTTTTGATTTGCGACATGATTTCCGTCAGTGTATTAATTAAAGGGTTATTAAACTCTTACAACCGAAGCACAATTTGGGGTATCGATTTTGAAAAACAACTAAACCTAACTCAATTCAGTGCTTTTCGTGAGCTTCAAAATGTAATAACAATGTGTTTACTGCACTGCAAAACATTATTTCTATTTTTTCCCATTCATCTCAGTGACCGTGAAAAACTACGCAGACACAATTGCTCATTTTGCGTTACATTTCACATCAGTTCAAATTAGATGTTTGGTTAATGGAGAAAATTTTGTATGATGTATTTGTCCATAAAGAAAACACAAAACAAGATTATTTAACAATTTACTCATAATGTGTAGTTTGGGTTGTAATAAATACCGTGGTAATACGTAAGATATTACATTAAAATAGAGTTTTTGTATGAATTGTTTGATTATTTTTTTGCAGATAAGACGTTTTTCTTCTTCTGATGCTATTACAATCCTTCAAATTCACATGAATGAATTTACTTGTATCGAGTAAAAATGTTTTATGTAAGCTCGTGCATCAAAAAACATTTAATTCTCCGACCCATTTGGATGGTTACAAACACTTATACAGATGACTTAAATTCTGAAATCAATTCCATCTACTGGCTTTACAGCTATTCCCTCTGTGTTTCTGAAGACCCGAGCAATTGGCAACATTCATTGGCTTTTTTTTTCTATTTTTTCATTAGATAGTTGGTGTTGTTAAAGAGCTCATGGCGTTGGGCAAAACGAGCTTTTTTACAGCGAGGACGATTGATTTATCCTTTATTGTTCCGTCCCTACGATCACGTGCTCACAGCGCCCAATCGGATGGCAGAATGCTTTCAACTTATTAAGCCGCTGGAGCTTTGCAAGGGGGAAGCAGCCTTTTGATTCCCACACTTTATTATTTTGCGAGGCTGTTGGTGTAAGTGTTTTGGTGTGTGTGTGTGTGTGTGTGTATTTTTATGTGTGTATATGAATGTGAGCGAGCCCCCGCCATGTCGACATCCGGAGCCCTGACAGGATACTACGTTGACTCTCTTCTACTACCAGAGAGCGTGGAAGCCCATTTTCCTGCAGGCCCGGGGCCGCTCCAGCACGCCAGGCAGTCTGCTCTACCAACCGAGCGCAGTGAGCTCGGACCATGTGTGTTTCCCTCGAAGCAGCCCGTGTTCGGCGGCTCGGGATGGGGCCACATACCCTCGGTGTATCACTCGCATTCGCAACCACAGCCCCAGTTAGCAGGGGACTATGCGCAGCCGTGGCTCCTGGACACAGGCTGCGCTACCCTGCCTCTGACCGAGCTACCGGCCGTTCACTACCCCGCCAAACATGAGCTGCTTGGCCACGTTAACGGTGCACTTTCCAGTTCCCAAGCTGCTCTTCTGCACGAGGACTTTACCAACGGTGGATGCGGCACGGACACGAACGCGCTAACCGCTGGGACAACAGAAACAAGAGGCGAGGAACCAGAGAAACCAACCATCGACCCGAGTAAGATCAGTAGGTGCTTACACATGTGGGTCAAGTGGTTATAGATTTGTTTCTATGTTTTGCGCATCTTGACGCTCGTTGTAGTTACTGTAGTTACCTTTAAACTTTGCGTGTCATTTGATGAACCTTCACCTAATTAACTGCATTGACGATTCTTGAATGGTTCTCGGCCTTTAATTAGTACATAACCTTTACATTGTTTGGAGGCTCTGAACTGGAGGGTCTTAATATCAAAATTTAATCTCATTATATCCTAATTCAAACTACTTTTAGTTATACTTTTTGTCTTTTGAGAAATTCTGAGTGGTCCTTCTATGGCATTGCTACAAATAACTCCCAAGCTTTCAGGTATCGTCATGTTATAGGTGTAGTCAATGTGGCTGTGAATAAGGCGTTAGAATGGATCTGGGATGTCAGTCAGGTAAATCTTCGTTTATAATTCGAATCCTCAATCTCATTTTTTTTCTTCTTATTCTCGCTTCCTCTACCTTTCTCCAGACAACCCAGTTTCCAACTGGCTTCACGCAAGCTCCACGCGCAAAAAACGCTGCCCGTACACTAAGCACCAGATCCTGGAGCTGGAGAAGGAGTTTCTCTTTAATACATACCTCACGCGCGACCGCAGGTACGAGGTGGCGAGACTCCTCAATCTCACCGAGAGACAGGTCAAAATCTGGTTCCAAAACCGTAGAATGAAGATGAAAAAACTGAACAAAGACGGCACGAAAGACGACTGAAAGAACTAATTTTTTTTTTCGTTCATTCCCTGATTTTTATTCATTGATTATCTTTTTGTCTTTAAAGCATGCTAGGAATCGTGTTGCTAATTTGTGTGTCGTAACGTGACTGAACCTTATTGAATGTTGCACAAATCCATTTTATTAGAATGAAAAGGGAAACTAGCTCTTACCAATGACTTTGTTCAATTAATAGACACAAATTTGATGTATATATAATTCTCTTTGAATTGTATCTTACCATATTCATGTATATATAGAATATTGTTGTTTCTCGTTCTTACTTTGTGTTTCTTGGTCATTTCGAATCGACCGCTGTAAACCTGGTTTATGCAGTGTTAAGTAGTTTTTACACTGAAAAGGGTTATAAGGTCATGTGTGCTCTAGAAATGTTGTAGGACTTTGTTCGTAATGACTAGTTTTTATGACTACCTATGCTCTTCACTACCTCTATTTGACTTCGAATATATATATATATATATATATATATATATATATATATATATATATATATATATATATATATATATATATATATATATATATATATATATATATACACAGTGCACCAGGGAGTGAAAGAGATAGACAATAGGCAAAATAAATACCTCATGGGCTATAGACTGGCCTGATTATGTGCTTTTGTATACTTACTTTAAATCTCTATAATGTAACTTCAACGTTATTTATTGAAGAATAAAACCATATCTGAAAAGACAATCTGAAGTGCATTTGTATTATTATCATTATTTAATTAGTTGAAAAATTGCAACGTTGTGCTACAGTAATTTTGTCGTTTGAAAAGGCAATATTATGGCTGTTTCTGTCTTTTTTAAAAAAATCTTTCTATAAGTTATCTAAAGTTAACTAAAAGAAAACTTTCTTTTGTGGCATATTTCTTGTTTACAGCGCAGTAAAATCAGCACATACCCAACCCCAACCCTCTTACACATTCTTTAGATGTATCTGAGTCTTATATAGGCTACCTCCAAAACAGGCGAATTTTAGTCGTGTTGGTACTCGGATTGAGCAGCAGGCCCATGCCGCAGTCCAACCGTTCTGGCAGAAGAGATTGCTAGCTGTATGCTGCAATAAAAGACAATTACCGCTATAACCGTTTATGGGGTGCAAAGCGCTGCGAGGCGAGAGAACGCAACACAAGAGAGATGTTATTAGAGCCAACAGCTGAAAGCCAGGGAACATCGCTCCGAGCGCGCATCCGGGTGCTGCTTTTACACAATTCTCGGCTTCGAGGAGAAGGTTTGGTCGTTTTGACTGATTCAGCTTCGCGCAACAAGCGTGCGCAGGGTTAATGGACAAATGTTTACTATGATACAGTGGAATGAAGTAAGTAGAATGTGTACAGCATGAAGGACTGGACATGAGGGTGTTGTGACGCACATGAGTCGCAGATGGACGGCGACTTCAAAGGCCTCACCGCGGAGACTCAGCCATTAAGTGCAGGGCCTGCAACTCTGTCTGGCATTCCGCGTTTAATGGCTTTATGGCTGTCCAGACACAATTAGGCCGTTTTCTGAAGCCGCGAGACCCATTTGGACTAGCGCTTTCACCCGTCTCCCCCTTTTCTGCGCTCAGTGAGACTGCACAAAAAGCCAGCGGAAATAATCTAGTTTTATTAGCGTCTCTGGCTGAGGCCCCACGGCAGTTGCAGGCACCTTTTGTCTGAATGTTGCAGAGCTACGTGGTGATAAGGAGCCCGACGTTTCCGGAGAACTTATTTATTTTTACATCATAGTGGAACATAAAGTCACATCCATGGTGAAGCATTCAACACACCACATGCAACATCCTCACCTGCACAAACACATAACTGAATATCCACCTCAGCTTTGCAGGCGGAATAAGCACAAAGTGACGCATTTTTACGCTGCTGTTACAACATTTGCCCACTGGATGTCAGCAAAGTTCCATCAAAGGCTCAATGATTTAATGGTTCAGACCGGTTTGAATCAAATGATACATGGTTTTATGTATCTCATCATGCAGGACTGCGAAACTATAACACATAAGCTATCTATTACACGCAATACTTTCGGTTTGGGTTTATAATTAAATACACAACAATAACTGCCCTGATGAAAAGATGTTATTTTGATTGAGTTCAATGCGTCGCTAACATAAAACTATTCTGTAATAGTCACATTAATGTAGGCAATTTTAACGTTTTGCCAAAACGTGCTTAAATAAGACTATCCAGTCATTTTCGTTCTGGGCTTGTCTGCATTTTGCCGCAGATTTTATGTTTAATTTGGGGTGTTTAAACAACAGGTTAAGATGGGTGAAAATAATGCCGTAATTTTTATAAGTAAGAAAAGCTGCCAGTGCCCTCCTTGGCTGTGCCATGACTAACAGCCGCTATTTTACTTCGTCATGGACAATCTCATCTATTTATGGTTCTTCTGAAATACCTGTATAATGTAAGTACGTCATCTTACCATCATGCTAACTAAATAGCTATGAGCTAGACATGTAAATGACGCATCTGTTATGATATCAGATTTCGGTGTTCAGTAGACCATCGTAAAACATGGTATAGTGCTGCCATGCTCGGTATTGCATTGCCCGTTACAAATTGGCCTTGTGGCTGAAGTTCCACGGCTTTGCTATGTAATTTAAGTTGCGTTCAAACCTTTAAAGTGAGTTATGCTGTAGGGATAGTGTTTTGAATAAAAGATGAAACCATTTTTTTTCAAACAATAATTCGAAAATGTCTTTAATCTACAGCTTTATTATTATTTTGTTGACCATAAAATAGAGGTCGTTTTGTAATTAAAAGATTTGCTTCACGTTTCATCGAGTTTTGCGATTAATAAATAAATACATGAATAAATAAGGTTATGCGTGAACTAATACAGATAACACACGCACACACACATATATATATACACACACACACACCCCCTTACCCTTCTATGTACAGCCCACATCTCATCTAAGACACATGTGATGGTTTAAACACGCTGGAATCAGAAAATTCCAACACCAGCAATAAATAGTGTGTGCATGTTTGTTCATTGTATCACTTGAATTCAATGAATATTGTTATATAATTTTAGCATTATAAAATGTATTGTTAAATTGTAAGTACGTAAATATCTGAAAACCTGTGTATATTAAAACATACACATATATGGGCAATAAAACCATTCAACCACAAATTCCTTTTTTTTTAAATAATAAGAGCGACTTTTAAGCCATTACAGCCGGAGTTGCATTGTATCTCCAAATATCCTAAATGAAGAAGCAGGGGAAAATATGGAAGAAACACGCGCAGCGTCTGATTGGCTGATAAGCGTAATCATGTGATCTCAAAAGCCCAATACCTGAGAGCTCAAGATCCCGTAAACTCTGGGTTATAATGACATCATATATCACCCTACCTCGTAAAAACGACACTGAGGATTCTGGCCCAACAAATCAATTGGAAGGGGATAAAATGAATTCGTGTAATATTGTGGATGTTTTTCCCAGTAATGTGCTGCTCTCTTTCTCAGACACAAGCAGAAGAACAGTGCGCTCTGATCCTGTCTCTGTATAATGACACAGATTGTTTAAGTATCTAATATATATATATATATATATATATATATATATATATATATATATATATTATATTTTTTTTTTTTTTTTTTTTTTTATTCGACGCTTGCTCGAGTGGCCTTTCGGCTAAGACTGGAATATCTTACAGACTTTCTTTGAAAACGACGTGGAACCACAGACCCGACCATTTGCTCACAACTGAAAAGATATTGTGGAGGTATGAATCCAGCTTTTTGCTCAGTTGGCAGATTTGATGATCCTATTGTAGAATAATGACAGCGGTGCACCAATTAGTCTAGCAAGGAATCGTTTTAATTGCTTGATTGGGTGCATATTTATTTATTGTGTCACTTTACTCGAACTGCGTGCCTCTCTCTGTTGTATTTATCATTTGATGTTAATCAATCAGATAATAATCAATACATCAATAACTGTTTTGACAAAACCGACAGCTCTAGTAGTTCAGCAACATGACAGAAATACTGACACCAAATGAGAAAATTATATTAGGTATCATATATACATGCATGTTTACATAAGAGCGGTTGGTTTAAATATAATGCGAATAAAACCTAATTTTCCAAGATAGTTATAAGACCTAGAAGTTCTTAATGAAGAATTGATTATGAATTTAAAGAAGAATCGCAAATGGTATGTGTGGAGAACCTACAGGTACCATTTGCAGTCCTTCCTTAAATGCTAATCACCTGAACATTTTAACCATCTATATGCAAAATATTCAGCGCTGATGGCGTCATCTTCCAGTTGCTGCGCTCTAACATGCAGGATTGGGTGGGGATAGACAAATTCTACTCCATTCATCTCTGTTTAGAACACCATATGCGTGGCTCTGACAACCAACATGGCATACCCCTTATAGAAAAGCCAAACATCAGATTTCTCCAGGGCCTCTCTCTAATTAACTATACTATTAATTAATACTTTGACTCTGAGACCCGAGGGCTGCTGGTCCGTGTGATTATTCCATCTATGTAAACGTTTTTTCTTCACATTGCATTCAGGATCTTAGTCAGCAATTTTCATCTCTTAATTAAGCAGTTAGACTATATATTTAGCAGTAATTATAGTTAGACTAATTACTGCTGAATATTCAATCAGGGAACGTCACACACGCGCCAACAAACTAATAGGCTGTACACGGTCTTTTTTTGCTGATGTAGAAATATTCCAATTGTAATAAAGCGTGTTTAAAGCACCACATTGCATATTCGATGTGCTATAATAAACTAAACCAGTTTAATTCAAGTCAGTTGTTCGTTCGTGGATAGACCATGTTGCATTCAACGCAACTGCTGTATTTCATTTAGGAATTATTAAACTGCTTTTAAGTAAACTTAGGTGCACGTAAACTATACTCAAGTCCGGCTTCACCTAGAGTAAATAAGCCACTCATTGCAACCCCTCACATATGACGTCGCACTGGTTCAGTGGCGCAGAATAATCAGAGCCGTGGAATTTTGCCTAATCGCATTTGATTAAAATGTGCATGGGCTTATAACAGAACAACGTTTCGTCTGAGCTCCTCCTCTATGTAAAATGGCGCCTTGAAACAGCCCTGCTCTCTAGTCAGCCCCTCCTTCTCCTTCTGAGCCAGGACGAGGCTATAAATCTGTTGTTGTGTATGAAAATTTACTACCCTGCTGAACAACTTTACGAGGCTACGTGAGCTCTCATTGGCTAGTGGTGGTCACATGAGCTTGAGGTCCCATGAACATGAACTTTTTATGTGCATGCTTCCTTTCCCCAGAATAGGGCTGCGTTCTTCTCCCACAGCTCGCCTTGCCCTGCTCTTCTTTCACCTGCAGTGGTCATTGTTCTTCTGTTTGTTTTCGCAGTTTTTTACTAACAGCTTTTGTTTAGACTTATTGGAGAAGGGACGGGAATTGAAGGACGTTTGGGCACCCCTGGGATGTCTTCTTACACGATGTACGTACCGAGTTTTGAGGTGGACAGCTATCAGATTTTCCCCATCTCCCTGCCTGTACTTGATTCTGCTGCTGACATGGAGCAACGACCACCATAACTGGTAGGAGTCATAATGTTGAAATAATCATTCTTCTTCTTCTTCTTCTTCTTCTTCTTCTTCTTCTTCTTCTTCTTCTTCTTCTTCTCCTTATTATTATTATTATTATTATTATTATTATTATTATTATTATTATTATTATTATTATTATTATTATTATTATTATTATTATATGCTGTTTGTATTAATTAAGTACTTGTACAACTAGTAAGTTTTAAAAATTCATGCATTCCATATGTGTTTACAGCTTTAGTTTAATTATACAATAGTGATATTACGTAAGCTTGGTTAACGTCAAGACAGATTTTCTTCAGCATTTCTGAAGATCCCGACAGAAGAGTAAATTGACGGATGTTTTTGTGTTGGTCTGTGGTCGTCATGCTGACAGTGATGCGCTGACCTCAAAGGAGATGTTAAGGCCTTTGCCTAAGCCTAACATATGGTGCCGTCATGGTCTGTCGCAGAGGTAGATATTTAAACCACCGGCTGGTGGCGGTGTGACACAATGCACGGTTGAGACTGGTATAACTTCCAGACTTCATGTCAAAACAAATGCCATCAAAGATCTACATTTCGTGCAGTCTAGTTAAGTACATAGAGGCATTCACAAAGCATCTTGGTTAAGGCGTGCTGTTTCTGGACAAATGTTTTTGACGACACGATAGTGGATGTGTGAGGAGTGCAGCAAATCTGTTCGAGCAGTTGTCTTATTTTGATACGCTTCTCAAATACCGCCTCGGAGCTATTTTCGTTTTATGAACAGAGGAGTTTTGATTGTTCTGGAGGCCGCTTGAGTCATACATAGATTGTTCTGCAGTTTTCAGTTAGACCCAGACTTATCTGGCCTTTGTATAACCCTTAATGCAGCTCGCCATTAGTGTAACAACTTTTAAATGCAAAAGTCATTCTAACATCGTTTATAACGAGTTGTTTCGCCGCTGTGTTTGCCCGAAATATTTGTATTCTTTAAAAGATTTACAATGTCATGCGTACATTATATACAGTATATATCAATGTGTATATGTGCCGCGTGTCAAGTCAATTTTTTCGTAGGTTTTCATTTGTACACGTGACACTTGACGTAAAAGAATTGCTTATGTTTTAAGTGTATAACTGCCATCGTCGTTGTCGTCATACTGCCCTGTTATTGCAGGATGTTTCTGTTTACATGGATTTACACTAATGGCACTTACCTAACGCTCTTATCCAGAGCGACTTACAAGGTTAATTCAAAATTCATCTCTCGCTGCAAATCTGTATTCGGAGGGCTTTCCTTTTATTTTGAGCATTTAGAAATGTTTATGCAACATCGACTGTCATCATTAGAATGCTTTACCATCAGTTTTATTATTTATTTATTTTTTAGGCAAGACCCCACTGACAGAAAGATTAAGTTTTTTTCGCGTGCCCAGCGTTTAATGCGTCATCCTAACGTTTCATAATATTACAGTCCTACAGTTATCTCCTTAAAACACTATTGTTTGTTTAAATGTGCCACAGGCCTTTTTTAACTGCTTTGATTTTACCCCCGGCGGCGCTTTCACATGTCATATATCAGATTAAAAATGTATCTTTGATCATCAATTTGTGATTCATCCATGTGACGACCAGTGCTAGGGCGCATTTAGCTGTGGTATATGTTAATTCCAGACATCAGCGCAGGGACTAGCTCCTGATAAGGTGAAGCTCACCACCAAAATTACTACTAGATTGGAGCACAGAGTCCTGAGAAAACGTACTGTTTCTAATTTTAAGCAGTGATTTCTCAGAAGGAGAAAAAATAATGCTTGTAAAGTGTTTCATAATTTTCCATTTTATCGTGGAGTTCTAAATGAAATGTCTTGTTTGTAAAATAAAAAAAAGGAATAAATAAGAAACACTTTAAAGATAATACGCACACTGTAGAAAAAAAACACTGATTTAAAAGAGGCACAATATCTCAAACTCAATCTTTATTATTTTACATGTGTTCAATCGTTTACTTGTTTTACTCGATCAGAGGGTAATCGGAGGCAAGTGTCCTGACTGCGTTGGGTTCCTCTGTTTACCTTTCGTTTTCATATTTTCTAAGAACAGGAACCTGTTTTATCACTAAAAAACACTGTTTTATGTTGAGCCCACTGACCACTGACTATTTTGCCAATATAGGGGCTTTGTTAGCACACTGCAATCACCAACTGCTAGTGCGCATGGTTTGTCTTAAACATGCGCATTTTCAAGAAACCTATTTTAAATGCATTTTTATTTCAATTTCCTTTTTGAATATTTCCTTCCTTTAAATACGTTTAAATCTGTTGTATCCAACTAATATGCTCTGCGCTTTTACGGAGAGGTCAAGGCATTGTGTATTGTTTCAGCAGTAATAATTTTCCACTGCAAAGTCGTTAACCTCTGTGTGACCCTGTCGCAGCCGCGCCTTGGGACGCGAGATGTGAGAAATTTTCCGGTTTGACCAGAGGGTGGCGCACCACTACAATTCAAAACTGACGGAGACTGCTGCCAGTACTCCGGTATACTTGCGCGCGCTCCCGCCCTCCAACAGTTCCACCCAGATTTCCTGCTTGCGCGTGAGTTTACCACTGGAGGTCATCGCACAGGATTTACGACTGGTCAACAAAAAACACGTGACTTCAAGCCGTACCCCATATTTGGGCGCCTACGTAAGGGATCATGAAGTCTGTGTCTCAGTCATTTCCATAATTCATCATAAATTGTGCAAGGGCGCAATAGACGCGCAAAACCATCAAGAGACACAAATCAAGCACACACGGCATTGTTCTCTCCACGGTAGTAATAATACTGGCTTAGCAATTACCAGGTAATCATTGTCAACCAATGAGCTCTTATTTTGTGAACTCATTCTGCGGTCGCTATCCAAATGGCGCGGATTATCCATTACATAACTATGGAGATCACGGCTCAAGCGACCAATACCGGGACTCTACGGCCATGCATTCCAGCAGGTATGGCTACGGATACAGTGGAATGGATCTCAGCACCGGTCGCTCCACGACTAGCCACTTCGTCTCCTCCGGTGAACGGGCTCAGAGCTACAGCCAGAGCCCAACGGCGACGCCTGTCGATGCCCGGTACAGTCAACCGATAACGGCAAGCAACGCTACTGCCCAGTCACCTCCCCCTGACCCGCTCGCGTGCTCCTCCGTCGACAGCTCTCCCGTTAGCGAGTCTGCTCACCGCGCCCTAAAAAACTCCATGCCGAATTCTACCGGCTCCACGTCCAACGGCGCTGGCGCTGTGCTGGGCTGCGAGGACGTCCCCAAAACGTGCAACAGTATGGAAGATGAGAAACCGACGGGAAGTGCGCAGACGACTACACAGAGTGGGTCCGAGACATCCCAGCCACAGATATATCCTTGGATGCGAAAACTTCATCTAAGTCACGGTAAGAAAAAAGTTATTTATACGGTTCTATTATAATCTTTAGATAACGTAGCCTTTATTCGCATTCTGTAGCACTTTTATATTAGCACTTTCGTTCTCACGTGGTTCTAAAACTTTTGCCCTACATAAATGTCGGCTAGTACTTGATCTGCAAGAGTCAGGTTGCACGAATGACATTTAAGTGCATCAATCTGAAATGTATAGTGTATAGGTGTGTCTATAGAGATTTACGTGCACTTCCAGGTGTGTGTTTCGTGAAAATGGACCCATTTTTTTTAAATCATAGTTTCACTTTAAAACCTATACTTTAAAACGTTGTTTGTGACTTTCAAATTGTGAATATTTACAGACTTGGCTAGCCCAGAAGGAAAAAGGGCGAGGACTGCTTACACGCGCTACCAGACCCTCGAGCTGGAGAAAGAATTCCACTTCAACCGCTACCTGACCAGACGCCGGCGGATAGAAATCGCGCACGCGCTCTGCCTCTCAGAACGACAGATCAAAATCTGGTTTCAGAACCGGAGGATGAAATGGAAAAAGGACAACAAGTTGAAGAGCATGAGCATGGCAGCTGCGGGGGGTGTATACAGGCCCTGAAAGTGTATATGTCATTGCTCGCGTGTGTGTGTGTGTGTGTGTGTGTGTTATGATGTGATGTGCTAAAAGTGTGCGCTCAGTAAATAAGGCGAGTACGGGGATATGAGAGGATATGATCTTTCCTGCTATCCAGAGACTTTCCAGTGGCCTGCTGCACAGTAAACGCCCCTGTGTTCTCTGTCTTGGCCTGAAAAACAACTAATTTACTTTGGACTGTCAAGTAATAATGCTTGTGTGAGTAAACCGCTGCATTGTAAGCTCATATGTAGATTTAGAACATCCCCATGAACATGTAAATTAACTAACTTATCTCCAATTCTGATCACAGTTTCAGTGCTTGAAGTATCCGCCAAACGCTTTTCGTAAATAGTAAACGTTGGCTTATGTTGCACTCTGAAAAGACTCTTATAAAAGAATGAAGAACTTGTCTTGGCTTTCTTGGCGTGTAAATATGTATTGATGGGTGTATTTATTTTCTTCATCTCTAATTTCAGCTTTTGTAGTTATGCTGAAGTAGTTGGCTACTTGTTTGTGGCCGTAATGTATTTTCACCACTGTGTGTTGTGTTATCAAGCCCAGATTCTCATTTATGTGCATTTCATTTCTAATTTTGCACGTTATACCGTAAAACCAACTACTTGGGCGCGATATTCAAGTTGAGTTTTTATTTTTAAATACTGTGTGTCCTTTTGGCTTGTGAAGAATGTTTTGTAAATATTTGAATGGTAACTGGAAATTTAACTGATCTAATAATGTCGCTGGTAATTATTATGGTTTATGGCTGAATCAATAAACTTTTTACTCTAACTCAGTTCATTTCTGTGTCATTCGGGCTGTTTAATTTACAATCCATTTGCAATGTGTTGAATTGTTTTGCTTTATATCTATTTGTATGTACGTGCAAGGTGAAATAATAATAAAGTCCAACGATCCTTTTTTAGAGGTCTTATTAGAAAGTTGTGCTTCAACCTTTCTAATAAAATCATATTCGAGTAGAAAGTTGTGCCCTTCACTCTCTGAGACGAAAGAGTCTAAATATATGTCTAAATGTTTTTTTAGAACTTCGCCTAATAGAACTTCTTGTAAAAGCTCAACAGGTAGGAACGCTTTGCAATCCACTTGATATCAAGCATTTATGGCTTTATTTTCTCCTAACAAACTTTATTAGGCCTCCCGCAGTTTCTGCTTGCCTGATGCCGGGGCGAGGAATAAATAAGGGGGTTTGGTCCATGAACTAGGTCGTAAAAATCATCCAGGGCGCACGGACAGATAGGCTGACTGCCCATAAAACAGTCACGTGGTGGCCATTAAAGTGGTTTTATGGTTTTGGGGAGTCGACAGTATATCGCATATAACATCTAATCGCACTGACACGGAGCTTCTTTTGACTCTTTTTGTAGACCGAAGAGGTTTTCCTCGAATGTGTTGCCGCAGATGTCATTCTTACATAGGCTCGCTATGGACTGGAAAACTGACGACTGGGTTCGCAGTGCTGTAAGGAGAAAAAGCCCTCGTGGTAAGTTCAGCTAATTGTTTCGGATGCTTTTGTTCACCTATGTTGAAACTGAATGTTCCAAAATCTTGTCTAAGACATTACATTTAAATATTGTTGCGTTTTCAACACTTCTAAATGATCATATTCTCATCTGGTTTACAACTATGGCTAAAATAAGAAACCTCAATTGCAATATTTTTTTGTGAAACTTTTGTGGAACAGAGTGGATTTGCTGCGTTAAAGACAGATTTGCCGTGGAGTGCATGCTTGGCAGAAAAGTAGTAATGCTGGCTTGCTTGCTAACTATTATTGTCACTGCCCTAGTGTCCTTATTTTTCTTTTTTTTTGTCTTCAAGAAAAATAATTAGACGGTGCACAGACAATTGTTATATAGCCAACTTTTCCTTATGTATTCTTTGCACAGATATCATTATGGTGATTCTATAAACGCGAGACGTGTCCCCAGGCTGTTCATAGGGTTTTTGCAGCAGTGACAAGGACAGTGTGTACAAACACAAACTGAAGGAGTCAATTTTTGTTGCTTCATATTTTCACCCGTCTTAGTGTAAAGGACTCCTTCCGGTGAACAGAGAAGCCAGTATTTTGAGAAGGGTCCAAAGATAAGGTTTGATGTGTATGACTAGTTTTTGATGTGTTTTTCCCTTAACCAGTGGTATACAAAGTTTGAACTGAAAGGTTCAATGTAATGTGAGCTATCACCGACTTGAGTTGTATCTATGTATCTTTAGACAAATGTTCAACAAGCTGTGCGTTTTCGACCTCAACTTTGTTTGTTACATTTAGGTTTAAAGTTGTAAAACGTTTTGTATTTAGATGATATCTTTAAAAAAGACTTCCAAACCTATTCATACTTTAAACCCTTGTCAGGTTTGTTAAGTTCCTATGTAGATGCAGTTGAGCAGCACCTATATTGTAAAGAGAGTCCTGAAAATACATGTGCTTAAAAATACTTGCAATACTGTTGCTTATTAGAGGGTTAAAGGGTTAGGCTGGGTTTAATACGTTTTCAATCTGTGCATGCTGGTGATTTAAACCCAGAGTTAAAGTTTCAGTTTCAACTTCAGTTTTTTTTTTGTTCGCTCAACTGAGGTGTTCTCCTAAATGAAGCAGAAAACAATTAAACAGTCACGGAAAAGTTAAGTTTATCAACATCTTTCGCCAGCACCTCTCATCAATAATCTTCACTCGCAAGGTTTTTCCAAATGTGTCATAATCATTCATTAAAGGCACTCTAACATGCTATTGTCGCGCAGTGAACAATTAGGTCTACTTTGCAACGGAATCCTCTTGAGGTTCCCCGTTATTAGAAAATGGTTAGAGAAGTGGGGGCGAGAGAGATAGAGAAAAAGAGGGAGACAGAGAGAGCGAGAGAGAGAGAGGGAGGGAGAGCAAGAGAGAGAGAATGAGTCTGAGGAGAGATTGGAGAAAAATGTCCTCGCTCTTGGTTCACAACGAGGTCATCGGAGGCAGGAAGATGAATGTGCACACGCAGTGAACCACCAGCAGAGCTCGCTTTTGGCCAAGTTCACTGTCACCCGCACTGCGCACCCCGTCGCCCAAACGAGGGTGAAAAAGATAAGAATTATTAGTTATCTATTAATATCAATGATGCTCACTAACATGGGAGAGCTAAAAGTGTGTTTCAAACAGAACGAAAGAAGCAGCAAGGGCTTTAAACGAACCATGTATTTTTGTTCAGATTAATGTGCGAGACCAACGTGCATATATAAGAAAAACGTGATCAGAAAAGTTGTATGGTGGCTTTTTGTCTATCTTGGTGTGTGTTAGAGAAAAAGAGCACGGAATGATCTGGGCTGGGGTCAAAAGTTTACGGCAGAACACGTCGCCGTCATCTGTTCTGGTGGAGTGCGGTGCCAGTGTTATAATGGCACAAAAGATGGAAAGCTGCGAATCCCGCGAGTTCGCGGCTAACCTCGCGATGAACTCTGCAAGCTGAGTGACCCTGGGTTAGCAGCCACAAGAGACTGCCTCCTCCGCATGCACGGCTAAGATTAAGTGTCGGGGTTTTATTAGAGGACTTGATTGGTGAATTTCCTTTGAAAGAAATGATTTGATGAGCTGAAGACCCGGGCACAATTTGCATTTTACGATTGATACTCCCCCGCAAAGTTAAAACGCAACGGACAGGTTTTGTCTCTGGCTCATCCTAAGGGTTTTGGTCTTATCGAAACACTCATCGCACTCATACATGTTTTGCTGCAGAGCTGAACATTGCTCAGTTTCATTTCGCAAAACGGATGACAAAAGGCAAGGGATGCTACTGATAGGACCGTGGATAACTTAATATTGCTTTTCGAGGCTAGTCCAACAATATATCTAATATCCAACCATGAGTTACCGCGACAAGTCAACCAATGCAATGTAAATACATGACCATCTTTTAACTTTACTTCATTAGCAGTTCAGATTAAATATAAAACATTTTTATAGAACCCACAAATTAGAGAAGTGTCACTTTTTACATCTAGTCAGTCTATACTTTATAGGCATTTTTCCCTTTGGTGCTTCACCCGCCGCACGATTTGAATGTATTTTTTGCAATCGACACCGTAATGCTATATTCAAACATTGCTAACAAAAGACAAAACCCAAAACAGACTTTTAAATAACTTGCAATGTAAACCGCTGTTTATGCCGTGCGCATAAAATGTCTTCAAACAGTTGAATATGTATAATGATGAGCTAAACAAAATAAGTGTTCATAAAATGGAGAGATCTTTGCAGTTTGGCAAACTTACTCACTCTCCGTGTTGGATATATTGATTTAAACCACCATGGTTTTAATTTAATGGCTTAAATTTAGATATCTATGCCTTTTGGAGTTATATTGTCTTAAAATAAAAAAGAAAATGCATGTTTTGTCAATAGTGCTCTACCAATTCCCCATATCATAAGGTGAAACAGCTTGTGAAATGTGTGCTATAAACCTCCTTAGCGTTTATTCTTTTTGGTTATCTTTTAGTATTTCTGGCTGACTCCCTGTCTGAACACTGCGTCAAATGATCGGCCTTATCTGGTTCGTGATGTTTGCTAGGAAGAACCTTTACACGATCCTCAGGAACTCTGATCATACCTTTTCATTTGCTAAATTGTAAACTTGTGCCAGGATGTGTGCAGAAAAAAAGAAAATGCGAGGCATTAAGATTCGTTATATCTAACCTGCAGGTTAACATTTAAGAAGTACTATAAAGAGAAATGTGAAAAAACTTTTTTCAGAAACATTATGAAATTTAATCCAGTTTAACACTTTCCGCAGACTATATAAATTGGTTGCCAAATTATTTATTTGAAGTTGGTTTAACCCCTTAATCTCCAGTCTTGTTATCCACTTATTCATGTTAAAACAAGTTACTTAGTATATACTATGAATTATTCGGAAACCAGCATGCAAAATATGTAGCTAATTATAAACAAGAGGAACGGACCGGCTCCTTAGAGTGGAAGTGCTTAAGGTGAAAATATTTGTGCATAGCGAGGCCATTTCTTACAGTTATGAGCCATAAGGTTAAAATGCGTGCCTATTCTATTGTCATTTTAATTGTGGATTTATAAAATGAGGCACAGCTTTAGGTCATTTACAGTGCTTTTAGGCTTTTAGCCTTAGAGACGAAAATATATTATAAAATGTGCTTTTATGGAGGAGTTCCACACGATTAATAATAATAATAATAATAATAATAATGATAATAATAATAATAATAATAATAATAATAATAATAATGATAATAATAATAATAATAATAATAATAATAATAATAATAATAATAATAATAATAATAATAAACATTACACTTATTATAGTCACTGTTACAGATGTCTACAGACTGAAGCCTACAATTGCCACGTAGGTAGGCCTTAGCCTTTTCGGGATTTTTGTTGTTGTTGACGCTTTCCTCTTCTCTTTTTTGGGATGCTGTTGAGTGGTGACCTCCGCAAGTCCCCCTGATAGTTCCCCTGGGTCCTAACCCAACGGGAGAAGCTAAGTCCAAGGCCGGGGTGAAAGCTAGGTCACTGCGTCTAACAAATATGAAAATGTCGTCGTTTCGGAGGGCACGCCTTGTTGTTTAACAAAGACTGTCAATGAGCAAGATTAATCAGAGGCGAAATGGAAACTGAGTCACTCAGGGGTCAGACCAAAGTTATCTCTGGGTGGCGATTAATTCGAGAGGCGAGACTGAGTCCAACACTTCGGACGCTGCAAGGCCGCGCACTCATTGCTAGGTTCGGAAACGAGCACCGCTGAGAGTTCAGAAAGATTCCCCATATTTTGTGGATGGTGCTTATTCAGATCAGCTGTAGATTGTATAAAAATGGATCGGTGTCGGACCTACCTGTCGCGAGTAGCAGGTATGCATCATTTCCATGTATTTGGGCATTCGAAGTGGCACGCGAGGTCAAAGATTCTTGACAGGACTCTCTATGCAAAACGTTACTCAGTGATTTAAGCTCGGGATTGTACTGTCTGCCTCGTCTAAAGATAAAACTGTTTTAGGTTAAGAATGCTGTTTCTTTTGCTTGGGAGTTCCTGTTTGCATGATATTTGCTTCATATATCTAAAGCAGACTATTATGTTGACTGGTACGGTATTCGATGATTTGATTGGTTTGGCTTCTTTGGAAGGCAGTAAACTTAAAATAATGTGTCCATTCAACCTAAAAATACTTGATGTGGTGACAAGTCATGTTACTTATTTTATCAAGCTCGAATGCATACTTTGAAGTAAAGGTAAATACTAAAATATATGGTGTGTTTAATGAAGATTTTGAGTTCAGTCTTCAGTTTCTTTTGTTTTCCAAATAAATTTTAGAAGTATCACTTAAGGCACAGATTATTTAGGACGTAGTCAAAGGCAAAAGAGAGGAACTATTATTAAAAAAAAAAAAAAATTACTCGGTCTGCCAACATTAACAGTTTAAAAAACGAAAAGTGGGAAATTTAGGGCCTAAAGTAAAGCCAACAATGTGCTACAAATGCTATCGTATATTTAATTCTTACCTTCACACATAAATATTTTAGTCATAATCCTTAATTACAACCTTTCAATGGTTAATCATTAAGGTCAACTGTTAAATAGTTTTTTCATTTTTCATTAAGTTTGTGTTATGATGATGTGTGAAAATGAGTCGTATCCTAAACAGACACTCCACAAAGGCCTACATAACGCATAAAGACAAACGGTTAAGTTTCAAAATTGTCGACACTGTAATGGCTATGACAGGGCACCAACATTTAGAAATGCTCCCCTCTGATGAAAAAAAGATTGATTCGTATGAATATGACTGAAAAGCTGCTGTAAACAAAATCACATTTGGACTTAACACTACTATTCCTTGTGCTCCTCTGACCTGTGCTCTTAACAAAATGGTAATGGTACTAATGAACAATCTAACTGATATGTTTCTCCGGTGGGGTGTTCGTACATTTTAGCTTTTGAGGAACTGATTCTAAATGACTATTTAAGTGTGTAGTCTAAAAAAATATGCATGTAACTCACGCATATACGTCTATACATTTATTGGCCTAACCAGAAAGACAGCAACATGGCCTTCAATGCATATTGTTGGTGACTTGTTAAGACGGCACATGAGATGTTGTAGTATATCAATAGCTGTTTAGATATGGTGGATTGGTGAAATTTGGTCTGTGAGATCTCTTCAATTGTTTGATTTAATATGCTCAGTGTTACAGGGTTTGATGCAACATCTGTTTTCATCACATCATTTAGTGCATATGTATTGCATATGGGATCCCTGTTCTGTTATATGAGCTCTTTCACATAGATTGTCTGAAATTACCGTCTTTACGTGTCTTTACGTGCCTCTGCAGGAAACAAGATGATAATGTGGTTGAAATGTTCAGAGATGCTTCTTGATATAAAAAGAAAAACAGATGCATGGTCTGCCGGTAGAATTTTCGTTGTGCCCATGTCTGGCCTGCTATTGGTGCTTGTTTACAAGGCACCCACAGGAGATTCTGATTGGTCTCTTTCCTCACGTGACTAACCAACTTTGTACATTTGACAGGGGGAGTAGGTGGGTTTTGGTGAGATCAGGAAAACGACAGCGCGATAAAAATTAGAATTGTTGTACTTCACAAATTAATGACCATGAGTTCCTACTTGATCAATTCGAATTACATCGAACCTTCTTTCCCGCCGTGTGAGGAATACCAGCAGAACGGCTACATCCCCGTCTCTTCTGACTACTACGAGCGACCGAAAGACTCGGGTTTCCCCCATCACGAGGAGGCAACATATCCGCGGTCAAACTACCAAGACCCGAGCTATGACTACGGCAACGTCTCAAGCAACTGTCTCGTCGATTTCAACGACCGACACCACGTACAGCCTCAATCTGTTCCTCCAAATCACGGGCCCCACCTCAATCCCGAGAGCTGCGCTGGAACGACGACAAGCAAGGATTGCAGCCTCGTTACAGAGGCTCTGCCTACCCCACCGAAGGGGAAGGAGCCAGTGGTCTACCCCTGGATGAAGAAGGTCCACGTTAATACGGGTAGGTTATTGTCACGGTGGATAAAACACCGGTAACCCTTTGAAAAACGTCCATCGGCGCGCTTGATGGGAACATGCTGAGTAGCGTTTTCCTCCCTCATTTGGGCGATTTACGACCTCGGAGACGTTGTCTCGGTAATTAGGAACCCTCGTAAATTTTATTGCCTGTTTTGTTTCTGTCTAGCCATCTGCTTCTGTTTCTATCACAAAAGGCTCCCCGTCGTTTATTCAGTGTTTTCGTTAATAATTATCCTAGCTTTGGGTATGTTGGCTCGCATTCAATAGCCTCGGAATACACACGCTATCTGAAAATGAGGCGCGCTGTCAAAAACATGCAACATCTATGGTGTTACCCATAGCACATCGTCATCTTCAAGATTCTTAGTGACTCTTTGGAGGTCACGGTCATAGATGACCGTGGGCATTGATAACACCTGCCTGCTTTTTGTTTGTTTGTTTAGTGACCGCTAACTATTCTGGAGGAGTGCCCAAGAGGTCTCGCACCGCCTACACCCGCCAGCAAGCTCTGGAGCTTGAGAAGGAGTTTCACTTTAACCGGTACCTGACCCGGCGTCGGCGGGTGGAGATAGCACACACTATGTGCCTGTCAGAGCGACAAGTAAAGATATGGTTCCAGAATCGTCGCATGAAGTGGAAGAAAGACCACAAGCTGCCCAACACGAAGGTCCGTTCTGCGAGCTCCTCGTCCTCCAACCACCAAGGCAAAACAGACGCGAGCCAGCAGCAGCAGCAGACACTGCTTCCCACGCCATGCTCATCGAGCCTATAGTGATTGCAGAACGTTAGAAGCAGCAGAACTGAGCAAAACAGAACAGAGCAACAGAGCAGTATTCGGATCGGAGCTTCACAGGGTTACTTTCTACTTCAAAATGGATGGGGCAGCCTCAGCTCACCCTCTTATTCTTTTCTCGACTCGCTTACTCCATGAAATCAAACAACCTGTGCTGCAAAGTCCGCCCATCCTACATCTTTAGATGACGGCTTTTTCTTCTTTTTTCATGGAACAGTGACAGAACACAACTAAACTTGAAGTATGGGTGCTTGCTATTGGTATGAAACCCTGTTAAGCACTATTGTTGGGGATAGTGAGCATAGCTTGCTTTTGAGTCGGAGTACTGTTCATGGAGATGGGTCAATTGAAGCATGTACAAATCTCATGAAGGCACAAATATAGGAACATTCGCGTCCTTAAGCGGGAAAAACTTAAATTTTGTTTGTCTTAGTCCCAAGTATTTGAGTGTGTTCTGTATGACGTCATCCAAGCTGTGAATAATCGTGTACTTAGTTATCTGTATATTGGTGGATATGTCATGCTGTTTTAGTATATGCAAGTAATTGTGTCAGTGGAAATAATAAATGCGTTAATTGTGAACAGTCTTTTCAGCTAATCAATCCATTGAATGAGATTTAGGCACGTTAGAAATTTAGGATAGGCCAATTTAGTCCAACTATAGGCACCGGATGTCACACCAAGCTAAACATTACTTTATATATACTCCACATAAGTGCATCTGACTTTGATCTGAGTATTGATAAAATAAGATTTGTAAGAACAACATAACTTATATAACATAAAATCAAAGTAGATGACTTACGATGGAAGCATACAACCCAGAACAATAATTCAATGTGGAATTTGAACGTTTAGGTTCTAACACATCAACACTAAATGACTTGCTAGCTCTTCGCCAGGTGTACGCTCAGACTATCATGGAACTGTATTTTGGAGGAACTCCACCTAGTTCGATGTTAAAATAATTAGAGCCTTGACAGATGCTTATATTTACCTTATATGTAAATGTCAAAAACACACGGCCTATGCAAGCTATCACTATGCAAGTGACTAATACAATACGTCACTAAATACCGGGCAGTTAACAAATTAAATATAACAAAACACAATCATCAATTCATGAAAATGTGGATTTACATTCATTTAAATGTGCAGATGTAACAAGGAAACTTAAAAAAGAACACATTTGATCAACCACTAAAGACCGGGTTATATTACATATAACTTGTTTTCATTATTAATACCATTAGTGTAGCTAAACTGTGCTGTCATTTTGCTATTTGTGTAGGCCTATGTATAGCGCAACGAAAAATGCATTTTTAGAGTTTTAATGATTTCCCGCAACCTTTGTTCACGATGTGGCATGTGTGCCATCGTTTCAAAAGAACACCTCGTGGTGAAACCGTATGCTTCTCTCCTATTGATGACGGTCATGGGTGCGTTTATCATAACCGTGCGCCACTAAGCTGAAAGTTATTATTGTTTTTGCCACTTTCAGTCAAAGTATATGTTTTAGTATGTCGTAAATATGATGCATGATTTAATTACATAGACTAATGAATAGGCAATACTGTTACTGTTTCTTTACATGTTCGTCCTCTCAAGATCCAGACCAGATCCAGATACAAGGGGGTGCTATTCTTCATTTACAAGATCTTCACATTTGCAATCTCTGTCCTTGATGCAAGCATGTGCAACCATCTTTAGATACAACATTATAATGATTTGTTTAATAGGTTTTATTTCAATTTTGTAATTTGCATGATAGCAGTAGCCTTATACTTGTGACCACATGCGTCGTGCTTGACCAAAAGTGTCAGGGATTGGTCCGTCACTTGTTTCATTATCGACTGGACAGTGCTTTGTAATAGACCACTGCTGAGGAGGAATATTATCTCGCTTTATTAGCAAATTAGTGGCTGGTTAATAGTGGTTACTATATGATTCAAAATTAAATATTTCTATGTTAAGGAATCCTATTATATAGTACAGAATAGCGTATATCGCCCATTAATTTATGATATTACTTATAATAATTACACAAATATAACTTTGTGTAATGTGTTTTCTAGCCGTTTTATATTGATACGTTGGATCATATTTTTTACATATTTTTAAAGCACGTATTTTTTGCAACCTCGGTCTGACTCGCGCTCTTATTATTGTAACAACAGACCTTTAAAGCTCTTTTTCCTGCAAGTTGATTAAAATGGTGCTGTGTCAGGCAGTACCTGCTGGGCTCCAATCACTTTGAGTTCACGCAAAGGACACAAGGGAACTGTCCAATCATCAAACTCCAGCACTATGCACGACCCCTAACCTCTGACCTCACCATCTCCAAAGCCCTTTCAAGCATGGTACATTTCTTCGCCGGACGCATGGGGCAGTAGTGAAGCTTGAATAGTCTACAAGCGCTAGAGATGTAGTTTTCTTCTCTTTTTGTTAGGAACTAAGATGGTACAAAATCCATTGCAATGATTCAAGAACTCAAGACGGATCAGAAGAGTTGCTGTGGTGTTTGCAGGGACCAACTATTCAACAATCTAAAAGCAGCCTCATGTCCTTTAGTTCATTCGTCTACAACGTAAACCCAAAGAGTATGCCAAAACCGATTGAAATCAATTGTAACACTATATTTAAATGTATAAATTATATTTGCCAAACCGTTTCATTCTCTACCAGTATTGCCAAGTACTTCTTCGGGTTTTATATACAAATTAAAAGGATATAATCTGGTCGCCTTAAAAGTGCAGTTAATTAAATCTCAAATGATCATGTTAAACACCAACAATTCAAAAATACATAATAGTTAAACTCTCTGAACATCTGAAAGCAGCCACGTAACTAACTTTTCTAATTTGAAGCCATACATTTATTTGCAAAGGTTTTATCTCTACGTAAATCGTTTAAACACCAGCAAATACACTGGCAGACTGGTGACGAGTATATATAGCCTAAAATGTAAATTCCTGGATTAATAGAACAATGCAGTGCTACAGTATGCAGAGGAAGCAAATTGATTTGCATCACACTGCAGCTTGCTGAAGGTCATGACATGTAAAAGGAGGCTAATCTCGGTGTCATTGCATTAAATGCTTAAGTGTCAATGTCAAAGGGTGAACAAAAAGAACATTTAGTGAATTAAATATTTAATCCCATGAAGGCTTGAGACTTCCTTGCTAAAGATCTCGTTAAACAGGAAATTTAAACTTCCAGACGCGCACGGACTGAAGTCGCCTCTCAATCTAAACTGCTTAAATTTTAATTACCTCCCTCACGTGACCTTACTAAATAATACATACTTCCTAGTCAGAAATAGGCACCGGGGACTTGAAAATGATTCTCATTTTATCGTCGACCCTTGATCCAGCGACCAGCGAATCCTCCGTCTCGAGTTCTTGCTCTACAAGTGGCGCCATTCCAGTGTAAGTGACCTAAAGAGTTAAAATGCTATTTCTAAAATATGCGTACTTTATTATATCGTTGTTTTTGCTTCACTGTTGTATACTGGTTAAGAATAAGAGCAGTGAGTGGAAGACAGCGTGACACTGAGACTGTTGTAATTTTGATTGGCTATTTATTGACTTTTGTTTAAACAAGTGCGCTCATGGATTTTCCTGATTTTGGGGCTTTGCAATGCAAATACACTCGGGCTACAGGTCAGGCGATGTTGTAGGGGCTATAAACTTGCATATGAAAATCACAAAAGGAGAAAAACAGCGCTAATGTTAGCTTTGAAGCAGTGCAGTTTGTTGGTACACTTTAAACATAGTTAAAGAGTTTATACGCTTTACTGATTTCTTAAAAGTTTCCAATATATCTGAACAAATGCCTGTTTTTAAATGGGCGACGGTATCAAATACCTTCAGTGCAGTTTATTTAGGTGCAGTCTATGCTATAGCTTTTTCACAGGCTTTTAACAAACAAAATGGCAAATATTCATTTTTTTCTTAACTCATTTATTTCGTCTTTTTCACAAGGTTCAATAGTTTTGTTTCGGCCACATATATGTGAAACTGACTTTTCGCTCGATGCGAGGACTGCAGTGTTCGAGATTGAGTGAGGCTGTTCTCAGCACTCTGGGCGAACAAAACGGCTTACTCAGCTGACTGGTTACATATTTTAAAAAGTTTACAAACAACAGCTCTACAGTGTGAACATGACAGCAACAACAACAACAATAATAATAATAATAATAATAATAATAATAGTTCAGGGCCTATAAAGCAGTAGTTTCGGCTCCTTCACCAACGCTAGAAAAGCGTTAATAAAACCATAAAGTAAGCATCGTAAGAATCTTGCGCTTGGAACCTTTCAGCTTGAATTCCAAATTCAGTGCAGTTAAACTTTAAGAAGGAGCAACTTCACGAGAAGGTTCCGCCGTCGATGATTGTCGGTTTGTTATTATTAGCCTTGATGTTGGCGGCTATAAACCCAGAGAGAAGAGTTGTCTTCGGAAGAGTGTGGTGGTAACCTTAGCCTTGCTGTAAGAGCTCCAAATGTCAACATTGAGAAGAGATATGCTCCTTTCCTTGGCGAAGCTCCATGAAACTTCAGCAGGAGAAATCCAGCCCAGGGAACTGCCTGATAAGTCCTAAATGCGGAACATTTTATGGCGCTCTGTATGTCAGAATGAGGTTTCGTGTCATTTGTTAAAAATCCCAGTCACGTAATTTAAACGTAACGTTGTTGTGTGGAGTAAAAAAAAAAACAAAAAAAAAAAACAGAACAGCTCAGGTAAGACAATGAGAACTCCAAAACCCAACGCCAGAAAAGACGGAGCTTCTCTTCGCGCCTCGTCCCACGTGTACCAGCTTCCGAAGGCAAGCAAGCGAGTCTGCACAAAAGAAAGAAACCACATAACATCCAAGAGTTCAACATTAGTTTGAATCGTTTACCGTTCTTATAAGCAGACAAATCTTTAGAGAAGTGTTGAAGGCTAGAGTAAACTGGATTAAAACTTAATACAACCTTTACACAGTGGTGGGTCTCTCCAAACCATCTTCACAACAGGTTAACAGAAAAGAACGGCTTTTCGAACCTTTCGACCACGTTTGAATAAACTTGTATTTTCTTGGGTTACAAATTGTCTTAGGACAAAGTGGGGGCAGAGAATGGGGAGAGGCTTCATGCCCGGTTGAGTTGATTAATTGTCCTGAAGACTGCCACATCCGCTCGACATGTCTAAGGGTTAAATTCTGTGTTGCCGGAAAACAGGAGGCAAAAGTTCGAAATTGTTCTCTTATAGGGCAGATTGTTCCCTACTAATGTCTAAATGATGCAGTTTTGCTTTATTTCCTGTTCACAAGTTGACATATGGCTGAGCATAACCAAGATTCTTTCATTATAAGTAAAGATAGGTTGTTGTTTGAATTTCAGGTATATACATGGCTTCAGACATACGTAAGATACTCAGCTTGAACGTTCCAGTAGTTCTCAAATGCATACTTAAAGTGGCGCAGCCGAGAACTTGAACACTGAGTGTTGTGAACGTAATAAGCTTAGAGCCCTAATCCACGTGTTTTTGCAAAGTGACAAAATGATACACCGTGGCCACCGGGAGAGGGCCACCTTGCGCACATGAGTGCTTTACTGTTCGCCTACTGGTGCACAAATTACATTTGATAGTTACTTTGCCATCATACAGAGAGAGCATATGAGTTCCGTAGTTGGAAAAGGGAAACGGTGGGGGTTAGCTATGCAAAGAAAAAAAGAGCTGGGACCCCTTAGCCCTCCGGATAATGAGCAGAAACGCCAATGTTGAGTGATCAGCATGCCAACCATAAAACAGGGATTTCCTCGCGCAGAAAACATGCAGCACCTCAACTCCTTTACGCCCATTCATACACTCTTCAACTTTTAACACCCCCGCCCCCCGTACACACACTCACGCGTTACACCGCCCATTACACACATACCTCGACTACCATCACCACAAGCTCATTACCAGCAGGTCACCTGATAAAAGTTAATCTAATGCGAGGTGCTAAAAAGACTTCGACGAGCTTCAGCGCCTTCAATGAAAGGCCACCTCATAAAACCGACGTTTTGGAGCTGAAGCAACGGGACCACTAGCACTCCTTGTTACAACCTACACCCCCCCCCCCCCCACCCCACCACACACAGCCACCCTCTCTTCTTCACTTCAGTGATCCCTCTGCCAGGCAGACGGTCCCCATCAATGATTCACAGATTCAAATAAAGGTTTTTAAGTTAGATCACGTGAATCACGTGAGCAGGGTGCATAATATGGGGTTCGAAATAATGGTAAGGGGCTGGGGAGGTGGTGGTGTGGGGGGTTGGGGTTGCGTTTGAGCAAGCTGTGGTCTAGTATGGTGCTGACTACGCGAGCCCACTTCACGAGAGTGGGGTCGGGCCATTGTGAACTATACTACGAGTGAGAGATAGATGGATGGATAGATTGAGGTACTGAAAGACAGAGAGAGAGGGGCGCGCTTTGTGTATTATATTATTCTGCTGTCATGGACGAGCGTGTTTTTCTTCTCGGAGAAAGAGAGGGGACCTGTGCGCGAGGAGGATGGATTTTATTTTGAGGTATTTCCGTTGATTGTTCATTACTCTCATGAGTTATTGCGGCTCAAGAAAAAGGTCATTGGTACTTTAGGCTCGCCCCGGAGCAGAGCACGACACAGTCCAAAATGATCTATAAAGTTAGTATTACAATATTTCTGTATCATGTGGTCGATTTGTATTAATCGCATTAAGGATATTTCACAGTGTTAGCACGCTTACAAAGCAGTCAGGAGCCAAACAGTGGCGGGCTAAACGTCATTTATCTCGGGCAACAGCTAGTGCTCATATTTCTTGATCAAAACTAAGTAAACTCAAATAGAAATCAAACCAATTTAGTGCTGGATTCTGTATGAAATCACCTGGCTGGACTATATTTTTGTTTCTGTTATATATATATATATATATATATATATATATATATATATATATATATATATATATATATATATATATATATACATACATATATATATTCACATTAAAGAACAATAGGGGTGTAGGAGCTTGGCCGAGATCTTGGCCTATATACCGTTTATATAAAAAAAAAACCTTAGTAAGTCTGTTATGATTATTATTAATTTGCATATTCATCCCTTCACTGTTATTGACCATAATTCCCTCACACTCTCAACTCTCGTAATTCGGTGTTTAGATATGTTTTTATATAACTCATTCTTAACTGTTTAATGTTTTGTTGTTTAAATGATCCTATATCACGCTTAAGATAATTAATAGGTGTATATATTTTAGTCACGTGCACAATGTTAAAATTGTTGATTTGTTTCTGGATGAATAAATATTTGCTCAATCTTTGTCCAATTCGACACGCCTCTGTGCATTCTGTGACTACAGAATGTAGTTATGGTTTATAAACCGCATATTGCTACTTTGTTGTGGAGAGGTGTGTAAACCGGCTATTCCCCGGAAGAATAAATCACAAGACAGCGAATAAAACTACATGGAGGCAGCGGCGGGTTGTTTGATGTGGGAGCTCGCAAGGGAAACGAGGATATAATGCAAGACGGAGTATCATCCAGGAGCGCGCAACTGTGCCGAGGTCACGGCGCTCCAGCCTTGATTTATGGGCTGAGGGACTTTGGGCGGGCGCTGCTCACGATCTAATGACTATTTGATCCAAATTCACTAGCAAGGAAACAAAAATAATACGAAAAGATAGAAAAGAAAGAGAAAATGTGAAGCTGGTGCATTTAAAAAGGCGTTCTATTGCAATTGCTATATAGTTTTCCAATACAAACTCAATTCAAATTTTCTGAAGACGTTTCATGTCAGTTAAAGCTTCTTATTCCTAGTATTACTTGAATTACCCTAATATTAACAATCAATAATTTAACAATTGTTCGACTTATAGCTTATATTCGAACAACGGCTTCTTACGCACAACTGTTTAAACAACAATATATAATTTATTTTGCACCGGTTTAAATTAAAATATGTATTGTCTGATCGATGGATTTATGTGTAATTACTGTTGTTTGCATTTTTTTTTATCAAACATTAATATTAAAACAACACATAAACTGTCTTTTCTCGGTTGTTAGCTTATTAAGCTCATTAGCTTAGTTATTAGGCTTCTGTTTATTTGGTGAAATATAATTATACGTGTGAGACTACACTTTCATATATAGATTTTTTTTTCACACACGATGTATACACAAGTATACATTTGTTACACAAAATTTGGAACGTTTTAAATTCATTTGCGTGTTTTTTCTACAGACATCTGGTTAAGTGAATCCGGCCCAATCACAGACCTACAAGAGACGGTGTCCCTAGTAAGGTGAGTTTAAATGGACGATCATTCGTCGATTTTCGCTGTAAATTGCCTTTTTATTACACACTTATATTCCTTAATTAAGGCTGACTCTCTCTCTCTCTCTCTCTCTCTCTCTCTCACACACACACACACACACACACACACACATATATATATATATATATATATATATATATATATATATATATATATACGCAGGATTATGTTAATAATATTAATTATTCGCTCTCAATGATTGTCTTCCTCTCTTCATCTTGCTTTCTTTATTTGGCGATAGGACACATCAATGGAATAAGGCAACTAGGAGAAAGAGTTTAATACAACCTAGCCAAATCTTTGTCTCTTCATGCAGGATCAGTTGGCTTTCTGACTATTGCACTGACATTTAACCTCTCAAATTAGCGCACCGTCAAAGAAATCCCCGACTCATCACTTTAATAAAACACAATGGAGTAAATAATTATCCGCCACCTTTTGTGTTCAGAAATGCTGATCATATGCAAAAATGCGCACGCATGGATTTTTAGGATCCCACTCACCAGCCCACGCCGTCCTTCCGCTTCTCTGTCTTTTTTTGCCTGTCCTCCTCTCACACTGTTTACAGCCGTGGGGAAGTAAATCGAGTTTGGGCGCGATCAACCACTGACAACTCGTTTGCCATGCTAAATCACGCCTCTACTTCTCTGTGGCTAAGGATGCTAAACTATATATATATATATAGGTGGTGCTTGCTATTGTTATTGTTTGGTTCTGCTATCATGTGTATTCGATAAAATTAAGGAGCGTGCTTTTTAAAATAAGATAGAGCCATCAGATTATCTGAGAGACGCGGTCGAAAACCATATGAGAAGCTTTGTATTCTGGTTGTTTAGCCCATGCTAAAGTAATAGGGCAGGATTTTTTCTTCAGGAAATTTTTGATATCATATTTGACATTATAGCTGCTGTGAAATCATATAGGTTATTGTGTTTTGTTGGATTATGAGCTCTATTGTCTGTTCAGGCTAAAAGAGAGATACAGAGTCTCAGTTTAAGACGCCGCTTCATTTGCATAATTTTTCTTGTCTGTGGTGACGCTCGGTTTCGAGGGAGTTCACTGGGGTGTGCGAGTGCGTGCGCGCGCGTCTTCGTGTGTATGTACACGTTGAAGGACTCACTAGAGCGCAGCCCATGGCCGGATTTAATATCGAGCTTAAGAACACGGGCACTTATTCAGCATGTGATATGTTCAAGCGCGAGGGCAACGGCCTGTGTTCTCTGACCACGGCGTGAGGAGTTGCTTTTGTATAATCTCTCAATTTGTTGACCGATCTACAACAGCGGTGGGGGTAGAAGAGGGGTGTAACAGAAAGAAATCAAGAAGAAAGGAATTTTTGAGTACCCTTTCAAACTCGAGTCATACGCCGCTTCCTTTCACGACCCCCCTCCACCTCATGATTCCTGCAAGTGCAGCTAGCGCTTTCTCGTCGTCTTCCCGATTGAACTTTTCTCCGGAGCCGCGTTTGATCGATTTGCGCCGCTGAATGAGAGGAGCTCGCGCCGTGCTGCGCGCTGCTCGTCAGAGGGGAAGGTAAGCTTTAAGCGAACGAGGAGCGAGAGCGCCTGTTAAATGGCGAAGTTGGTGATTTATGACCGCGCGGCTGAAATCTCGGTTCAGGGAGAGTTCACGCTCACACATACACACACACTCACTCACTCGCAGGCGAGCCAGATTCCTCCCGTGCGGCAGCGGGGGTCTCCATACTCTGTGGCTCGGGCTTTTTTCCTACAACTTCTTGTCTTTGTGAGCATTACAGAGAGCATTAATGTGCGCCAAATTTGGAAGACTTGTCTAGGAAAAGCAATAGGAGAAGCCTTTCCATCTGTCTGCTTATGATTGCTTCGTTTCTGGCCTTTTTCGCCGTTACTCTTGTTTTATAAGCTGTGTATATATTTCCTTATTTGCATTTTTGATGCACATGCATTAAATTGCACTTTGTGTATTATTATTATTATTATTATTATTATTATTATTATTATTATTATTACTACTACTACTACTACTACTAATAATAATAATAATAATAATACATCGCTGTTGTTGTCGCTTTTTTACTGCTATCATTGTTAATGTTTTGTTGTTATTGTTGTTGTTTGAGGCCACAGACTAAAGATGCTTGTCTAATTAAAGGGAAATCACCTATGGGAGATCTAAGTTGTAGGTTTCTACTGCTTTCGGATTTCACAATCTACTGTAATTATTTTAATTTGTGTAAATACATAAATCAATCAAACTAAATGTGCATTAGGACTGAACAGAAACGGAATATATTTCGGCCAAAATAGAGTCAACTTTTAATTTTACCCGTGTTTGAATATAATATCTAATCTTTAATATCTCTCGGAATTTAATCCTAAAAAATATATAATACTTTAAAAATATTCAAGTATTTAATACTTTAATACTTTTAATCCCAAATTGTTTTTAAAAAACTTTAATATATATATATATTTGCTCTCAAACTCGCCATATCTAACCTATACCTAACCGCACATAATTTGTTATAACAACTCGATTGGAAATACAATACGTTTCGCCTAATCTGTCGATTGCGATTTCCTTTAATGTGCTTGGTGTCGTTTTGCACACACATAAAGCTGCCTACCATCAGTTACCGGGCTCTCGCGCTGCCTCTCTCTTTCTCTCTCTCTCTCTCTCTCTCTCTCTCTAACGCGGTAACCCTCATACATCAACCGGTGCTGTGTACACGCAGACAGCAGCCATTATTATGGGCTGGCGAGGAAAGGTTCATGGCGTGGTCATAGAGACGAGCGCCCGCCCGGTTTTTCAGGTTCCCCCTAGGACCTCCATCCATCTTTGTTGTGCATACGCGAAAGGTGGGGAATGCGGTCGTTATGGTGTCATGGACAGCTGTGGCGAGCGGCCTAAGGCTGAGACTAAAAAAAAGGAAGTTCCTTCGACTGTCGTATCCGAACCCTCATGCAGTGAGTTGGTTTCAGAGGAAATAGCCTGCAGATCCACCAACAAAACAGGACCTGACTAACAAATAATGTTTTCGCTTAACTCTTGTTGTCAATAATGGCGACATTGAGACTTTGAGATTTTCACAGAAAAAAATTCATGCGACATGGTGGTTTAGTCTTATTCCTCTACTAATACATAGGCTTAAACTAGACTCAGAATCCAGAGACAAAACTGTTCTTTGGTAAACCGGAAAAGAAGAAACACGTTTTAAAAAGTCTTTCAGTGAATAAAGCCTTAATGGCAGATGTGTAAAACTTTTATAAAGTTCGAAATAAACTCTACAAGCAAAACATGTAGATGTTTTTCCAATGCTATATATGTACTATATGGGTAGCGTTTATTTTAAAGACTTTCCAAGTACGTATATGATTGTTTCTTTGGATGTAGTCTCTGTATTGTCAATGTTCACGGTGTTATCTTGGCTGCGTTATGTTGGCTATTGTTGCAGTCCACCATAAGGTAAGTGGCGACCCACTCTCGCGATCTCTCCCTGGTGTCAGGCAGGCTTTGAAAAGTAAGATGGATAGGGCCTATTTCGCTCGCTCACGTATCTCCTTTCGCCTTAGGTTCGCCCGAGGAGCCCATTGGCGGAGAGGAGTCACGTGATTACGTTGTGCCAATGTTCTTCTACGACGGTGTCAGGACCTTGTCAGCTAGTGAAATAAACATTGGGAAACGGCGAGATGCAAAAGGCGACCTACTACGACAGTTCGGCAATTTACAGTGGCTACCCCTATCAAAGTGCAAATGGCTTAGGTTATGATGCCAATCAGCAGCAATATCTCCCGGCCCTTCATGTGGAAAGTGACTACCACCGTCCGGCCTGTTCATTGCAGTCCCCTGCTGGCTCCGCGACGCTGCACAAGCCCAGCGAAATCGCTGAGGGCTGCTTGCAGAGCAAGGGAACCAAAGCGACCCCAGCACCCGACGATGATCCGCACCCCGCGGTTTCTGCAGGGGTGCCGTCCCCCAGTGCCCTGACTCAAAACCCAAGTCATGGCCAGAGTGCAAAGAACCCGGGGCACGGCTCCCCTACATCGGCCACGCGCAAGCAAATCTTCCCTTGGATGAAGGAGTCGCGTCAGAACATCAAACAGAAATCGTCTAGCACCAGTTCAGGTGATTACAGCCATTAGTCTGCAGATAAACATATAGCCATTATGTTTCAACAGTACTCAGGAATAATTAATGTGCTTTTATTAACGCTGTCCCAAAAATTGTTTCTTAGCGGCAAAGAGGTAAATATCACCTTACAGTTTTAAAGACAGTGTAACTGATACAGGTAGCATGATAACTATCCCGAGCTTTGTGAAGACTTACGTTTGTACAAAAAGGTATAGGCAAAGTGTCATTCATTTGCATCCACTTGGCATATTTAATTCATGTAAATTCTAAACAGTTTATTCACAGTGGACCTGCTTTTAGTCTATTAAACCACTTTGGAGTCTCACATAAGGCTACACTGGTGGTTTCTCAAAACCTTAATAGAGCTTGTTTATCTTAGCTAACGTTCACAAGATCTTACAGAGAAAATGCAAATTCGAACAGTGACGTAATACTCCTCTTAATTTACTACCTAAAGATGAATTATTCTGTAACCTGTAAATAGTAAATCTGTCTGTCTATTCTTCAACCTGTTTAACAGTACTATAACTCAACGCCTATTAATGGATCCTGATCTATGTATCCGTGTAATTTATTTATTTGGTTGGTGATGCTTATTATTCTCAGGTTCGGTAATATATTCATTCATATACTTAGAAAAATAGAGCTAGAAGCATCTGTGGTAAAAGTTAAAACATTTATCATAGTACTTTATGTATGTCTATAAGGAGCTTTAATATAATATGTACATGAATTTTGAAGAATATAATATACGACAAGTACGTAATGGCATATGGTATCCTTCCTACGATCTACTTCTCCACTTCCCCACTGTGTCTCCTCTCTCTCTCTCTCTCTCTCTCTCTCTCTCTCTCTCTCTCTCTCTCTCTCTCTCTCTCTCTCGCTCGCTCTCTCTCCTCCCCAACCTCCCTCACTACTTTTGGTAAAATTGTGTATTTAAGTAAATTTAGTTACGTTTGCTGATTTCGGCCATTAAGTTCTTTCTCAATCTAATTGAACCGTAATTTAATACAACAATGTATTACCTGAAAGGCAGGAGTTTATTAAGATGTCTTTATTCCGCTAGGGGCGCTGTTTTGTCTTTGTAAAAAAAAATTGTGTGCATTTCCCTATGGTTTATTTATAAAAACCTCCATAACAGACTACTTTGGTTATTACGTTATAATTGTTAATTATGCTGATTTGCCTTTGTTTGTTTCATTACTCAGTGGAGAGCTGTCCCGGGGACAAGAGCCCTCCCAACTCTTCCGCCTCCAAACGCGCCCGGACCGCGTACACGAGTGCCCAGCTGGTGGAGCTGGAGAAGGAGTTCCATTTCAACCGCTACCTGTGCCGCCCGCGACGAGTGGAGATGGCTAATCTTCTCAACCTGACAGAGCGCCAGATAAAGATCTGGTTCCAGAACCGCAGAATGAAGTATAAGAAGGATCAAAAGGGGCTTGGGATGATGCCGTCACCGGGGGGACAGTCCCCACACAGTCCAGTTCTGCCATCTTCCGGCGGGATGGGCGGTGGAGGAGGTGGATATTTAAGTTCGATGCACTCTATGGTCAACAGTGTACCCTACGATGCCCCGTCCCCAACGCCCTATAGTAAACCCCAGTCCAACGCCTACAGCCTTCCTACGTCATATCCACCACCTCTCAACGCTTCCTTGAGCAATTGCCCGCCCTCTCAGAAACGCTACTCGGGAACCGGCTCGGCCACGCCTGAATACGACTCGCACCCTCTACAGGGCAATAGTAATTACGGGACTCATGTGCAGGGCAGTCCCGTTTATGTGGGGGGCAACGGAGGCTACATGGACACCATGGCCAACGCGGGGGCCTCGGTGTTTGGTTTAAGCCATCTCTCTCAGCCTCCTCATGGCAGCGTCGACTACAACGGTGCCATCACCATGGGGAACAGCCATCATCATGTTGCCTGCGAGTCAAGCCAATGCACATACACAGACCTTACACCGCACTACTCTCAGGGAAGAATTCAGGAAGCGCCTAAATTGACTCATCTATAATCCGGGATCATTGTTCCCTTTTACTTTCTCTATCCACTAGCACACTTTCCTGCTTATTTGCCACAGTCATCTTTCCTATCTTTTTGGGGTTCTTATAGTTCTCTCCAGTGAAGTAGCTTATTTTTTTTATTGCTGCTTGAATCATTTTCTATGATTTTCTAAAACAAAAATAGTGTTATTTGGCAAATGTGTTGGAGACCATGCACCATTTATTTCAGCATCTAATATAAAGATATAAATATATTACAAAGGAAAATCAAACAGGGTATAGTGAACAAGTTTTTGCTTCTATTCTAAATGTGAATTTGACGTCGTGTTAGGTTTGTTTGTCCACAATCGAAGATTTCTTCTTTTTTTCTTATTTGCATTTTGTTGCACTTGAGGAAGGATATTCACGATGAAGATGAACTTCTGGTTCAGCTGGATTACTGCTGGAACCCGTGCCGTGCAAGACTCTTATTTATTTTTAACTTCAATGGACTATGATTTTCTAGTATTATGGATTTGACCCCCGAGAAGCATGGGGAGAAGGCAAAATGGAGTCGGCCATTGTTCTCTGGTTATATGTATGCTGAAACGCAAGTGACCGGTGCTAACCGGCTAAGCTACTTGATAGTGGTCAGACACAATCATGCAATACGTGTGGAGAAAAAGACAGCAAATAGAAACCCGGTATTCTGAACTTTATTTGTCTTAAATTTATTTCAATGTCATACATTCCATGCTGCTCCAGTTTGAAGACTTTGAAGAAATAAATACAACAAAATAAGACATAATAAAGTATCTAGTATCTATAAATGAATGCATTTGCATTGCTAGCATATTTAATAATAATAATAATAATAATAATAATAATAATAATAATAATAATAATAATAATAATAATAATAATAATAATAATAATAATAATAAATGTCTGTTAAAGCCTACCTAGGTTTTTAAAATAAAAGCCTTTCAAATGTGTCTGAATATAGATAAACCTTAAGTTATTTCGTGACGTTTAGTTAGTTCCTACATCTTGTTGTGGGTATGCAGCTCAAGCAGTCGAGGCCTCGGTCCTCACAGCAAACTCATCCATTATGCTGTGACAGTTTCCAAGACCCTCGAGCAGCGCCTGTGAGAGGAAAAGCGTTTAGCATTAAAAAATCCTTTAAACTCCCACCATGCTCATCTAAAGCCTTATATTACGAAGAGATTCATGCAAAGAAAGCAACAGACTAAATATAATTCACAAGGAAGAAAATGCAGGCATAACAAAGTGGAGAAAACGTCTACAGACAAAATGCAACTGTATTTTGGAGTGTTCACCCGGAGGTATAATTATAAACCGCTGAAATGGAATCTATGTGCTGCTGGAGTTTAATAAGAATCAGTTGTTAATCGAAATATCTGAGCGCAATTTTCCTTCCAAATATGTAATATTTTGTGATATTTAAATCGTCCCGTGCACATATTTATTTGTTTAACATGTTATCTAGACCACCTTAAGTACACATTCGCTATAAACCATATTAATTCCTGAGGATTTTACAACGGCTTACAGTAGCGACTTCATGCCATATTTTCCTTGGTGCTGACTGTATTTGTAGCAGTGCATCATAATAAAGACATAGCTTCTTTTGATCGGTTTGCATAGATCGAAAACGACCTTTTTTTAAAACAGCAGTGGTCTGTGCCCCCGGCGCAGCTTTTGGCATATGGTTAGCAGGACGAGCCAGAACGACTGATCTTAAGCGAGCTACACAAAGAAAGAACGGGGAAGGCGGATGGTATACACTAACATAAATAAAATCAGATACTTGAGGAGGAAATTACGCCCAAAAATTGCCTGAATTTTGTGCTGGCATAGAACGCATAGGGGTCCTTGTTTCAATGCGCACAAGCCTGAAAACCTCCCACTCCCTAATCTCTTACAAAAAAGCCATTTTCTCCAGACTCCCTCTTAAAAAACATATTCGTCTTAAATCCAAGGACCTTTATCTCAAGCGGAACCTTTGACTGGTGCACAAAAATAATTTTAATCGTCGAATTGAAGAATAATTCCATTTAAGATACTCACCGTCTGCGTATTGCGGTATCGTTTAATCCAAAAAGCTTTTTAGCTGGAGTGTATGCGAATAAGACAGGGAAACTGAAGGGAGCGTTTGTAAAGAGAGTTTCTCTGCCTCTCTCTCTTCCTGGTTGGGTTTGAGCTCAGCCAAAGTTAGAAGGTTTAAATGTGTTGTGGGGGTACCAGGCTGTCAGACCTTTGGACGAGTAAGATTGATCGCGTCCAGGCTTCCGTGACCCTTTGTTTAGTATATAAGCACTAAAACGGCAAGAGGCCTGTGCACTCTTTACCATACGTTTGAAACATGTTCTGCAAAACAAAAGTTTTTAAAAAGAAAAGAAAAAAACAGCAGAACGGCATGTCGGTTCTTATAAGAAATAGGCTGTATAATTTGGTGAAAACGGCTTTCTTATTAAATTCCGTGTGTTATTTTGAATGTATTAATTATATATATATATAATATAATAACTGGAGAATGTTTCGTTGTAATTACCACCCAGGTTAGTGGATAGCTACCCGAGCAAGTCTTCTCTAATCTGTTATTGGAGAAAAAGAAAAACAGATAAGAGTGAACCACATATACATTCATCCACTAAGGCCACCACTGCTAATTTAAACACTGAAGTAGTATTCAATTGAGAGGACAAAACGAAGTACTTTTGGCTGCACTGTTACTGATCAAAACTGTTAAAACCATTCAAATATAGATTTACAGTATTGCTAGTGTTCTTATCTATATCAAATAATTATTAGTCTGTATTTTATCAAGGACATGCTTTCAGATTTTGATGTGTTTGAATGTATGCATGAACGAAATTGTATGAGAAGAGCCATATTTGTGCATAAGAAGGCTAGAACACCCCACTGGAGAGTAATAGGAGCCGGGAGTTGTGTCATGTCAGGATGCGGGAGATGAATGGTTGACTTTTCTAATCGGAGCAGGCGTAGCGTGGATGGCTCGGGCTGATGTGTGGGTGCAGGACTGCTCTCCTGACATTTTTTTTAAACAATACATAAGAAGTGTGCATGCGTCCTTGCGGCGATAGCAGGGGCGGTAGGAGAGACGCTCTGAAGTCCCGTCACACCGGGATGTACTGGCTACAACGAGGGGAAAAATATTCTGGACCTGATGATCGCTAAGCCTAAGGGGCCCTTGCCTTATTTAGCACAAAGAAAAAGGAGAAGGAAAAAACTTCAACACGGGTGTAAATAAATCTGACTTCCTACCGGGGCGATTCGTTATTTAAAGGATTGTTTTTGGATCGATCGTTCAGACAGTAGCTTCTTTTGATTAAACCCAAAATTGTCATTGGGTAGCAGCTATCATGTGACAAGCTTTCGGTCCAATTTCAACCATGTTTCCATGAATTCAATACTTTTATAGTGGAACGGTCCACCTAGGACTATAATCAGCATATCACAAACAATAAATAGTACTTGTTTTAATATCGGCCTTATTATCTCTTGATCGAAGACGCACCAAAAGCAAGGTAAACTTTCCCTCCTCGCGAGACAGCGCCATGAATTACGAGTTCGAGCGTGAAACAGGTTTTATCAATAGCCGGCCGTCGCTCGCGGAGTGCCTGACGTCTTTTCCCCCTGTCGACGACTCATTTCAGAGCTCATCAATCAAGGGCCCAGCGCTCGCGCACCCACTCATCCCGCCTCCCTTCGAGCACACCATCCCTAGCCTAAGTCCCGGGAGCCAGCCTCGCCATGGACGACCCCGGCACAGCCTAGACGGCGGCAGCCCGCTGCCTGCTGCTTCGCTGCCGCCGGAGTATCCGTGGATGCGCGAGAAGAAGGCCTCCAAAAAAAGCTACCATCCTGCGCATTCAACCACCGCAGCGGCTACATCTACAGGACCCGTATGCTTCTCCCCAAAAGGTGAGTGGCCAGCGACCAGGGACGGGGGGACTGATGTAAGAAATGAAAGCCGCTAAAAGAATGAGCAATGAAATGAGCTCGATACCTCGAACCGCCATGTTGTCTCTACAGCTCTAGGATGTACAACTGAGCTCAAGCAATCCTCTATCACGCAAACAAGTGTAACTTGTAACACACTGTAATAAGAAGAAAACTCGGCATTTCATATATTGACCTTCTCTAGCCATCCTTGTCGCGCCTCGATCCCAAGATCCCGTTTTGATTTCTGACAGCAATGAAGAATGATGGATTACTGTTGTCTTGCGCAGGACTGACTGCTTGTGCATTCATTAGATCCACCGTGGACGGGAGCACGAGCCACATAGCCTAGCGTTGCAATTTATGAGCTGCAAATCCCCTGTCAGATTCCCATTTTATACTTTTAATCTTGTTTTATGGGGATTTTACAGAGTGCACCATGGCGACTTAGTAAAGCAGAGCAGTAGCCTGGTGCAAACGTGTGTTCCGTTGCCTTTTAGCAGGAAGAAGACAGGCCTGAAATCTTCTGTGATTTTTATGTATACTTATAAGTTCGAATGCGCTGTTGTTTCAGGTTCACCCGAGGTTCCAACCGAGGTTGGTTTGGCCAGCGGAGGAGGAGGAGGGGGTTCAAGACGGCTCAGAACCGCATACACGAACACGCAGCTTTTAGAACTGGAGAAGGAGTTCCACTTCAATAAGTATTTATGTAGGCCACGCCGCGTGGAGATAGCAGCGCTGCTGGACCTGACCGAGCGCCAAGTAAAAGTGTGGTTCCAGAATCGACGCATGAAACACAAACGGCAGACCCAGACCAAAGACAGCCAGGAGAAGCTGAGAAACACTACGGCGGGCGAGGACAGTGGTGCGCAGAGCGATGAGGAGAGCTCTATGTTTGAACCTAGCTTTGGTCAGGAGACGAGGGCCCTCCTGGAAAGGGAGCTGTGTTCTTTTCAAACGGAGCCATCATATGCTTCTCAGCAGCATCACACCGACTCTCAGAACTTCTCCATATCGCCCCTTGGTGCTAATGACAGGAGTCGTGAGCAAGTCTCCAGCCCCTCACCCACACTTACGGGCTGTGGAACTACTATAGGCCACAGACCTCACTCCGCCAGCCCGGACAACTGCAGCGGCTCGCCACTCGCTCTGGATGTGTCTTTGCGGGACTTCCACGGTTTCTCCACGGACTCATACTTGCATCTATCAGATGAAGCTTCGCCGACGCTGTCTGAATCACTAGGCACCCCAGAGAACCTATCGACGGACAACCTCTGCTTTTTCACGGATGCTTTAAGCACAATCGATCTGCAGAATCTGAACTATTGACTACAGGAGCACTGGAATAATCTAACTTTCATCAGAAAAAAATTGATTCTTATCGCATATTTTTCATATTGGCAGATAGGTTATCATTAAATGATCAAGGTGGTAAGGTAAGACGTACGCTATGTACAGAATGTATTTAGTAATTCACCAAGTGACCAGATTTTAACCCGAAAGATAGATTTGACTTTTGGTCTTATTATTTTTGTAACTGCTATTTTTCTTAGAATAAATTTGAATTTTCAAAGAATCATTGTGTCACATTTCCATACATTTAGCAAGCAGGTAAATATATTTTAATATTTCTGGCTTTATGGGCAGCTTTAAAATGATACACATGCATGACACATTATTGTAAAATTCTGCCCTTCATTTATATTAAAATTCATATTAAAATAGACCTTGAAATGTTAGCACGTCTTCTGCCATGTATAGTAAGACCATAGGACGTATGAAGGTAAAACTGCACGAAAGTGTCCTTTGAAGTGCCACAGTATATATAAACCAGATCCTCTACCCTCTTCAGATGATTGTGATGGTTTCAAAGTTCCGTCTGTGCTGGTCGACTGACTTAAATAAAACAATAACACGGCCTGCAGATAACACAGACGCAAAAATATGTTTAACAAAATTGGAAAATATCAAACACTAAAATTCAGTCGTTGGTAAAAGACGTTTAGATATGTTTTCTTCGACAACACATCACTCGAACAGCAACCACTTGTGTTCTCGTCCAGTACGTGGTGGTCTACTGTTACTTCATCTATCAAAATTACAAACTTTCTTCTTATGTTGTAAAATCCCAACATGGCTGCTGCTTTCTAGACTTGTGCTCTTTGTTTGAGGCCCTGCTCCAGGCTCCGCGTGGGGAAATGCCTGAGATGTTTCACTGGCTGCCAACTCATAAATCAAAGTCTTTCATACACGCTGACAGCAGCAGACAATAGTAGTGACGTCTGCGCAAATAAAAAGACCCTTCGCGCTCCTCTCTCTCTTATTTTGAGATCGTTTGAGACAATTTTGGAGCACGCAGCAAAGTCTGCAGGGGCGATTAGTAATAATTCATTTTTATTGCTGTTTTTAACACCAGGCGGAAGGCCAGTGTACATAACCTCCGTAAGAGGCGTTTTTACAGCGCATGGATAAGCCATCCATTTAAACTCTTTCTGGATGTGTTTTTTTCTGTCATTCGCAAAGGTTTTAGCTTTTACTGTGCTATTATGGGGTTAGTAGTAGTATTATTACTACTACTAATAGTAATATATTTAATAATAATAATAAATTAATAATATCAAAAGTATTACTCCTGTATTAATAGTGTAATAACAATAGTAGTAAAATAGTAAGAATTACGCATTTGGACAACGTATTATTAATGTTATTAATACACTTTCTATAATAATAATAATATTAATAATAATAATAATAACAACAACAACAACATCCACGTTCAGAGCTTTTAAGTAGTCCAAAAACTGAATTAAAACGTAGGTTTTAACAAAACAAGTGTTGGTTGGGGATTAGCTCCAAGCTTGGATGTGGAATACACCTTGGTGTATGTGAAACTATGGAGGCAAGAGGTCTGTGAAATCATTGTATCAATATGTCGTACAGATGTGAATGTAGGCCGAGTGTGGAATGTTCATTCAGCAAATCCTCTTTAACAAATCATCTATTTTTTTTCCCAATCTCACACAGACACTTGTTTGTTTGTATCACTTCCAGCTTTCTTCAGCCTTCTCTCTCTCTCTCTCTCTCTCTCTCTCTCTCTCTCTCTCTCTCTCTCTCTCTCTCTCTCTCTCTCTCTCTCTCTCTCTGAGTGTGGAAGAGAACAGGATGTGCGAAGCTGGAGGAGGAGATGATAAGTCCTGCTCAACACTCAGCGCCATTTTGAATAAAGGAAAAAAAAATAGAATCTGTTCCTCCTCGTGGCCAGAGGGGGCGCAGACCCTCACTCACTTTCATGCCTGCTCCTCCACCTCTAAGTTAACAACCTCCCCACATACACAAACACACACACACGCGCACACACACACACACACACACACACACACACACAAACACGTGTTATGGTCAGTCCAAAAATGTTTCGCATTTGCAATAAAAAGTTTTCTAAGTCTTAACATTTAGTATACCCATAACATATTAAAACGACAATGTGCATTGATTTAAATACGACGGTACATTTGATGATGTGAGGAAGCTTATTTTATTGAAACGCACATTACAGTTAATATTTTTCCACTAGGGAACTGAGAAAAAACATTTAATGGTGCTGCTGATATGAAGTTAACCCACGCTCTTATCACATAAACAAAAACTTGTAATGAAAACATGACTCTATTGGATGGCGTGAACAAATAATGATTCCATTATTGTATTCATGCTCTAGGGCAAAATAGAGGGACAAAGTAAACAGTGGCAAGTTAATTTAAATGTTGTTAGGCTGTACCTGATGATTTTTCAAGAAGGCCTACTGCCCAATGGCCTAACGGTTCAAGCAGTTTTAATGTTTACTGGGTGGGTGAGTCAAAAGTTAAGAGCCACCCAAATATGCCGTTATTATTATGTATTAGACCACCGGTACATTTGTTGAGATTAATCTTTCATTCATGCTAGAACTACATAGCCTTACTTTGTCTTACCTGGTGCCTTCAGGGATCACGTTCTCTAACAATAAATCTCCCGTGCATCTGTGGCTCCTCTGCAGTCTTGTAGTACAGACCCTCGACTTCCGCGCTCTGCCGTCTAATCAATCGTTTCAACCAGCAGGACCTAATAGGTGGGCTGACGTCACTGTGATCGACAAGCAGTCGTAATTTACATAAGCCTACACTTTAACGACTAGCTGTCAGCGCGAGGCCACTCAAGCACAACACCCAACAAAGCCACCGATCACTGGCTGACCCTGCTCACGTGACTGTCACTGCTCATTCATATCACCTTCGCACACCCCCTCCCCTCCCCACCAAAAGTGCCCTGATTGAGGGAGGCGGAGGGTTCGGTCGTGACTGCGCTAATAGAGCGTCTAAATTGACAGCCGGTGAGCCGATCAGAGATGATGCCAGAATGAACACATTCTTAGATTATTCAGTGATGAGTGGAGGGGATGGAGGTGGCGGGGGCTCGTGCTCTGTCAGAGCGTTCCATGCCGATCACGGAATTACAACTTTCCAGTCGTGCTCCGTTACTGTAAATAACTGCACTGGGAACGAGCGCTTCTTGTCCGGTAGGGCATCACCGGACACTGTTTCAAATCATCCAAACCAAGTCGGGTCGTATCAATCCTCCGGGACACTGTCAATCGCCTACGGCCCTCATCCAACTTACGGGACTCAAAGTTTTTGCGCCGGTTATAATCACTATGCCCTGAACCAGGATGCTGAGTCGACTCCAGGGTTCGCTCAGTGCGGCCCGCTAGTTTACTCTGGAAACATTGTGCAGCACCACCACCACCATCGCCATGGTTACAACGGTAGCAGCGCGCACTTACATGGGCAACTTCAGTACGCAGCAGCTACGTACGGTCAGGATCAGGGGAATCTCACGTTTGTGGCGGGCTGTTCAAATCACCTTTCTCCTTTGCACGCCCACCACGATGCGTGTTGTTCACCTCTCTCAGATGGCTCATCCATGACGCAGACGTTTGACTGGATGAAAGTGAAGAGGAATCCGCCCAAAACAGGTAACTGTGCGTGTGCGTGTGATTGACTTGTTGACTTGTTGTTTGAAGTTCAATGATAACCGCATTACTAGCACTGAATCAGTTTTCTGAGAGCAGTTTGTTGGAGCGCATAGATATACTGATTTGCAGTTTTCCTTCTCTTTCCTCAGGTAAAGTAGGGGAGTATGGTTATGGTGGGCAGCCTAACACTGTCCGCACCAATTTCACCACAAAGCAACTGACAGAGCTGGAGAAAGAATTTCACTTCAACAAGTACTTGACGCGTGCCAGGCGCGTAGAGATAGCCGCTGCACTCCAATTGAACGAGACTCAGGTGAAGATCTGGTTTCAGAACCGTCGCATGAAACAAAAGAAGCGCGAAAAGGAGGGTATGCTGCCCAAACCCGCGTCTGAACCTGGGGACGGTCCAGAAAAGGCTGAAGATGCGTCCGAAAAGTCTCTCTCCGCATCATCAACGCCATCTCCTGCCTCCTCGTCGGCTGACCACTATTCCTCGAGTTAAATGGCCTTGTCATTGTGATCCGTTGATGGGATGAAGAGTACACTACAGTGATTCTGACCACAAACCGTGTAACAGTTAGAGTGGATGAACGTACGTAACTGGACACGCCCACGGGTGTGAGCCAGGACAATGCACTATTTTTTTTAGCTTTGATTATTCGGTGTGTTGTTGTTTCTGTGAAGTGAGATAATAGGTAGAGAGATTCCAAATCAATCCATTTATTTCACCTACATGTTTCCAAAAGTGGCAAATTATGTAGCTGGGGTGGACTTATATCCTACAGTACTGTCATGCCTACCTCATGTGATCTACCAAAAAATGAAAGGATAGAAGTGCAATAGAGGATATTGTCAGGGGAGAGAGAAAGAGAGAGAGAGGCAGAGAGAGAGAGAGAGAGAGAAAGAGAGGGGGGGCTTTGGACAAAGTCTTGCTTGATAACGCATGCCTATGTTAAACAGGCTACCTCGTGTTATTAGCCTTCAGGGCTGTTTGTGTTTTTAGGTTGGCCGTCTTAGTGTATCACTTTTGCATGGTGCGTAACACTCAAATAGCCAACTTAACCAGTCATGCTGAGTTTTATCAGTCGAGTATAACTTAACTCTATTCATTATTCGTGATAAATAAATACGGGTCAATATATGTGAAGTAAACTGCTTTTTTAGCAACAGTAATGTCTTATGGCCTATTTATACGACTCCCAATAGCCACATGCTTACATGCATAACCAACATGCAACTATCTACACCAGTGTTTCTCAGTCGTACTTGACTCGATATAATGTATATCTTTTTGCTTTGCTTCATCTAACACACCTGATTCAGATCACTAACTAATGAATAATATCCTTATCTGATGGATCAGGCACTGGAATTAGGGGAAAATCTGTTCTTCACCCTGCTTCACCTTATTTCCAGTTCTGAAAGACCTTGGTCCAACACAGTTTAGTGTCCTTCCTGATGTAAGTAAATGACCCGGCTAAGAAGGTGTGTGCAGAACTGATGAGTCATTGTTAATCCTTACAGTAAATTAGGGTATATGTTAAAGAATTCTGTTACAAACAATTCATTCAACAACACTGAAATCCATTTAGCAACACTTTCATAGTTGGATTATCATTTCTAAATCCCAGTTTCATGCAGGGATCTAATGATGACCACCGTTTTGGCAGGACCTTTAAAGGTTTCTTTAGCGCATCGATTTGCTTGTCAATACTCTCATCACCGCCGGGAAGGCACTCCCTAACTCTGCTGGATGTATGCGTCCGCGCACACTCTCCCCCCTGAGGAGGCAGCACTATTGGCATACACTCTGCTTGCTTATCCGCGCGCACGACAGAGAGAGAGAGAGAGAGAGAGAGAGAGAGAGGCTGCGTGAGGCTGTCGTCACCATTCCGGAATGACAACCTTATCGAACTGCCGGTTTGTAGGAGGCAATGTGATGGCGTAAAGGAAAAATGATGCAGCATCTCCCGGTTGGATCGTCGTTTGATCCCTTCAGTGCTGATGACATGCAATCTTTTCAGCTAAGACAGCGAGAGAATGTTTAGCATGTGGTTTGACCACAGTAGAATATGACTGACCTGATGAATTACCAGTGTAATCTGAGGAATAGAGATCCCATAAAATGCTGTTTAAAGTGATGCAAGTCACGTTATGGAAGTAACCTAATAACCATTCAATGGATTGTTCTTATAAACTTTCTAACGGTTCCCTAGCAACAAAAGTTTTCATAACGACCAAGCCAACTTGAACTTTTATTATTATCACATTATCACAAAGTTAATGTTGTCGTTTAGGTGCTTGTTTATTGCCTATCAGACTTGTGTGATAAGCTGTAGTATATGAAAGAGTCATCAACGACCTCTTTCAGTTCTAATTTTGGACGCAACTAAAAGTAAAGTTTTTACTCAAACCTCTAAAGGGAAAATGAATATAATGCTGCATATGGTTATATATATTCAAACCTTTAACTTTAAAAACGTAGTATACGTACACACCACACAATCTATAATTAAGATTTTAAGTTTTTTTTGTTTTTGTTTTTTTAATGTTGTTTGTTTGAATCAACATCTAAAAGAAAATGCTAATAAACAGAAATGCTAACTTGCTAGGATTCCTTGGTAACTCCGGCCTACACTTCCTTATTGCACGCCTTTTTTAACTGGTTCTTCTCACAGAACTAAACACATTTCGATTTCTCAATCAGACAACACAAACTGCGCGTCTGGATTAAGTGATAGCTAGACAACAAGCTAACAAATAATTAGAATTTGCGTATTACAGTATAATACCTAGGCAAGTTCATGCCAGTTCGTCCCATTTATCATCCAGCTTATTGTTTACCAGAAGGTTTAAAGCCGGTTAACAATCCTTTTAATTCCTCGTGTGCACAGAGCGCGCCATACACACCATAAAAGGCGTTCAGAGAGTGAAATAGGGCCTTGATTGATGATCAGCGTTCACCTGTACCTTGAATGCACCTGCGTAAGAGGGTAGTTTGTGTCTCTACTTGGAGCCGGAATGTCCAGAGACTGAGCTTAGCGCTGCTGCCTCTCGCGTTGTGTCTGTAAGTGTTATTATTCGGTTGTTTTGTGTCTTATCTGTGGTCTAAATTAAATCTTATTTAAAAAACAAATAGAACTTACTGGAAACTTTGAATTAACAGAATTAATTAAAATACTTTTACAAACAGTCTACCTTAAAGAAATAATCGTGCGCTTTTTAATTTTCTACTGAACCAGATTTACTTTAGAACTTTAAGCCATTCTGTCATCTCGGGTTATTTTAGTTTAACAGTCACAACATGACATAGGAAATTAGACAAAAACAACAGTTACTACAAGTACTTTACATAGGTTTTATGGAACCTTAAAACCCGAGCAGAGGACGAGGAACAAGAGAAATATATTAAAAAAAGATATTGCTAGACCAATTTAAACACCAATAATATATTTTCATCAGCATCAGTACAATTTCCCCACTGTCAATAACCATGAAATATTTAAACATGGCCTCTATGAAATAATAGGGCATTTTAAATGACTGTAGGTTACATGGGGAACATTAGTCTACCTTCGTGGTTACAGACTTTAAGATGGCTATATGTTATTATTATTATTATTATTATTATTATTATTATTATTATGAAATGAACCACACGAATGAATGTGATAACGAGTGAATAACACATGAGTTAAAATATTCTCCCGATTAAGTATTGCAATTAAATAAATATATAATATTAAAAAAACATTAAAATATCAAAAATAAATTCATTTGTATATTATATTCCTAATTGTATTATTTGTTATTGCAGTCAAACTGTTGATAATTATTATTTCTAAACTGACACTACATTCACAAATAATAAAAATAAAAATAATAATAATAATGATCGTAGCTTTGGATTTATTAGTCAAGCCTATGAGGTGTAGGTGAGGGTAAGGTGATGCTTATACAGACTATTCATCCAGGAGATTCAGAAAGAGCTGCCACTGGAGAGCACTCTGCAGGTCACCGCGCGGTCAGCGCGCCATGCGGTGTGTTGCTGCAGCAGCTGCAACTAAGACAAAGTTTCGAGTTCGAGTCGGTGCGACACTGTGAGATAGAACTGCTCACCCGTGTCTTTCAAAAAAGTACCCGTGAACTGTCTAAACAGAGCCCTTTAGCCTGCTGATTATAAACTCGAGCTGTAGACAGATGTTTGATTTCAACCATTACGTGCACTAATAGTAGATTTACCACCAGAAAAAAAGTACATTTACACCTCAAAAAAAAAGAAAAGAAAAACTACGAGACCATATAAATCATGCAAAATCTTTAATGTCTGCAAAAAAGCAGGCCGCTGGGGGAAATAGTGCTGACAGCGACATGGAGAAGGTTATAAGTAGTATGCCTAAATGTCTTTCTCCTATGTAGGTCGTACATGAGTGTAAAACAACCACCAGCCTGAACGAGAAGCAATGCATTTTAACTGAAGCCTCTGGGCATTTTTTTGATAATGATAACTGAGCAGAGTCAATATAAATGACATCCATTGAACATTACGTTTAGTAGCTGCACATCATTAGCTTCTTAGAAAGCTTTTGTATCCATCAGGCAAAGCTTGTAGTTAACCAAATAAGTAAATGGCTTTGGTTACAAACTTTGCCAAGCAGACATAGGACATGAGTCATTATTTGAAACTGTAGCTCAAACTAGACTAGATGGCTAATTAGATATATAACCATAGACCTCTAAGGTTAATCTTATTATCTAGTCATGTTAACAATGCAGTTAATAAACATTTACCTGCTACTAAGCAAATATTGCTCACTCTTGCATAGGTAGCTAACGAGCAAAGCAGAGGATGTTGCTTGGCCGATGCTAAATAAACATAAACTACTTATTTGAAAACCTAGTAAATAATATAAATGAATATCCCTGTATAAGGGATTAATATAGCTACCTTACACTTGCTTCCACTAACAAAGTGTTCTGAATAGTGCTACACAGAGTATACTACAGAATATTAGTGTCAGAGCATGTCCCTCAGAGTATGTCTCCCTATCAGCACAAGTTCAATGTAAACAATTTACCTCTAAATTGGCTTCCTAAATGAAAGAAGGGTCTTCAAAACTAACATACAACAAATAGGAACATATTTGCAATAATAGAAATTACTATTATACAGCTTGTCTGTAGACTTCAAGCAAATGTATAAAGGGACAAGGTTTACATTTTTGGTCACAATTTTTTTGTCACTTTATGAAGCACTTTAGATTTACAGATTTACTGAATATATTTTTGGCATTTTGTGGACATTAAGGACCACCCAATTAGTTCATCAAACAAAAAAAAAACAAAAAAACAAAACAACAAAAACCAGCAGTAGTAGTAAGTAGGGATATCTGACAAAGTAATAGACATGCACAAGACACAACTGATTTTAATCAGTTCCCAAACAGTTTTTAAAATATAAAACTCTCTACTTCAAACTCATTCAATTGATGCAATGATTCAATGCCTTTGTTAAAGGTTACTGATTTACTAATGAGACGTAATTGACCTATTTTTAAGGGGTTATGGTAGACCTACAAGTTTGATCTATGAGGCATGGCCTACACTGTGTTCAGGTTATGACCAACGAGTGCACTGGGGAGCCATTAACCGACTGCATCTGAATTTCCTCTCATTTTTCATTCATGCCTTATGTGAGCCTGATTTACTAGTAAAAAAGACAGCAAAAAGCAGAGCTGATTCTACCCTGGTGAGTCTGTGTATCTTGAATTTGAGAAATAAAATATTTGCAATAAAAGTATCCACAAAGGCAGTAAAACAATGCACATGAATGAAAAAAAGAAATGAGAGCTTGCTCAAGTTTTCAGTACATAGAACAAAAACATGACAGTTAACATTTTTGCTCAGCTAGGTAGTCAACATTTTTCAAATAACTTATGTACTTAGATTAGGCCTTTGCTGCAAATAGTTCTTTTTCAGAAACTTTCAATACAGATCCATCCTAGCCATTTGTTTCATTCTTGATGGCCCATTACAGAAAAAAGGCACAGCAGTGAGAAATAATCTGGTAAAAATAGGTAATTAATCTTACCTGTGATGTAATTTCTAATAAAACTCACTCACATAACATTGCTAGCCTAAGGCATACCTTTGATTAGACACTCAAAATTATTCACCCTCTTTCTTTAGATCGCATTAGCTTTCAGTAAATGAAATATCTAAGCCTAGAAAATAATAGGAACACTTTGATGTAGTACAGCTGACAACAAAAAAACCCAGGGACATGTGCATGCACATATAAATGCACAACTTGGAGGCAATTTCATCAACCAATCGGACCAACTAAACTCAGTATTGAGTGCAATATTAAAAAATGCCTCCAAAGCTTTTCTTGAATTTGTTTACGCAAACTGATGTTTAATTATTTAACCATGTACTGGCATATTGTTGTAAATATGTATATTGCCTTAGTTTAGACTAGCTTGTTAACAGATATTTGCTTTACGTCGGTCGATGAAAAGCTTAATTTCTGCCTAATTTAATATTATTATAATTTAAGACGTAAAATAAATTATTTACAGTAGTTTCATATTAAATGGTTCTTTGTAGTAAACTGACTCAGAATTTTTTACAGTAGTGCTGATTCAGAATTAGAATCACAGTTGTGATGTCAACTAATGTAAGACCAAAAGGGCCAGAGAATCTATCTGTTTTCAGAGATTTTAAAAATAATATTAACAATCATAAATCAGTGGCTAAAGAGGTTTTTTAGGATAACTGTTGCACCTTAGATAGCCATGCAAATCTCTTTTTTCAAGCAAAAAAACTTTCTCAATAGTATCATATAACATCTCAAGCAGATATGTGTTACCATTTAAAATAAGTTTTTAGAGGTTTTAAAGTCAAACAATTGGTTTTAAGTTTTATTTTCTAGAATGGATTTTACATAATAACTTAATAAACAATTAATTGTTCGGAAATTTTGTTTATGCATTGCATTACTCATATCAGTAAACCACCAGTGTGCATTAAAATAATAATTTTTTGGACTTCAAATAACAAATGAAAAGAGAAAAAACATTTCCCAAAATATTGTTTTGTTATAATTACTAGATGTGAGGCACATTCTTTGAGGAGAAATTTGTACTGTTAAAAGGGCTAAAATTAAAACAATAAGAGAGAAATAGATAGACAGAGAAGACAGTACAGAGAGCAAGGCAGTAGGAGAGGAAAGAAAGGATTAACTAAAAGAGAGGTCCATCCATCACACTGTCTTGACCTCATGGTGACCCCCCCGCCAAGCAGCCAGCTAGACACTTCCCATCTTTGAGAGGAGATCGGGTAACCGTGGAGACAAACTCAATGTATTTCACATGTTGTCTTTGTGTTGTCCATCAACTTCCCCCTGAATGCTTAGCTGTAATACAGCTAATGTGCATCTTCCTGATTGAAAAAGTTCTGCAGCTACATCATGTAATCACTATGTAAACTTATCCACATTGTCCATTACATATGCTATCTCTACCTTGACTTTAAACATAGCAAAGCAAAATGTCAGAAGATTCTCTAGGATTAGATGATCAGAACAACAGCCAGGAAGTGGATAATACAGCATTCAAAAAATGACCACCAATGCAATAGTTTAATACGTTTTTTAAACTACAACTTGGATGTTGTGTTAAATGTAAGAAAATAAGAATAAATTTAAATATCAAGATTTTTTTCATTCCCTTCTCAGTTTATACAGTCCATATACAATAAAAGATGGTTTGAAATAATAGTTCATTGTCATAAGAAACAACTGTTTTTGCATAAATCTATTTTTTCAGGCGGTTTCAAGCGATTTATCTTAAATCAGTCTTAAAGACAGATTGTTAAATTGCAATCTTGTTTAAAACATAAACATAAGTTAACCTCAAGGATATAGTATATAGGATGTGAACCCTTTATCTGCAGGGTGGTACATTTGGAGGCCCTAAGTGCTTTGGAATCCCCATCCAACCCATCACATTATGTTGAACGAAGGTATTAAAGTAATTACATATTATTAACGGAGAATGCTCATGCTTAGCTGTTTTGAAAACGTTTTTTTTCTTCCCAAATGACTAGAAATGTTTTCACAAAGAATACAGTTCACTTTTTCAAGCTTTTCCAAGCCTTATTCAAAAAGTACTTATTTAGTTATTTAGTATTTCAATGGGAACCCTGACTGTAAACACTTGACTTAAAACAATGTTCAGGTGTGAGATTATTAAAAGATGACAGATACACCAAATGGAAAGTAGGACAGGTAGTAAAAACACACACAATAAACAATGAAGTCAGTTCTGTGAAAAATAATTTAGCTTACCGTTCCTTATTGAACAAAAAAAAAGAGCAACCATTTGATGCAACAACACAAATGGCAGCCTCCTAATTTAAAAAGTAATCCTAATTCATAAAGATTTGGTATTTAATTATGAAAAAAGTATTTTTCTTGGTTTACACAACATATTTAAATATTGGGTCCTACTTGTCTTAAGACCTCTCTAAAGTTTTTCTGGATCTAACACATACATCCAGTGTTTGATAATTAGCTGATTTGCCAAAACAGATGTTAGCACAGGGGCAGGGCTATAAGTAGTAATGCAGGAATATTCTAGGAGCACACTGGTAAACACGAGACTAACCCAGGCTAAATATAGATTTTCATTTACATTACATCAACATTTACATTACATCTTCATTTCTGTGTAAACATTGGCAACAATGGATCAGCAAGCACAGCTAATATTTATTTGCCGGAAAATGAATGTTCTGTTTTTTCTCTGAGATCAAATACAGTCCTCAGAAACAAGCCAGCCAGTCACACACGCACCCGCAAACTCAAAATCATCACTTAAGAACTTGTGGCAAACATCCAAGTATAGAGTCATTGCCTTGTGCAGACAGACAATGCTAACAAGAGACAGCACTTGTGAAAATGCCCTCCAGAGTAGGGCGTGTGTGAGAGTGAGAGGGTAGAGTGTACTGTGGCTTTGGTGATGCTAGTCAGTTTTTAGCCACAAGCGACAAAGTCATTTCAACACGTCAGATTAAATTGATTCTTTTTCAGGTTATGCTCACCTGCGCAGTTTAACCCTGAGGAAAACTTTGCTCCTGTGCCCGCCTGCACACACACATACACACACACACACACACACACCAGCTAGCAGTGAGAAATGGTGCCCGTGCATTTTACAAGCCTGTCACTGAAACATTGTATGTGTAGGATGAAAGCAATTTGTCACTAAGCCCTAGCATTGATGTTTTACTGCAGCTGTCAACCATATAATGAAAAATAAATGAACCAATCAACAACATTAATAGCAATAATAAGGATTTTGTCATTATAAGTACATACAACCAACAGGACAAAGTGAAATGATACAAAGACTGGAAAAATTATTGCATAATAAAGAATACATTTCATTTATAGAGCACTTCCTATTTTAATTATGCATTAAAATAAGCAGATTTTATAGTTATTGGCTAACAAAAAAGTGCAATACTGTGCAAAATTTCCAGTCCAAGTTTTATAATATTTTGAGAAATAATATGTTAAGAAATAAAGCAGACCATACATTCAACAGAGTATTGCATGTTTTCATTTGTTTTAGGTTACAAAACTCATTCAATGACATTAAGGTCTGGACACAGAGTTGGTCAGTTCTGAGACCAGCAGTTTCTTTGTTTGATTTGCAAATGTTCTTTGTTTTTGTTTATTTCCTCTTCTCTGTAATGTCTTCATACCAGCTACATACCCTTTCAGTAGATTTAGATGTTCTCCTCTCACTCAAAAATAAACATTTTAGGTACTGTTTATCTGATGGTGACAGTTTTTGATGACTCACATTTCCTCTGTATCTTTCAATTATTTATTATTAACTACTGTTTTCACTTTCCTTATACAAGTGGATAAAATAAAATCCAATTTCTCCAGAGAAATCTCCTAAAAAATAGTAAGATTTTGACTGGAAATTAAATAAATAAAAAGGAACAAACAATTAGTGTTGTGATTCTATAAATTAATGTATAAATTAGCTTTGTTTACAGTGGTGAACAAAGTACACAAACCATGTACTTGAGTTAAAGTAAAGATACCCAGGTAAACATTACTCCACTAAAAGTTAAGACCTTTAGACCTCCACTTAAGTAGTACCTTTTCTTTAAATATGGAAAGTGAACTATAATAAACCATGATTTATTATGACTCTAATGTCCTATTTTTGCAACAAGATTGCTATATCAACTCGCTGTAGGTGAGAAGACTATAGTGTCACTCTCAGTCCATCAATCTTTAATAAAAGGTCATTAATTAGTCTGACACTGATGTCTATTTAAATTATCATAAGCACAGAACAGTAAAAGAAAACAGTTGCCTTTAGCTAGACCTATCAAATAACTTCTTGCTGATGAGCAAAGTTAAAGTTTAATAAAAATGAAAGTGAAAAATGAAACTCACAAAGTTTTCATTTGCTATACTGCATCTGTAGATGTCTGCTCATAAACATAAACTAGCAAAAACAAATATATTACAAAGGAAATAATGTTGTGTAATGCTGTGTAAATACAGAAAAGGACACTCAACAGTCACCAGTGCATGTATACATATTTCTATATTGTGGTCTATTTACTCACAAATTCAGAAACAATATGTTTTATCTGTTTATTTACTCTTTATTAACTGTTTATTAACTTTACCTACCTTCCTCCAAGTGGTACTTCATGTAGTCCAAGCCTGCAATGGACATTTCCACTGATGCCAAGAATCCATGAATTAGCTTGTTTTGTTTTGACACATTATGTTTTTACGCACACATAATGCATAATGTAGTAAAGTAAAAAGTAAGATATTTGAGTTAAACTGTAATGGAGTTAAAGTACAAAGTAGTCCAAAATGGAAATACTTCAGTAAAGGACAAATACACAGAAAAACTACTTAAATACATTTGCTTAGTTATTGTCCACCACTGTTTATTTAGTTTCATGTTGCTAAAAAAAATGGCAAGTCAGCCTCAGGCAGCAGTGTCACTCAAGCATGTTCACACACGCACACACACACACAGGGAGCATTTTCCCATTTTTACATGATCATATAAAAAAGTGCATATGTGTGACAGGAAAGCTAATTGACAGTGAGAGTGGAGCAGTTATGATCTGTCCCCTCTAGGTAAAATTCAGAAACCTGACACATCTGACAGACACCTGCACAGCAAGCAACAAAATCTCAGTCCTGTGAGAACTTTGTGAAAGTCAAGACTACAGCTCTCATATTTTCAAAGGTGCTACTACACAATTGTACTATCATTAAACTAAAGTACATTTTAATCTGTTTTAATATCTTGTGAAATTCATTAACAATGAAACAAATCATGTTATGCATTTGGTAGAGACATAACTGTCATTCACAAATCTTCACATCTTCACAAATCACATATGCACACAAACACATTACTATATAGTCCAAAAGTTATCAATAGTTATGGGTGCTTTTTAATATACAGTTGTGCTCAAAAGTTGACATACCCCAGCAGAATTTTTGCTTTCTTGGCCTTTTTTCAAAGAATATGAATGATAACACAAAAACTTTTTTCCACTCATGGTTAGTGGTTGGGTGAAGTCATTTATTGTCAAACAACTGTGTATTCTTTTTTTAAATCATAATGACAACAAAAAACATCCAAATTACCCTGATCAAAAGTTCACATACCCTGGTGATTTTGGCCTGATAACATGCATAGAAGTTGACACAAAAAATTGAATGGCTACTAAAGGTAACTTCCTCACCTGTGACCTGTTTACCTGTAATCAGTGTGTGTGCATAAAAGCTAAGCGAGTTTCTGGGATCCAGACAGACTCTTGCATCCTACATCGAGCCACTGACATTTCTGGATTGTGAGTCATGGGAAAAGCAAAAGAATTGTCAATGAATCTACATGAAAGGGTAGTTGAACTGTATAAAACAGGAAAGAGATACAAAAAGATATCCAAGGAATTGATAATGCCTGTCAGCAGTGTTCAAACTGCAATTAACAAATGGAAAATCAGGGGCTCTGTTAAAAACCAAACCACGGTCAGGTAGACCAACAAAAATTTCGGCCACAACTGCCAGGAAAATTGTTTGAGATGCAAAGCAAAACCCACAAACAGCATCAGCTGAAATACAGCACTCTCTGAAAGCTAGCAGTGTGGCTGTTTCAAGATGTACAATTAGGAGGCACTTGAAGAAAAATGGGCTACATGGTCGAGCCTCAAAACTTCTGGAACAAGGCAATTTGGTTTGATGAGACCAAAATCGAACTTTTTGGCCATAACCATAAACGTTAAATTTGGAGAGGTGTCAACAAGGCCTATGATAAACGGAACACCATACCTACTGTAAAGCACAGAGGTAGATCGCTGATGTTTTGGGGATGTGTAAGCTACAAAGGCACAGGAAATACTGGAGGCAAATTTGCACTCATCAGCCTGGAAGCCGCGCATGGGACATACTTGGACATTCCAACATGACAATAATCCAAAACACAAGGCCAAGTCGACCAAGGCTACAGCAGAACAAAGTTAAGGTTTTGGAGTGGCCATCCTAGGCTCCTGACCTCAAAATCATTGAGCCACTCTGGGGAGATCTCAAGCACACAGTTCATGCAATACAGCCCAGGAATTTACAGGAACTGGAGTCGTTTTGCCAAGAAGAATGGGTAGCTTTACCACCTGAGAAAGTAAAGAGCCTCATCCACAATTATTCACAGTCATTGATGTTAGAGGGGGCAATACAATGTATTAAGAAATGGGATATGTGAACTTTTGATCAGGGTCATTTGGATGTTTTTGGTAGTCATTAGGATTTAAAAAGAGAAAACACAGTCGTTTGACAATAAATCACTTCACCCAACCACTAACCTGAGTGGAAAAAAGAGTTTTTGTGTTATCATTCAAATTCTCTGAATAAAGCCAAGAAAGCAAAAATTCTGCTGGGGTATGTAAACTTTTGAGCACAACTGTAACTGAAATACTGTTTTATCTTTTATGTTTATACTTTTTTTTAATACTGATTCTACAAAGGACAACTAACTGTCAGTAGAGTAACACTGCATTGGGGTTAAGTATCTTGGTCAAGGGGGCAGCCAGCAGTTCCCAGTTGATACTTGAACCTATAACCTTATGGTAACTTGATGTACAGAGGTAGAACTGAGAGCTACATTAGCAAGAATAAGTATGTGAACACTGGATTAGCTCTGGATTCTAAAGAAGAATTTACATGTTCAATGGTTCACTTACATTTTGTAGCCTGCACTGTGGATGTTACTCACTGTGTTTAATAAAATACATAAACAGTACTATTGATCGTGTGTTATTAGATTCATTAGCTTGTGACTGTCTGTAATTGTGACTTAGATACTGATCATTAGTAATCAATGCAGAAATCTATTTAACTCCAAAGGGTTAATCACAGAACGTAATAAAATAAAGTTGTTAGTGGTTAGAATAAAAGAAGAAGGCGTTGCCCCCTTCGCAAATATAATCTAAAGGTTTTCCCAAAAATGCATGTTCAAAACGATGCAGGAAGTTTTCTTTTCAGGAATGTAATGTCCTCTATCTCCTCGCTCTCTCTATTTCTCTCTCTCTCTCATTCATACACACACACACACACACACACACACACACACGCACACACACACACACAAACACGCGTATATTATAATTCGTGCAGCAGTGGGCTTTGGTGAAACCCAAAGGGAGCAGGGTTTAATGACAGAGCTGTCTTTAGCCGCACTAAACCGTCACTGCCACGCGGGGTCAGAGATCTTTTCACGTCACCCGCGTGTCCGTTTGGTCGCTGACGTGATCTTTAGTCTTCTTCAGATCTATAGACTGGCATTTTGGCCACTCAGGCACCGGAGCCCCACGTGCATGCTAAACGCCCTGGCCGCCGATATACTGACAGGAACTTAACGCAGCGCGCGGCAATATTCCGACAGCGCGCGCGGTAAGCTTCAGGCCCTGAGACACGCGCGCCAATAGCTGTACAGCAGGGTCACGGCTTTTGCAGGGGGTCAAGAAAAAACGCTTTCATCGGGATAGTCAGAGGTCAACAAGTAACGGCTGGACTTTAACTTAAAAAAAGCTACAGAAAACTACTACAGAAAAGATAAGAAAGGACTGTGCTACATATTTAATCTCTTATAACCTCAACAATATAAACAGTTCACTGCACTGCAATTTTAATTCAATAAATTTGTTAGACACCACAGAACCCCTCTTTGAACCCCAGTCATATCAGAATATTATGACCCCACATGCAGGGTGAGGGTGGCAGTGTACATCTCCGGGGGATGATTTCCTGGCATGATGATACCACTGCGTGTCTTTGGTCTTCGACAGGTAATTGCCAATCCTAGCAGATCATGTGCACCCGTACATGTTGATGTTTTTCCTCAATGGTAATGATACCTATCAACAAGATACTACCCCACCTCACCTGGGCACAAATCCCTCTGGATATCTACTTTAGTCCATGCCATGACTTGCTAGTTATCATATGAGCCAAGGATCTTAATATTTCCACTGTTAGGTAGGCAGTCACAGTATTCTAATATGACCGTTTATTTATAACCACTATGAATATTTTTTTTCCATCAGAAATAACCTTTCAACATGGTTCTTTGGGTGTTCAATGTTTTATATATTCAAAATAAAAATTCCTTAACAAACCATCTTATAAATGATGTAGGACTACTTTAGCAGTGGTATTTGCCACTCTCAGGCCCTCTAACTTTCTAAAGGGCCATGATGGCCTGGTTGAGAACCACTACGCTACAGATCCTGTTTTGCCATAATGTTAAGGTCCTATACCATTTAACTATTTTTCCTACAACCAAACATACAAGCCTCTTCTAGGCTCTCATGTAAGAGCATTACAGTGTCTATATCTTTTACTACTTTCACAATAATGCCATATATAAATGTGAACTGAAAAACAAAAGATGGATAGACCTAATGTATGTTCAGTTATGCTGGTAATAAATATGTTTGTTGAAATTAATGACATAGTATTTATTGAATAAAACCCGTTGAAAGAATTGTTTATAATTGAAAGCACTCTGTTCATTTTTGTTTGTGTTGCATATGTCTTATGGCAAAACAGAGACATTGAGTGAGCATGCGTGCATGTTTATGTTCATGTTGGTTCCTCTGGGAGCATATGTCCATCCTCCATTGACACAATCGTGGGTTTGTGAGGTGATCTGAATGCATGGTGGTGTCCATTTGTGTGTGTGTCTGAGCTATATGTCAATAAAGTCCTCATCAGGAATTCCTCACTCAAGCTTTTACATAAACAGCCGCTTAGTGGGATTAGCAAGGTGTTATCCTGTTATTTTAGTGAGACAAACATTTCTTTAATCCATTACTAATCTCTAAAGGGGTTGGAAATCCAAACCTTATATTAGGGTGAGATATTTTTTGTGATCTTTAGGTCACTGGTTCCTCTAAACTTTGCTCAGCACGGAAGTGAATACTTCCAAGAACCACTGAAAACACAAAAGGAAACAATGTGGCAAAAAAAATTATGGATATTTAATTTTACATACCTCAGAAGTAGCCAATCAGTCAAGACTTGTTTAGGGTAATTTTTTTTACTCAGTTTGTTTTTCTCTCATGATTTTGAGGTGCTTACATGAGCAGCAGATCCTTTAGTGTTGTAGCTCTCAAATAATACAATAAAAGAAAAAAACATTAAATAATATTAAATAATAATGCTTATTAAGTCATGTGTTCCAGAAAAGCATTTGCAAAGATCTTAAAACTATACAACTAAAGTGCTAAAGATAAAAGGCATTAAAATACTAAATAAAATAAGCCTTCAAAACAGTCCTAAGCTAAAGTGCAGTGCTAATCAAAGGCTTAACATAAAAATAACAAGAGTCTTGCAGCAAAGTTGAAGCACCCAACATGCACACCATCTGCGTGTCCTGGGGAACCCTAAATAAAAGATAACCACCAGCAGTTTGGGAAGCATCATAGTGAACCATCCAAGCTACTTTAATACTAAAACCTTCAATGGTACAGAATGCCCTCAGAATCAGGGCAACAAGATTCTAAAGACTTTGAGTAAAGACCATGCTAAAGTATGCAGCTACAAGACTCTGGTTTCATGCCGCACAAGTTGGGTAAAAAGCTGGTATGTTGTTGGTGTCTCAGCAACACACCTGGAATGTTGCAAATGTAGGCCAAAGGGCATCAATGTGATTATGCCAAATAATACAACTTGAAAACAAGCAGTTCCTTGTTCTCTGAAAACATGGATGCTGATAATTCACTTTCAATTTTGACAAAAAGTACTTGGACTCTCAAGTCTATACAAAGGACAATATTTCTTGAAATTTGACAAGGATATATAACTGTAATTGTAGTGGCATAAGCCTAAGAGAGTGCTTGATGTTTTTTGTTTTTAATACATCCTTAAAGATGGTATGACATGGCCTTCCCATTTCAACCCTCTGTTTATTTATCTAATAATTTTTGTTGTTTCCTCAATCAAATTCAAAATTGCTATTCTGTAAACAAAGAAATATTTTTTTGTGAGGTCAGAGATGTGCAAAACGTGATTATCACAAACCCACTGAGAGCATACAAAAAGAATTCAATCAAAACTTGGTAAAGGATGTGGGTTCTCTACTGTTGTCCTTTTATGTTCATCAGTATGTTAAGGAGAAAATATGTTGATCCTAGAGTTTCCAAAATATCTACAAATCTAAAAATCTAAATTCTCAGTCAGCACCTCATCCATAATGGCATTCAGGCTAATAGAGCACCCAGAAAACATCACATCCCCACACACCATGTGGGAAAACATTTCCTCACTGACGTACATCAAGTCTTGGTATATATTTTTAGTCACTCTTCACTCCATTTGACTCTCTCCCTCACAGGAATATGAGAAAGACCACACACTGCACACCATATTAAGGATTCTAAAAAAAGTACTGTCCTAAATTATTTTTAGAATTGCAGAACAGCTAGTGGCCAACATATCTTCTTACAAATAAAGAAAAGACAAAAACATCACTTACTTATCACTTACTGATTTGTTGTACTGATATAACAATAATTCCTACTGTATGTGTACTATATGCACTCATTAAGAATTTCACTGAAAATACAAACATTGTGGGTATACAGTTAGAGACCCATCTGGCTGGATATCTATTTTTAAGTGATGGGTCAGCCTTGGGTCCACCACCCAAATAATGCCTGGTCAGCACTGGGTAGTGGATAATTCTCAGCACTGCAGTGACACTGTGACAGGGTGGTGGCATGTTAATGTGTGTTATGTTAATTAGACACAGTTGTTTTTAAATACTATAGTTTTTCAATGCTGTGTCCACTTACCGTCTAACCTCTTGATGGCTCACCTTGTAATTGCTACACATTTTTAGTAAGTGTCTTGTCAAGCCACCATCTAGTCTACAAACACTATTCCCATCAAACACTAGGGCACTCAAATTTACTCATACTTGCTTGGCTGAAATGAAAACCTGCAGCCACACTATTTGATTTTTGATCACTGCTCAAGGCCTTTGTCAGTTTTTGAGTACATGACGCTGTTGGTTGGATATTTTTGGTTGGTGGACTATTCTCAGTTGAGCAGTGACACTGAGCTGTGTGTGATCACAGGGCAGCACACACATACTGACATGTCACCATCATGTCAGGGACACTGCAGCGCTAAGAATGATGTAGCACCTAAATAACATCTGATCATATGTGGTTCTGTGGGGATCCTGTTCACTGATGAACAAGAAAATCTAACAAATTATACAGATAAACAGATGGACTGCCAATTTGTAAATGTAAAACTACAAAATTCACCAATATCGAAGGTTTAGCTGATAAAATAAACATGAGCAATCACAGCTAGCTCGTAGCATAGGTGGTATGTGCAAATGCTAGGGGCACCGTTCCTCCACAGGGGCGCCCCAATTAAAGGGAAATAAATATATATTATTATTTCTAAATAATTCAAAAAAGCCTGCAACACCATAAGTTCATAGTCTAATAATATAAACCCTTATTCTTTCTGTGGCGTACGCACAGTGCAGCATTCTTCTGGCACATTAAACCCCCATCCTAACGTTCTAGTTAGACTTATGTGTGGGGTGAAGTGGGGTAGGTGGTTATTACTTGGGTTTCATCCTCCAAGGGGCTGCAATATTTCCTAGGCCATTGGTCTGTGACTGCTCTGTGATATAGTATTGCAGAGTATTGCCTATATTTTGATGACTAGCATGCTGCAATCCCATGTTTACACCGGATCAATATTTCCTTAGAATCCTTTTTTAGATACTATTTTTTAATAATAACATTAATAACATATACAGTGCAGATTATAATATTAGCAACTAGAAACCAGTGATAGTATGGCTTATGGTATTTTGGAAATAAGAGGTTATGATATGGTTAAACAACATAGCTTATGTTATAAAATAGTAACTTGTGATTTATTAGAGTAATTTATTGTAACAAAGCTACTATTAAAAGTTCTTTAATAATATTTCACAAACACACAGATGTTTTTTTCTCTGATATCCAGTGAACAACATTTCTCAGAAGAGGTCAAAACACCAGAAGGTCATGACCTGGACAAATATTCCCATGGACACCGCAGAGGGAAAAGGAATATTTTCTTTTCTGTCATTTTGTTTTCTTTCCACTGACCAGGCAATCTGGCAGGCACAACTAAACTAACAATCTCAATGACATGATCTCCAACTATAACTCACATTAAAAAGCACACACATACATTTGCAAACACACACACACACACAAACTCACAAACAGGTACAATGCGGTCAACTCATTACATGTTTTCTGAAGCATGTTATAATCAGTACAAACATAGTGCTTTTTAGTTTATATGCTGTCATATCATTTAATGTACATGAATGTTATGAAGGTGAAATGTAAAATTAGTTCAATGTATTATGATGAATAAATAAGGATTAATATTTTATATTAGGTCATCATAGTGTTAATAGCAAACATGAGAGTGAATTAGCAGAAGAGGAAAATCAATGAAAGAGATAAGAAACACAAGCACCTCAGAAGCACAGAGCAAGTGCACTACTGCCCCTAGTGTTGACATAGACAAGACACAAAAAAGGATGTTTTTCTGTAAAGAAGGGTATTTCTGTATAACCAAATATAACCAAAAGACAGACCAACCCCCTGGGATGTGTCTTAAACAATTAAGAGGCTATCAGAATGCATTTTTTACAGTTAGAGTGGTAGTCAATAACATATCTGTGTCTGTGTTTATTCTCTGGAAATGAGACATCGGTTGTTATGTAAACAGTGTGCAGGTGGACTAAAACAAAGGGCTCAAAGATTAAATGTGTCACATCTACAAACATAGTCCTTTACCCAAAATACCACTATTTGTGATGCTGACATACTATAGATAGTAGCTAAATGGGGGCAGTCACCTTGAAATCTGAGACAGCTTTTGTAGGTACACTATAAAATAAGATTTGGTCATCAGAAATGTATACATTTAAACTGTTCTTTTACAATACTTTTACACAGCATTATTTATTTGTGCATGTATTATTGCATAAATGGCAACAATGGTTGTACATAGTGTTTATAGACCTATCTTCTTCAATCATATACAGCATCATAAAGAAAAACCATGTACTCATACCATTTATGCATTTCATTTCTTTGAATGTTCACAGTTCTGATTGAGCTATATTAACTATTTTAAGAGTGTAGCCTATATATACTGTACACACCTATGCTTGGCATCACCCATTTAAGGTTCCTAAAGGTGTTCCCTTACTGTATTGTTTTAAAAGAACCCTTTTTGGCAATGTTATTTTAAAACAGCCTCTTTTTGATGGTATTCTTTGATGGTGCTATATCTTGTTTGGCTAACTTCAGTCAGTGTGTTGTTATATTAAAAACTACATTAAAAGATTTTTGTCATGCTGTGCTGAGATTTTAGAACAGAAATGAAGTTTTAACACAATATTATCATATTGGAGCAGATCTTAGTTTGACTACAACTTCAGCCCATACTTAAGTGTTATTTACTGAAAAACATGAATGCTGAAAGTATTTAGCTGCCAGTTATATGTGTCCACACGCAGCACTTACCTGTATGTTAAATCACCTCTTGCCTTTTCTGTGCTGTACAGGCAATACTACTGCCGCAACTATGATGCTGGTATTAGACTGACGCATGCTATTGTTGGATTATGCTACATTAAGTGACTAAAACTTTTTTTTTACCAAGCATTAAATCTAACCACACAAGTCACCAAATACAAATAACTAAAATTGAAATGTGGATGCAATATATTTGCATCCTACAATTAAAAAAAAAAAACAAACAAAGTTATGTAAAGTAATGTAAAGTAATGTCTCTGAATACATATGTGCTACATATTGCTAGACTTACCTGATGAGTATCATAGCTATAACACAATCATTTTTAGTTTTTTAAATATAGAAATATGTATAAATATACAAAATATTTAAAATATATATATTAAAAATATTGACTGTTACACATCAGTTTATTACATATTACTTGTGTTTCTTTGCCTGTCAGTTCTACAAAGAAAAAACATGCAATGAAAATTGAGCAAGACTGAAAAAAAAGTTTTCAAATGGGCCTTGTTTTAGTACCATTAATATCACTAACAGTAAAACTATTTGTTTTACTATTAGTTTTATCAATATTAGTATCACTATTGAGAAAATGTAGGTCAGAGCATGTAGCACATAAAATGTATCAACTCAACTTATGTTCTCCATAACACATGATAATTTTACACACAACTGATTTCCTAACAACCCATGGACTGCTAGTTTATATTGATGCATGTATAACAAACACATAGGCTATTACCCTCTAATCTTTTCATTTTGCAAGATTATTTTTAAAATAATCCTTATACGAAGTCTGAACTGCTCACTTTTAAAAAGTGCCACTTTGCCTCCCTAAAGAAACTTTTCAAACTTCATAAAGTTATATATAAATGCATATATTGCACACTTTTATATTTGTAACTTTTCAGATATCAAAGCTGAGAACCATAAAGAAACCTTTATTTTGTAGTTTGTAGAGTGTAGTTTACATTTCAAAGGCCTATTATCATTGTTCTGTGATGTATATTCAAAGGTAAATGACTCCTACACTGGCATTTAAATTTCAGACACACGCCAGTTCTTCCCCCTCTACTTCTGTAGTCAACTGATCATTACTGAGGAATCTGGTCAAGGTCATGCACTAGCCTACTTGAGCAGATGGTTTGTAGGCCAAGCCACGGAAAGCGGCAAATTAAAGAGAAAAAAAAACGTACAGACGGGGACATTAGTGGTGAGGATTTTAATCTACAATGCTTAGCCGTGAGACCACAGAAAATTGTTAAGGAAATTATATCTGTAAGATAAAGGTGAACGTGTGTAAATGTGTAATAGGCTCCTATGCCCTCCGTAATGGCATATCTGTACAGCATATGGGTCAGCTCACAGTGGGAGGCAGGCAATGTGTGTACCGCAGGAATCACATCCCTCCAGGTTCATGAAGAGGTCAGGCCCCAGTCCACACATTCATCACAGCTGTGGCAGAAGTGCACGTAGCATTGCCATGGCAACCTACCACATACACACCAGCCAAGCAGACAATGGCTATAATGCACTGCATTTGTATGCCTGATTTTTAATCCTAATTAAATCAGTATTGTGAAGTGTTTAGATGATGATGATGCAAACTGCTGAATGTGTTACTTTGGCATATTCCAAACCTCTTAATGACATTTCTTGCTAGACGACACACACATACATACACACACAAGCGTATGCACACACGGTCAATCTCTTGTCAGAACTCCCATCTTAAGCCTTTGCCCATAACCTGTTACCTTGACAACTGAACCAAGATCATTTATCTGTTTATGTGGGAATTGGAAAAGGTGGAGCTTTGATAACCTCCAGTTCACCTCTCTGAGGCAACGTTATGATTGGATATCTCCATTTTTACTTATTAAAGGGAACATCTGACCTCTCTAAGTGTATTCAGGGCATATATATTATACGTATGTATAGCATAAACATATCGTTCCAAAATAAAATGAAACCAGTCTTGCATATAGGAACACTTACAGGAGTCTGTGCTGCTTTGTAACTACAAAGAAAATGCCTTTCTGTTTGGGAAATGTGCAGTATTTGTAAAAAGCACTTTATAAAGTCAGGCCCATTTTCTGGTAACTAATGAGGTAATGTAATATGTAGCTTGCAGTGTGGCGAATGCAGGCGGGATAGGACTAGAGTTTAGCAGCTGCCGGTGCTGACCCCTATAGGCCTCTATTTAAACTGCACACATATAAGTTACAAATTAATGATTTAAGCAGTTGATTTAGTGTGGCGCAGAGACTAATGCTGTTTGTAAGACTTGCAGTCTGAATCTACTGATTGATTTTTAAAACTGTATGCATACTGAACCTCACAGTATGCTAGAGAGAAATAGGATACATCTTCATTACATAGGATGTGCATTTTTTATTATTCTATTCATGTGTTTATAGAATGTTAATTCTATTCATTGTTAATTTCCTGTTCTATTCAAATCCTCTAAAATTTAATGTACACATTCATACACCCTGAAAAGGCACAGATATTAGAATAAACATAAAAATCATTCATACAATAAGTGGTGATTTTATGTAGGTCACTACATGCTGGTGATAAAACTAGGGGCATTCTGGAGAAATCTCCAGACATTTTTTTTAATATAACATTCTTGTTATTTTTTACATGCAAATGATACATGGTGCTTTTACTGGCAAAATACAAACAGTTGTTAATACTTTAACTTCTACACAATACAGCTTATACATTTGATATATTGCACAAGGCAGGTGAAAGTTTAATGGAGTATGGTTATTTTTCAAAATTGGTGTTCAAGAAATTAATAAAAGAAACTGGCAATTCAAACCACTAAGCAAGACTTGGTAAGCCGCACACATTGTCACAATAAGATAAACAGTACTTAAAACTTTCATCTTTGAGAGAGAGAAGAAGATGAAACTCCACTCTTGCTTCAGATCTGAATATATCCACAGTTGTTTCTGTTTCCCCCTCCACTGTGAGACAACAACTCAATGTTATGGGTCTGCTGGTGTTCTTGAAACAATGGACTGACCATTTGACAGACCAGATCTCTTCATCATTTAATATGTTTGAATTATTAAAAGGGGAAAAATCAACCACTTTTTAAGATTGAAATTGAAAAAAGAAACAGCAATTTAAAAAAAATCTTTGTCAACAGATGCAAACGGGATTCCAAAAAAGTTGGGACACTAAACAAATTGTGAATAAAAACTGAATGCAATGATGTGGAGGTTCCAACATCTAATATTTTATTCAGAATAGAACACAAATCACAGATCAAAGGTTTAAACAGAGAATGTATAATTTTAAGGGAAAAATATGTTCTTTCAAAATTTCATGGCGTCAACAAATCCCAAAAAAGTTGGGACAAGGCCATTTTTACCACTGTGTGGCATCCCCCCTTCTTCTTACAACACTCAACAGACGTCTGGGGACAGAGGAGACCAGTTTCTCAAGTTTAGAAATAGGAATGCTCTCCCATTCATGTCTAATAGAGGCCTCTAACTGTTCAATCGTCTTGGGCCTTCTTTGTCGCACCTTCCTCTTTATGATGCGCCAAATGTTCTCTATAGGTGAAAGATCTGGACTGCAGGCTGGCCATTTCAGTACCAGATCCTTCTCCTACGTAGCCATGATGTTGTGATTGCTGCAGAATGTGGTCTGGCATTATCTTGTTGAAAAATGCAGGGTCTTCCCTGAAAGAGATGACGTCTAGATGGGAGCATATGTTGTTCTAGAACCTGAACATAGTTCTCTGCATTAATGGTGCCTTTCCAGACATGCAAGCTGCCCATGCCACAAGCACTCATGCAACCCCATACCATCAGTGATGCAGGCTTCTGAACGGAGCGTTGATAACAACTTGGGTTATCCTTGCCCTCTCTGGTCCGGATGACATGGCGTCCCAGTGTTCCATAAAGAACTTCAAACTGTGACTCATCTGACCACAGAACAGTCTTCCATTTTGCCACACTCCATTTTAAAAGACCCCTGGCCCAGTGCAAACGTCTGAGCTTGTTGAGCTTGCTTAGAAATGGCTTCCTTTTTGCACTGTATAGTTTCAGCTGGCAACGGCGGATGGCACGTTGGATTGTGTTCACTGACAATGCTTTCTGGAAGTATTCCTGAGCCTATTCTGTTATTTCCTTGACAGTGGCATTCCTGTTTGAGTACATCCAGTAGAGTTTTAGGGCCTTGACCCCTACGCACAGCGATTGTTCCAGATTCTCTGAATCTTTTGATGATGTTATGCACGGTTGATGATGATAACTTAAAAGTCTTTGCTATTTTACGCTGGGTAACACCATTCTGGTATTGCTGCACTATCTTTCTGCGCAACAATGGTGAAATTGGTGATCCTCTTACCATCTTGGCTTCAGAGAGACACTGACACTCTGAGAAGCTCTTTTTATACCCAATCATGTTGTCAATTGACCTAATTAGTGTTAATTGATCTTCCAGCTGTTCGTTATATGCTCAATTTCCTTTTTCCATCCACTTATTGCTACTTGTCCCAACTTTTTTGGGATTTGTTGACGCCATGAAATTTTGAAACAACATATATTTCCCTTAAAATGATACATTCTCTCAGTTTAAACTTTTGATCTGTGATTTGTGTTCTATTCTGAATAAAATATTAGATGTTGGCACCTCCACATCATTGCATTCAGTTTTTATTCACAGTTTAGTGTCCCAACTTTTTTGAAATCCGGTTTGTATAAATGTTACATTAAGTTGTTGAGGGTTCTGCATACATTGTTATTATGTTTGTTTTCTTACTTTTCCTGATTCAAATAAATAAACTACACTTAATCAGAGAACTAGGGTGGTCTCTGATATTTGTGTATTTTCTGAAGTCCAGCTCTCCCAAAATTTAAAAATATTCCTTATGGACAGGCTCCTGCCTCTGTGCCTGTGCACTGTGGAAACCGCTGACCATGTACTTCTACGTGTCCCTCTGATCTCATTTTCTCTTTCTCTTTCTCGCTCTCTCTTTCTCTAATGTACTGATGAATTAACATGTCAGCCTTATGATATGCTACTCATCTGAGCAATGCAAGATGATGACATCTGGATGTTAGCTTGAATGTGTTGAAGCCTGCCGAACAGCCTACAGTTACATTAGCTACACAGAGAGCATTCCTTTAGTCAGTCAGGTATGCCTTCAATCATCTATATTAGCAGACAGCAATTTGTCTGTCACTTCCAGACTGCTGTGCTAAAAACCAAAGTGTAAAAATGTGCTGAACACTTTAATGACCTTTTTCTGTTTAGCATCTGTGACTAATGTGAAGGAGGAAAGCATACAAAAAAAAAAAAAAAAAAGCAGTGTGAAATGGGATGAGATAAAGAATGGAAGAGATGAATGAGAGACAGGAGATGGATGTGTAGCCTGTAGAGCACCATACCCACTTAAATCCTCTATTTCCTTCACTGTACCCTCAGTGTGTGTGGTGAGGGAGAGACTGTGGGAGAGACAAAATAGGCAGAGAGAGAAATCGCCCGTGTGTGTGTGTGTGTGTGTGTGTCATGGGGCCACTGATTCTGACATGGCTCATATATCATGACTCTTGAGCTCGTGTGATTACAGAGGGAGGTTCTGAATGATTTATTGCTGGGCTTAGTGTCCTAAGCTACAAACACACAGACCTACCAACCAACCACCCCATTTACACATCCCACCTGTCCAGCTCTTCCACAGGCTGCAAGTCTTCTTTGATGTACACCATATACACACATGTGCACACCCAGGCAAGGCTAGTGAAGTTTTAGTATGATGTGAAAAGACTAAAAAGCTGTACACAGATGTATCGTAAGAGTAATTTGATTTATAAGTCCACTTTGACTTGTATTTAAGCATGAACAATAAAAATACAAAAAAAATAATGTTTCATCTTGTCAACTTCATTGTTTCTTTGTAAATACTCTACATGCCCACTCTGAAATTAATGCATGCAAAAAGCTTCAATTTAGAGTCAGAGTAAACAGGTGGGAAATGTTTGAAAAACAGCTCAAACAGATGTGGTCATGTTTGTATGTAAAAGCAGAATACATGGCCTTTAGGACTTTATGAGCAAGTATATGATGAGATCTGCTACTTTGCCATTTAGTGAAAAATACAACAGTTTAAAACATCTTTCCTCATCAAGCAAAGTAAGTTAGGGCATATTGCCAATATTATAGTGCATAAGATCATCAAAAGATCCAGAAGACAAACTAAATTCCTGGAAATCACAACAGACTGACTGTGACCTTCAATCTCTCCAATGGCATCAAGAACCAGTGTGCTTCCGTAATATATATTGCCACATGGGCACAGAAATACTTGGTAAAAATATGCTATGAATAAACACTATTCGTCACTGCATCCACAAATGCATGTTAGGGCTTTATACAGCTTAAGCCAACAATGTTCAGATACACTGCCAACTTCTCTGAGCTCAACCTCATAATGCACATCTAGGAGCATGTATTGTCATCTGATGAGTAAGTATTTCAGAATGTTTATGGATATAATGGTAAAGAAAATCTAGATAAAACCTTGCAGAATAGACAGATGTTTAAAAGTCCAGTTTCAGAAATTAAACAACTGATGTCCCCTTATGGGTTAAAATTAAAGGTGATGGAACACAGTGGTAAATGTTTTGCTGTACTATTTTTCGGAATATGTTGCAGACATCAAAACAGTATATTTATATAAGTAAATAAAAGTTAATAGGGAAAATGTAACCTTTCCAATTTAATATAAATGATATTTAAATGACCTAAGGATGGGTCTGCATTCAGCACAGAGAAAAGCATTCTTACATATAGGCTAGCAAACACAGTATTTGCAGATGAAAAGGTTCAATCAGGGACTGATCGGAGTGACCAATAGACTCAAATTGTACCTATACATAGTAACCGATAGGCAGTTATTTCAGCGCTGAAAACATATATGTAGCTACCTGTTAGGTAACAAACAATGTACAAAATAAGTCAATATTTGTTACCAGCCGTGGCATATGCTCTAAAGGAAAGAAAATATTGGATTGAAAATTTTCATGGAAATTAATTACAAAACGGTCTGCTTTATAAGTAATACTACATTCATCAATTTCCACATATATGATGAACAAAAAATACTTTGTAGAATTTCTGCCTTTTGGCCCTCTACAAACATTACACTTTGGCCAAAACAATACAAATGGCTGCACATGTCTTATTGCTGTCCCTGCCCATCATAAGTTATGCTCTCGGTGCCAGCACCATTGGTAGACAGCTGCACAATGCAGGACTACATGCTTGCAGATTGTTATGATGAAGACTCCAATGGAAGCTCTTCAGCTCCATGCTGAGATGTCCAGCATATTGCGTTTGGTTGGTTTCTTATTCACTAGCTTCTTAACCTAATGTTCTGTTGCATTTTAAATGCTACACCTTGTACCAGAAGGTGCCAGAATGTAATTAAAGCGCAGGTTAACCTAGAACAGAAAATTTGCAATGTAAGCTGGTGAAAAGAAATCCAAATTCAGCTCCTTTAACAAGATCCTGAACAAATATAATGCAAAGTACTTAGCACATTTCACTCGAGACAGGTTTTCAAACCCTTAGACAATACAGAGCAGGCTTTGCTCACCCCCAACTACAAGTCTCATGTTGACGTCAGAAAACATACTTCCTAAATACATTCTATGTCACAGATTCAGTTATATCATCATGACTAGGTGGCATGTGACTTTATGCTAAGTGTACTTGAAAGCCATATGGTTGAAGCTCTATTATAGCTAGCACAAACTGCGCTATCCACAAAACCCTTGTCCAGCAGTCCCAAATATTATGGACAACGCTAGTTGCTAACATTAGCCATTAAATTAATAGATTATATTTCAGTTAATGGCAAAATCCCCTTGCTGATATGAGGCTGAATTTTCACGTTTTATATGCTGTCTACTCCATACATTTTTCAGATAGCTCCTGTAGTTTCCTAAAGTCTTGATGTTACTTCAAAGTGTTATCAGTGATCAACTTTGCATTTCAAATAAGGGGCAAATATCTGTACCAACTGATCTCCTAATCCATCAGTCTGTCAAAATTATTAGACAACAACCTGCATAGTGCAAAATTAGTGATGAAACAGAATGAATGTTACTTTCTCCAATATGATAACAAAACAGGCAAGATATGTAAAATCTAAGCATTTCATGAAAGCGGCTAGTAGTTTGCACAGGAGTTAGAACTGAATGCACTTTCTGTGTCTGTGCATGCGTGCGTGCGTGTGTGTGCATCTCCAGTATCCGGTCTTCTAATTAGAGCCTGAGGCTCTGTCACTAATGAACACTGGAGTAATTAACGAGCCTCCTGACTGCGCTGCAATGTGGCCTCTATGTGAGCGTATGTATATGTGTGTGCGTTCTATTGCCCTAATTAAGCCCAGGGGCTCTAATTAGCTGATTAGCTAACAGTCGTCTTGTCCATTAGGAAATATTTTACAGGGAAAACATGCACAATGTGGACGATCATTGTTGTCATCGTGACAGTATGTTTCATATCCTGAAGAGCTGATCTCTGCAGCTCCAGCAGCACTTGGCACCCCTCACGTAGGTGAGAATATGAGAACTGACAGATGAGGCCTGTATACAACAGGGCTTATATGCAATACTAGCCATTCCATACTACAAAACCTAATCATTTACCAGTATTAAGGTTTCAAACTTTAGCACCTAGCTAATTACCATAAAATCCTTGTGCCAGTGGTATTAAAGGGGTTTAGCAATTTACCCACGACAATGTTCAATGGGTAGTGCTGTTGCCTCACAGCAAGATGGAACTGGGTTCCATTCTGTGTGGAGTTTCCTTATTCTTCCCTTGTCTGTGTGGGTTACTTTGGTTTTCTCCTACAGTCTAAATACATACAACTGCATTATAAGTAGAATACTTATTATTGTTTTGTTATAATCAGAGCACATCAAGTTAATAAAACTGATCACTCAAAATAATTACTTGAGTCCGCAGACAGAAACATTTATTCTCTCTACTTTTATTGTTAAGCCATATGCAATGTGTAGGTATGTGAGGAGCGCCCCCAAAATGCTAGCATCTACCCTGATGACAGCTATACCCCTATCACTAGTCTGCAATAATTCATAAATTTTTGTTGGTTTGATTTGTGTTTATTGAATTGATTTTTTAAACTCAATTCACTCTTAGTGGGAAATAAATAACTACAACTTGTTCATAAATGAAGTCATACTAAGGTAGATGGTTAGCAACGTAGTAATCTATGTAGATGGAACTCATGGTCTCCAGAAAGACAACTGTCAAAATAAAAACAGTATTCAGAAATGACATTTTCTCATAGTGAATAGCATCATATCAGGAGAAATCCTCATTTCCACTGACTGGTAAAGCTGTGATTTGTCACATTATCATTCTCTATTCAGTCTGAAATACCAGTTATCCCCCTTTATGCCAAGTCGCTGAGTTATAATAACGTACTGTCTTGCCTCTCTCACTCTATGCAGTGTTTTTGATTAGTGGACATGAACAGATGTGGTTAGGGATGCGGAGAGACGAGGGCGTAGTTATTAAGTGATTAGATCCCATCTTTGACAGTCTTGTCAGCACAAGAGATAAAATCGCACACTGGGGTAATTTGACTGGTTTTGCGTCTTGTCGCCCCCGATAGCCACTTGACAGAATGCTGAGTATGCATAAGTACCTTGCTAGTTGCTATAGGAACTGACCAAATAGCTACATAACACACATTGTTCACTGAGCTTTTCCTTCAGCTTGTTTCACTAAGGATCAGGAGACATCATCGCTTTTAATGTTTACTTACACCTGTGTCCAGTTACTCTAATTGCATCAGCCAATCCACTTTCTACCAGTTCGTACAGGAAGCTGGTGAATAGATGCCCCCACAAATAATTCAGTTTAATTGTATGTTGTTTGAACCACACAATCTGTGTTCCAATCTAATTACCTGAATGAAGTGCATGAGAAAATGTGTGATTAATGAAAGGAATAGCAGACATCTGCACAATTAAGATGACGTATCTATAGTATGTTTTTTATTAACCTGTGAATAAAAGGGTCATTTTAAATATATTTTTTATACCAGTATAAGGAACAAATGGACTGATCTTATTGTTTATTCTGGGTGGCTTAGGCTGCTAAAACTAAATGCACCATGTGGATGCTGTACTTTAGCTTGGCTAGCCCTTATTATTGGCAATATTCTTATAGGGTTCCTAATCAATATTCCCAACACCTGATAATCTGGATCACTAAATAGAACACTATCATAGCTATAATAATTAGTTATGGTAGTAAGCGATCTTAGACGCCGGCATACAGGGTTGCTTCTTTACCGTGGAATGGCACATTCTGTTGCATAAACAGTTGCGTAAAGAGTGTTCATCAACATAAAAAAGCCAGACTGGAATTTGCTAAACTACATGTTGACAAGCCACAAAGCTTCTAGGAGAATGTCCTATGGACAGATGAGACAAAAATGGAACTTTTTGGCAAGGCACATCAGTTCTATGTTCACAGACAGAAAAATGAAGCATATCAAGAAAAGCACACTGTCCCTACTGTGAAACATGGAGGAGGCTCTGTTATGTTCTGGGGCTGCTTTGCTGCATCTGGCACAGGGTGTCTTGAATCTGTGCAGGGTACAATGAAATCTAAAGACTGTCAAGGAATTCTAGAGAGAAATCTGCTGCCCTGTGGCAGAAAGCTTGGTCTCAGTCGCAGGTCATGGGTCCTGCAACAGGATAATGACCCAAAACACACATCTAAAAACACCCAAGAATGGCTAAGAGGAAAACACTGGACTATTCTGAAGTATTCTGATTGTGGGTTTTTCTTTCATTAACTGAGGGGTACCAACAATTTTGTCCACGTGTGTAGCTTTAAGATGGTCATTCCATTTTCTGATCAACACAAATTTTATATCACCCATTGGAGGGGTTCTGAGCATGGACCTTCTAGCTCATTTCACATTGCCAGGCAGGTTCTATATGGTAATATTTAGATTCAAAAGGTCTGGCAGTAATTATGCATGGGTGTGGCTAGTGAAACTGAACTGAATAGTCAATTAAATTTAGTTAGCTAAGAAGTTCATTCTTTTTCTTTTTTAGGATACATTTTTTCTTTAATGAATAAACCAAAACTGAAGAAGTTGGGAAGGGAAATACATTTTTTATTGACAGGTTGTGTACAAATGGAAGAAATTCAAAGCCATTATTACCCTCCCCAGTAGTGGATGACCAACAAAGATCACCATTCATGATCAATAGAGAACGCTGACCAACAATGGTGTGCTGGGCAAAGTTGCAGGGACAAAGCCACTGCTCTCCAAAAAAGAACATTGCTGCCCATCTGCGGTTTGCAAAAGATCATATGGAAAAGCCAGAAGTCTATTGGTACAGTATTTTTGGATAGATGAGACCAAAACCGAACCAGAACCAGTATAGAGAGGTGTTATGTCTGGATGGTAAAATACTGCATTCCAGCTAAGAATTTTATCCCATTTGTGACGGTGGTAGTATAATGGTTTGGGACTGTTTTGCTGCATCTGGGTCGGGACAGCTTTCCATTATTGATGAAACAATAAGATGTGAAATAGACCAGCAAATTCTAAACGAAAAGGTCAGGATGTCTGTTTGTAAAATGTGTCTCAAGAGAAGGTTGGATGCAACAAGACAATGACCCTAAGCATAGAAGTCATTTGAACAAATAATGGTTAAAGAATAATAAAGAAAATACTTTTGAATGAGCAGGTCAGAGGCTGAAGTCTGCCGTAATCAAAATGAAATGTTTTTGAAGGACCTGAAGCAAGCAGTTCATGGGAGGAAAACAACTAAAAAGGTTAAGGTCGCTTTGTACAGAAGAATAACAAATTCTAAAATTCCTCCAAACTGAGGTGTAGGATTAATCAACGGTTGTAACATGTGACAACATTGGCATTACTTACTTTAATGCAGTAAAACATGGTGGGAACCAGTCAATGACGTGTTCAGGCAGACCAGTGGACCCAATCCATGTCTTGAGACCACACCCCATACAAGTATGGAATAACCACAAGAACGCACTGTGCCTTTTTGACAACAAATCCTACTATGAGCCCAAAACACTTAGTACCATTTACACCATTTATAAATATTAAGTCATGGTATTAACAAAGGTACCTAAATCAAGTTATAACTGTCAGGGAGGCAAGTCATCATTAGGTTGAAAAATCAAAAACAGATGTAGCAAAAAAAAATGTTTAAAAAAATTTAGCAAAACATTGTTACCATGCAAACTAAAACCTTAGTGCCGGCATCCACAAAATCTTCCCACAGATCTTTTGCAGTCATTTGATGGTTTTCAACCACTTGCCTCCTCAGGAATATGTTGGTAACTGGTAATAGCTTCTATCTTCCACCCCCAGGTAGAGTAGCCAGTGCTGTTTTAACTTTGAACTCTGTGTCCAAATGTGAGTCTTGGAACATTTAGTGCCTATGCTAACTTTTTACATAATTTCTTTGTTTGTTAGTTGTGTTAAACTATATAAATCATTCTTGTTTAAAGTGTTTATTTTAACAGCTAAACCTTTGTAAGTTTTGCTAATAAGCCTTGTTTGCAACTTGGGTCTTAATATGCAATGGTAGCTATTGATTGGTTTGTAGTAGGGTCAGTCCTGAAATTAAATTTGGTTGTCTGGATACTAGTATCTAAAGAGATTTACATGAAAGAAAATTATTTTCTAGTAATCATACCAGATCTACTAACAAGGACACAAGCACTTTGGGGTAGGCACATAAGGGTGGGTTGTTTAAAATGCTTTTCTTTTTCGTCTTTCCAATAAGCCACTAATGCAAAACAAAGCCAGAATGTTAATATTACTTCCTGGAAGCTAAACAGTATGTCTGTTTGTATTGGCTTCTACACTTCTGTATTACTATGAAATGTTGATGGGAATATTGTTTACACCCAGTGGTTGTTTGACAATTTTGCACAATGCTTGCTGGATATTGTAGTCAGGAAACACTGATAGGTGAAAACTGGCAAATTGATGGAGTTGAGGAATGCATTTATGTGCTACAAAATATTATACAACATGACAAATAACATTACAAATGCTAGTAATTGTAGCAAAAATAATACTACCAAAATAAATCATTTAAATATTTATTGGCTGCTTAAGACATTTGTATTGTACTGAATATAAGTATTGTTTTGGTAAATACTACTGTACATTTACTGTATACACAGTAGGGGATTTCCATGGTTTCTTGGGAGGTACTTTCACATTTAGTGCACTGTAAAGGACTGAAGAAGACAGATCACTGTGTTTATTCTCAGCAGAAACCACAAACGAACAGAAATGGACAGTTTTACCCCAGCAAGACTTACACGAAAACCTAGATCATTACATCCAATCACAGCAGAAACCACCTCTGACTGGGGGGGCACAGTACATACACACACACACTTTCAGGTGCCCACTGGTTGTTATGGTGAATGTAGTGGAAGCATTAGCCATGCAGCAAACATCTTAATTAATCTTGATGATGACAGTGTGGCTGTCCTTCCGGAAAAGTCCACACTGATTCATAAACAGGCCATTGAGCTGCATGATGAATGAGGCCACAGATCAGAAATTAGTCAGAGCATAGTTAACTGATTAATTATTTTGTTAATTTGTGAAATGAATTGAGAAGAAAGTTGCCTTGTGGGTTCGACTGATGTGACTGAAGTGGTCCTTCCGACTGAAGTGGTCCTTCAAGCTTACGGTATTACATTCCTGATTGTTGGCATGCTTAGACCGACTGCTCTCGCTCTCTCTCTTTAACCTCATAATTGAAAGTGTCATGATAGTTCATCAACATCATTATTATCTTAAAAAAAGGTGTGTAAACATTAAACATGCGCTGGTAGTTCCACAACATTTTGTCAAAGCTATTTTTTGTAAAACATATGCTAGTAGTATTTTTGTATAGTTTTTCAATCATATCTGCAATCATTTTCCCCCCAATCGACTAACTGCAACTTTTTTTGGGCTCTCGATCAAGGATTTCCCAATCACAGTTCTTGTGACCATGTACACTTACATATATTTATTGAGCTTGTTCATTAGTTAAGATAAATAACTCAACTAATAGATAAGAAACAACTGTTCTACAAAGAACATCAAGTATGAAAGGACAGCACTGAAACCCTATGCATGAGCTGTTAAGGTGTTAAGACAAATAAATGAAACTGCTGCACTAGCATTACACAGGGCATGAGATCATGATGTGACCACATAGTGGAACCTTGTTAAATAAAGCTACTTTGCATTTCAAAATGCAAAAATAAACTTTTGACTAAATGTAAATACTGCATTTTACAGTGTCCATGATATTAAAGCTGCCCATTTCGAATACCACTGTTTAATTGAATAATAACATATACTGAGCACACACACACACACATACACTCACCTACCATATCAACACACTGATATCAAAAACTGAATCAGTTATAACCTTAGAGTCAGTATCTAAAAGGAAAATACTGGCATGGGCCTAATTGGTACAATGGTGTTCCAAATAAGCCCATAACATGATTTATCGATAAAATAAACTTGTCTTTTTAAGTAAACAGCAATGTATTTAATAAGTAACAGTAAGTTAAAACATTCTCTTTTGAACAAGATCATCATCTAAACAAATGACATTCAACATGACAAACAGTGCAGTACACAACACAGAACAAAGAATCATTTAATTTCATTACAGGCATTTCAGGCAATTTGATTAAAAAATAAACAGCAATATATTTATTAGATAACAGTGAATGTGTTTTTTTTTATTTGACATTTCCTTGCTGAAAACAAATGATAAGACATCTATATTCATAATCACACCAAGTTAGTGTACATTCTATCTATATAGATATCTATGTCTGTTTGTCTGTCTGTCTCTGTCTCTCTCTCTCTCTCTCTCTCTCTCTCTCATGTATCTGTGTAGAAAAGTAGATCAGTAATTTAAAGTCACACAGTGAACTGTTACTTTCAATATTTAACTTATACTAGAGGAAATTCTCTATTGAAATACATGAGGTGGGCTTAAATGGAGCATACTGGGCTAAAATGGTTCCACAGTGAGGAATGCTGAAAAAGACAATGCTTTCCTTTCAAAATGTAAGATATGCTCACAAAACCATACATGACTCCTTAATATAGTTTGCATCAAACGTTACAGCAGTTATATCTGTGCACATACAGAAATAGAAAGTTTTTGTCAATGAATGCGCTCGGTGTAGTTTGCATGCCTTTTGATGGATGTACCATTTAAGCCCACATGTAAAAAACAAAAAAAAAACAAAGCAAATTTAATCAGCTCCGCAGAACAATTTATGATGCATTTATCTAAATATCAATGTTAAATGAATAACAAAATGCTTACTAGGGGCGTTAGCATGAGATTAGTTACGTTTGCAAGCTCATAAAACTCATCTTTCCATTTGAATGTAAACAGTATAATTAGGCAAAATACTGTTTATTTATATATCAAAATTGGTACGTTCACCTCTTATTTTACATAATATCAATGTACTTCCCAAAGATGTGGCTGAAGGTTTGAAGGTGCCTTCTTGTCAGGGGTTCTGAGGCTGTATACACTTGAGCAGGGCTAACTCTACAATGGAAATTGTGATTTTACGGAAGTAACAAACCATTTGATTGGATAAAGTAATGGATGGCAAAATATTTTCCTTTTTTTTGTAAATTGTTATCAAAGTTGAAAGTGGGTTTAAACGGTGCACTGGCATAATGGGTACACTTACCCTAAACATTTCTTTTTCCACCCCAGCTGAATGTCCCCTACAACGGCCCCTATTACTGTGGGGACATCCATCTATTAGACATATCTAGCCAGCAGTAAACTTTTGGTCCAAAACAGACTGCTGATGAAGAGCCTGAGTATGTCATACAAATTGTGCAACGAAAAAAGACTTTTAGTTTCTAACTGTACACCAACCAAATTCACCTTAAGGGAGAGAGCGCATGTGTGCCATACGTCAAGAGAAAAATCCAGATGCATGAAAGTTTGCCCCATATAGAGAGGGGTTCTAGAGACTTTAGTCTAAAGAGGTATGCTGTGGAGGGCATTGTATAGGTTTGTGTCTGTTTTTCATTAGAGGGAAGGGTCACTGCAAAACAACAATTCTGCGTGATCACCTTTATCCTACAATAAATAAGTTCTATTCTCATGGAAAGTTTCTTTCAGGATGAAAATATCTATCCAATATCTCTCAGTGTAGCAACTGAAGGGCTTGATATGAAATTTTATGCAATAGCCTTTGCATGCACCTAAGCCCAACCATGTTGAACGTCTATGAGAATTTTGGATGCTCTCTCCACTACCACCATCATCAAAACGCCATTTCAGGGAATATCTTTAGGGATAATGGTGTTCATCCATCCAGTACAGTTTTAGAGTGTTACAGAATTGTATGTCAAGGCACTGAAGGTGTTCTGGTGAATTGTGGTCACCCAACACTTTACTAAAACTTTTTTTTCTATAATTTGTCAAAAATATACAAAGATTTGGCAGACACCTAAAGTGGAGGCTTAGAGAGTGTGCACATAGAGATTATCCAGAGATGCCACTACAAAGCAGACCTAAGCCAATAGATTTAAGCTATCCTCGCCTGAATTAGTGGGTAATGACTCAATTAGCTTTTATTTTTGCACCGAGGAGATTTGGCCGCATAAATTAGCCGCTGCTCATTGGCGAAGTGTCACGGGCAAAGGACAGCTTACAAATACAGCGTCCAGTCTCTGTCAGCACAGCGACAGCGCGATATAGACATCCAGCCAGACTTTGTGTTTGAAAGGAACGGACCGGTGTCGCTCAGGGAGCGACAGGGAAACGGCCAGGAGCCCAGGGGATGGCTTGCTGCCGACGACCTGAAAAGGTCAACTTGACACGGGCAGCGTCCCATCGACCTGCCCTCCGTCGGGCCATTGGAAAATCAGATAAAACTTAAGACCACTCATCGATTCCCAGACATACAGCTTAAATGTTGGCCCAGCTCAAATCTCTCCTTGGCATGCATACCATTAGCAAAGCACTCAAATGAAGAGACATGGAGCGAGAGAGAAAAAGAGAAGGGGTGTGTGAGAGAGAGAGAGAGAGAGAGAGAGAGAGAGAGAGAGAGAGAGAGAGAGAAAGAGATGGGGGGCAAAACAACAAGAAACATTAGGACGGAAATGAACACACATACAAAACATTGACAGAAGCATGAAGAAAACATTCATCCTCTAATTATCCACTGCACATGAAGAAAAGGGCAGGAGACACCAGACAGAGAAGGAAACAAAGATGTGTCTACTTGACAGCAGAGGAAAGATGTTGATATGACAGGAAGTTAACTGTGTGTTGGTCTAACCATTGCTCTGTCGGTGCTTTATCAGCACTCACACCTTTATGCCGTACTGTGCGTGTTTTCTGCACTGAGATAAACTGGTCTTGTTTGCATTGTTCTAGGTTAGAGGTGTCTGTGATAAAGCCTGATCACACAAGTGTCGGTGAAAACTAACTGCAGAATTCTGTGATGATCTTTATTTCTTTAGATCTATTGAAATTCAGCTACTGAGGCAAAATGTCTCTGGGAGTGAGAGAGGAGAGAGTGAGAAAGGAGATAAAGAAGTAAGTTTATGCATATGAGAAGTGCATTAGTTAACTATATGTAAGAAGTTTGTCACACACACAACGAGAAACATACATTAAAGAAAGAAAGAAAGAAAGAAAGAAAGAAGGGAAAGACAAAAGGGACAGAGTAGAAGGCAGAAAAAGAAAGGGCCGAAGGAGATAGAGAGAAAGGGTAGAAGGAGACAGAGAAACAGAAGAGACTAAATGCGAGAGAAATACAGAAAGGAGAGGAAAAGAGACAGGAAAAGTGGAATGGGAGACAAAAGAGGGGCAGAGAGAGACACACATACAGAGCAAAAGAGAGAGGAAAAGGGGTCAGAAAGGAGAAGAGTGGAGCAAGAGACATTGAGAAAAAGAGGGTGGGGGGGGAAGGGCTAGTGAAAGACCAAGTGGCGAGAGAAAGAGAGGACAAGAGTGCAAGACAGACAGACACAGGGAAAACAGGAATGGAGGGAGGAGGGGGAGAGAGGGGGTGGGGGGAGGAGGAGGGGGAGAGGGTGGGGGGGGGGGAGAGAGTGTGAGTGTAGGGACAGAGTTTTGTTTTGGTTTTTTTTTACCCCTCTGTCCAGTCTTCTAAGCGTCTCCATTAAAGGAAGTGCAGTCTGGGTCCGGCTGATGACATGGAGACCTGACCAAACGAGTGTGAGCCTGTTTTTTTCCCCTTTCGTTCTTGTGTGTGTTTTTCGTGATATCAATCATCTCCCTTTGAGACAGCCTAATGGAAATATCTACAGTCAACGACAGGATGTCAAACGGGTCACGGGCACCACCACCGTACTGACCCTTCGCTCATTTACTCCATCTCTCTCCCTGCAGGTCACCTGATCACCGCAGCCTGTCACATGACTGTGCTCCAGCAGCTGGCGAGGCAGTAATTAAATCAGACAGTCATCACTCTGGAATTACCGCAATTAAACAGGAGTAATGGCCATTTGGTCACGTCTCCAGGCTGCTGAATTTTCCAGTGGGAAGTGCAAAAATCTATTAACGATTCCTGTCACATGTACAGCCCATATGTGTTGGTGGGGCTGGGGATGTTTGTTGTCCTTAACACAAAAGTGACAAGCTGCTTGCTGATGAGCATGATGACCTTCAGCGGATCGAGACATTCTGTTTCTTTAAAGAAATCACTGCAGAAAATACATCAGAGGCTCATCCAATACCTCTTTATGACAGTGGAGGATATGAGAGGGAGAGGTTTTATACATAGGTTTTATCATCCTGAAGATGCAAATGGCGTTTATTTATTATATGACTCAATGCTGTAATATCTGCGCTCGCTGTGAAACGCTGAAATTAATGGGGGCAGATTTATTCCGTACGTAAGGTTAAGTGTTTGTAATAGTTACAAATGGCATCGCGTCCCATGCGTTTGTTTATTGACGTGCCACGACATAAAGGCCTTACTCCGATAGTATAGCCAAGCAGTAATATACCACGTCGGTAGCGACGCATTTACTGCCTCTTTTTAAATTGAATTACAGTTTGACGTGACTCTCAAACTGGTGATTTGTTTCCGCCCCTATTCTGGCAAGCCCCGCCCCTACGCTACAATTAGTGCGTAAAAAGCAGAACGAACACGGTCACCACCCCAACGCTTTGTAGCCTACTCGTTACCCCGCCCCTTTTACACACAAGACCCACCTACCTGCGCTAGTATTGGCTGGTTGTTCAAGCTCATAAGAGCTCTACCAACCAGCAGGTTGCCTGAAAAATGGTGGACAAACAGTAAGCAGGTCTCTGAGGCTTGGCTTTGTGTCGATGATGGTGTCCATTTCGTGTTTAAGCGCGACACCTAGCGGTACGTAAGGAAAACTGAATAGACAAGTGAAGCATACCCTCACCCGGAAATCCGTGAGCTTTGATGAAACAACACCTAGACCGTGCATTCTAACGCTACAAACCCCACAGTGCTGTAAATCAGGCTTTACATGCGGAAACGCTGCAAACAGTTGAAACTTTACAGTTACACGAAGCAATTAAAAAACAAGCAAATGTCACCCAACACAACACTAAACAGCTAGAGGACACAGGTAACATACATAACCAACAGTTAAATTACCAACAAAATTACCAACAACCAATCTACAGGTAAAGTCAAACAAGCTCCTGTTACAACCGTCAAATAAAGCATCTTTTGTTTTGCTTTTTGTTTAAAATTTATCTTAAAATCAGTCACCTGAAATGCTTGGGTATGATCACGGCAAGCCATTTAATCTTTCTCCCAAATCATTAAAAACAAAGGAAAACTATTTTGGCCAGCACGACGAAGATGTTCAGGTCTCAGAAAAATGTGCAATAACATAAACTAAATTAGCTCAGTTCCCAGTCAAACATCTGTTTATGAAAAGGATTGTGCTATCAAAGAGTTCACTGTCATGTTACTATTAACTAATACTAATAAATTACTAATAAATTACAGTAAAAATGTTTTCATTAAAATAAAAATATGCTTATGCAGCAGATAATTATATATATATAAATCAGTATGCATGGCAAAACTAAATGTAATCAAAACAATTGCAAGCAATTGCAAGTAATTTTTGTAAAAGTACACAAAATACTGCAGTTTTACTTGTTGGAGGAACTACCAATACTCTAATACGCTCTCCTTAACAACAACCTACTCGTTATAGATGATCTCCCTTTTTCCTTTTTACTCTTTTAAAATTATTTAGCTGTAACTACATGAAGTCTTGTATGCAAAGAAGGTTTCTTACATGAAGTCTTGTATGCAAAGAAGGTTTAACAATGATGCCTCTCCTTTTCTCCTCCATTCTGCTAGCCTAGAGCGTGCTCCACAGACAGACTACAAGCTATTTTGTCTCTCAAGGTTTTTACACATGTAGGTACCATGCATACAGATTTATATATATATATATATATAGATAGATAGATAGATAGATATAGATATATATATAATTCTTTGTTATTATTGTAAGAAATATACCTAGGACCATTGAGAGCACTTACTTAAAGAATAAATTCCTTAATCATTTTCTGAATAAAGAAAACTTTTTACAGTTTTAACTGTCAAAATGTACATATTGAAATACCATAGAGTGGTATGAACAAAGAAGTACCAACAGAACTAGATGGATGGATGGATGGATGGATAAAGCCTCAACATACAAACATTTAATGAAAAAAAAATGGTTGTGTCCGCTAGGTGGCACCAAAGACCTTTGTATCTGTTGATAGGCGGTTTGGAAGGGAGAGGACTGGAACTGAACAGAGCATGAATGTAACATACATCTGTACTGCGATTTGTTTGCTCACTCATAATACACTATTTTGTTTCTAACTAGATTACATAAAATAAACGTTTTACAGCAGGAGGCGCCTGCATATTACAGTTTATGAACTGTCAAGAGAACGAGGGTGGCAAAGGGCAGAACCATATATCAAAATTAGTCAATTGGTCAAGACATGTTGCATTTCAGCTATAAGAAATACACCTAAAATGTAATGTTGTGTTGTATATAGTTGAGATCTATACATTATATCTATATCTATACACGTACAGTGGTGATAGAAACCAACAGAAAGATACATGTATGGCAAAATGGTACCAAAATTACCTTCTTTTTTTTTCAGATTTTCTGTGTGGTTTTAGGCAAGTGTGCGATTATATAGGATGCATTTTCGTAGGCACTATCCAAATTGCTGTACATAAGCAACTACAGAATGTGAAAACCTTCATTAAAACATCATTAAACATGTTTTTGCAGATTGAACAATTTTTGGCATAATGGAAAACAATCATCCCTTTAAAATCAACCCTTTACTGCATGCATCCAAAACAGTAGCAGCTGTTTGGTGGAACTGTGGGAATTTAAGTCGTCTTTCATGTGTTCTGAAAATGAGAGATAAAACACAGTATGAAAGAATGAAATCAGCCTAAGGCACCAGATTTCATACCCTTCATTATTCACATCCACCCTGCCAAACACGTAATCTTGTCCACTCCAGCAGATGTCATCTATGCACCTTCTGTGCACACATACAAACATACAATACACTACTATACACTACAGCATGCACAAGAACACGCATCCATGCTTGTACCAATGTACTTCATAGAATTCTGAAAATATTGCATTGCATTGTGCCTGACAGCTCATTTAATTACTGAGATATTCATGGAGAGAGAGAGAGAGAGAGAGAGAGAGAGAGAGAGAGAGAGAGAGAGAGATAAGAGGAAAGAAGGGAGAGAGCTAATAGAATAAGCTTGATGACTTTCTACACCCCTCTGTTGTAGAGGTAATTACAAAGTACTCATCTGTAGCACATTATCATAATACATTTACAATGAGCATGCAATGTCATCCAGAGGACATCCATTAACACACACACACACACACACACACACAGAGGCTCTTAAAACTGCCTTGTCAGCACTGACAGCTGCAGTGGGATGTAGAGAAACTTCTTTACTAAATTGCTTTGCTAATGTTGCATCTCCTACTACACTGATGACTGTCCATTTTGAGTGCAAATCAGACAAATGTCTTAGTTTATACAAGACAGTGTTTCTCTTCTCATGTAACTGCAAATACCTATTTTTATGTGTCTACATGTGCACATGCTCACAGCTATACTCTGTGTTTGTATGGAGATCTTTGTGTGTGTGTGTGTGTATGTGAAATAGATAGATGACAAGCTACATGGCAGCTCATTTCCTCCTTACTGACAGAGAAAGATGTTACTGGGTTGCTACAGCAACTGTGGCCTGTCTATGTGACAGACAAAAAGATTCTTTCTCACCACCTCTCTCGCTCTCTACACCTCTCTCTCCCCTTCCCTCATTCTCTCTTTTAGACTCTCATCCATTCTGCCTCTCGCTCTTATTCTCCTCTCTTTCTCTTTCCCATTCTCTGTCTTTCTAATTGTTTATCCATTCTCTCTGCCTCTTCCTCCCCCTCTTTCTGTCTTTCTTTCTCATTCTCTGTTTTTTAAACTCTCATCCATTGCTCTAATTCTCCCTTGTTCTTTCATTGCTGGGGTGAAATTTTGGGCTTGCATGTAAAAAAAAAAAACAGAGTGAATTTTATAGAAGATGAGGAAAATGAAGGACACAGGGGCTGGTTGTGTGAATCCTGGGGTGATGTTGAAATGCTGGGTGTACATCATGTAAATGGTGTTGTACTCTGTTGTACACTTTGTTTTGTTGATGATAATTCCCAACTAGTCTACAAGTTTTCATTTTTAGTTTGTATTAATTAGGAAAGGTTAAACCATACAGATAGAAAGCTCATTTATATTTTCCTTTTATGTTATACTTTGCAGTACTTAAAATATGTGTGTTCTCTGATGTGCGCTCATTTTTACCAGTAGGCAAATTGACAAGTGGCACCTAAACATTTGCATATGACTGTATTACTTTTTTTTTCTTTGTCTGTCTCTTGCTTAGTTTTTGCCATCAGTCTTTGCCTCTGTCCTTATACTCAAGAGAGATTATACTCAATCTTTCTATCCCCCTCACTCTCCTTCTTTCTCTGATCAACTGTAAATCAGAAACTGACAGGCTGATTGGAGATTTAAAAGCTGCTATAGAGCCTGAAATTCCCATTTAAACTGCAGCTAAATAATTCACACTCACAGACACACACATATAGTTTTGACAATATCAATATAAAATCATACAGCTCAAAACATCTTATTGGCTTTTTTATTTTGAAGACAATACATGTTTCATAAGTAAAATTACACTTTAATATCAGAGGTTGGACGTGATTAAATCCCTTGCTCCAAAAAGCCAATTGGGCCTGAGGAGGATTTTGCTTGGTGGAAGGAAAGAATCCAGTAAATGGCCAAAGTTGTTTTTCTAAATCTGTGTAGCACAAATCAATTTTCAGCAGAGATGATTCTCACAGTGATAATTACCCTTAATTGGTTAAAGAAACAGCTATGTGATTAATTGACATTAAATTGTCAATACTAATGTGATGATTCAGTAGTGATAATGATCATCAGGGGTAGTAATGTGGAGCCCTGAACTTGAACGAACGCGGAAAAGAAAGAGTAAAACTCTTGTAAGACTACAATCTGTAATTCAACTGCGAAATGCACCTATATGGTAAGTATATTTTAAAATAGATAATGAGTGTAGAAACACTCTTAAATCTCAAGTAGATTAAAAGGGCAGTAAAAAAAAACTGAGCTGCAGAATTAGTCTATGTGGTGTAAGAAGAACCCATTTATTTACATATACTCACCTCTTCAGTTTAGCCCCACCCATTCACACTAACACAGATGTATTTCAGCCAGGGCTGTAATATATATAAGGCACAACACACAAGCTAATTAAAACAGATGCCATGACCAAACTACATACATTCAGCCCAATTTTATCATAGCTAACAAAGCTTCATCACTGGGCCTGAATGACAGCAAAACAAGGAAGTCACGTAGTGTGACATATCTTACAACCTTAATATTGACCAATAGGAAGACAGGCTGCTCTCTGGCGCACATATGGTGAAGAGAAAAAGGGGTGCTGCTGTGGCAGATGTCAAGTGAAAAAATGAGCCACAGATCACATATATCACAGTAACATCCATTCGAAATTTAAGGTGCCAAGCAGTGCTACAAACACACTACTAAAATGCTAACGGCTAAGCGCTGATTACAGCAGCTACAGCATAATAGCTCACTCAAACGTTGTTTAAACTGCTTCTGTGAAAATGAAACTTCTTGACATGCTAACATATTCATTTTCTCGAGCTATTCCATATCAGTCTAATTTTCTCTGCCTTCCGAATAGCATTGCAATCTGACACTTTGGTCTGGGTCCTTGGCTAGCTGTCTCTAAATCATTTTACCACAAGCAGAACGTTTGGCATGACTGTCATAGGTTAAAATATTACTCTTATGTTCGACTAATGGCAGATGTTACAGTGACTGACTTTTGCTTTTTGTAATTTAAAAAGGAAAGGATGGGCTAGCTGGTTAGCATGCTAGCAGTAGCAGTAACATTTTTTTTTCGGAGTGCTGTTCTCCAGATTGTGTGGGATTGTGCGGTTCCAGTGTGGGGGTGTGTATGCAGACCACGTGGCCCCCTGATATAGTAGAATACAGTCAGATATTAAAAGCCATTTAAATTAGTCTCTCATACACATGTAGCAGCACGTACCACAGCGTTCCCCTGTTGGTCGTAAGGCGGCAGCGATGAATTGATAAATTTCACATGAGCACACCGACACAATTAAAGCTCATCTGCCGCTTCGCCCATCTCCGCCCGTGGCACACGAGGCTTCATTTAACACGCATTTATCTCAGTGATGGATTCCCTATTTTTACCGACAGCGGCCGAGTCGAGGGACGCCTGAATAATAGATGCAGCCGAGCTGGCAGTGAAATAGTGAAATACTGTCGAGAGAGAGAGAGAGAGAGAGAGAGAGAGAGAGAGAGAGAGAGAGAGAGAGAGAGAGAGAGAGAGAGAGAGAGAGAGAGAGAGAGAGAGAGAGAGAGAGAGAGAGATTAGTTAAAAGAGAGCAATTTCAACAATTGAAAAATAAAAAGAAGATATACAGAAAAAATGAGATACAGAGGAAGCCGGAAGGGAATAAGAGAGGAGAGAGATGGAAGGAAAGAGAGGGTGAAAGGAATAGGCAATATGTGGGAAGAAAAAAGGACAAAAAGAAGAGAGAAAGAAAACCAGAGAGACTGTAAAGACAGTGTGAGAGACAGAACAAAGACAGAAGACAGGCAGAGGGAGAGAAAAAGATTTTCACATGACTCTGGAGCAGGGTGTTGATCATAGGGCTTGAGACCTGATGATGTATCGTCATGGCGACGAGTGGAAGAATAGCTGTGTAATTATGGCGTTCAAAGGGAGGCCGGCCACAAAGCGGAAGAGACGTAATTTAAATTGTTTTGTTTCCCTGGGGCTGGAACCTAGCCTTGAGTGACACACCGAAATTGGAAGCAGTTATTTATGTCTTCCAGCTAATTGGAGAATTTAATAAGGTTTCTGAAGGAGGCAGTCTCAATTTCAGCTCTTCAGTAATAGATTGCATGTCCCAGTCCTTCTCATTTTTCTTTCTCTTTTTTCTTTATCATCTTCCTTTTTTTTCTTATCCATAAGTTTCTATGCCTCTTTTCCATTAACTTCAGTAATCATGTGCCATTGTTGTCTTTTCTCATTTTATTGTTAGTTTTTTTTAAACACCTACAGACACTTTTATTTATATCATTATAGATTCACATGTACTCCACATCATATTAACCTCATATCAATGATAGCTCTCTTTCAAAGAAACATATTGTGGACTTTGCATCGGCAAAGATTTGAAACATGTTTCAAATATGAATTTGATTTATTGTGTAAACATTTTTAAATATGTGTATATAAATGTCTCTATTTGGAAAAAACTAAGCTGACTGCAAAACCAATGTACCCATGCTGTTACTAACCATTTACAAGTTACAAGGAAAGTTTCAGAAAGGGATAATACAGGGTAGCTAATCAAAACAAAGGCATAATTTACCAATACGTCTTAAAGGCACAGCAACAAGAAATGTCTGTTTAATTTCTGATAAAGAGAGGTTTAGAAAAGGTCACATAAAATAACGTATCATCTGTTCCTAAACCCATACAAACCTCAAAGGTGGACTTTTTATCAGAGATAAAAAACACAAAATGTGTAACCCTTAAAGCACACTTTCTGTTGTGTGGTATCAGTTGCATGGCTATTAATTTTTTCCAGGTGAGTAACATTTTGTTGGGAGCTTGTTAGTAGGTACTGTCTGGAGATGGCACTTTTTTAAAGTAGCACAGTATTCTATTTCAATACATCTTAGCCATCTTAACTCTGACAGACATTAGATTGTTTTTATTGGTCTGATAGTAAGCATAGCTTAGTTTATTAAGCTAAATGCAATCTAGTTACTAATAGATAGCAGTTGCTTCATCTGTAAACCATGCCAACAATTAGGATTTATTTCCCTTGATGTTCCTGCCGCTATATTGTGTGCCAAAAACACAACGGTCTGTGAGTGGTCAGCTTGCACGTTAAGCAAAGGCCATTTTTTCCCAGCTAAATTGAGAACTGAAATCTGACTCTATAGTCACTGTAGTCATATTTTGTGTAGAACGTTCACTCTAAAAAGTACCTTTCTCTCATGCTGCATGTTTACTCATTTGTTTTCCACCACAATATTTATTTACTAAGCTCAACTACTCGACAACTCACAGTGCCAACTAGAGGATAAATTGGTCGACTAGTCCATGCAGCACCTTCTGTGTATGGGTTGTGGCTGTTATTTGATTGTGAACTAAATTAAGGGAGACAAAAAAGATCAGATGAGCCCTCCTTCTACCTCATCATCACTCACTCACTCACCCCCTTTTTTTGTTTCTTTTGAAGCAATTTAAGTATGTGTCACTGCCTTGAAGGTACAGACCACAAACAGTATCTGCTGCACAAACTTACTTACTGTCTTTTGTACTGTAGTCACCATTAGGCTTCTGTGTCCATGAGTTTAAGACTGTGTGGGGCACATAGCCACACAAGCGTGACATTCATTATGCTTGGTGACAGAACATATGAACAAACAATCAAACTATCTTCACAGAGTGCCTTTGTGCTCACTCTTTTGAAAACACAAAATAGGCAAAAATTAGGGTTAGCTAGTTGGAAATGACTACAACTTCTGACTGCTCCATAGATTTGATAATACTCCAGTGTTCTTCTGCATGAACAGCAGATAATATATTGGCTTGATTAAACAAAAAAACCTATTGACATAAACCAAGTGTATAATAGGAAGCAATGAACAGTTGCTACAGCAACCAGCCATTGATTTATATTATAAATGTATGTCACTTAACACATTTTCAAGGCTCACAGAAAAATGCACTGAAATTAATGTCCATGGTAATCAACTGCGCCACACATGTATCAGAAAGACATTAGCTTTTAAAACATGGTTCCCTTACGATCCAAAAGACTGAGATTTTTACCCACCGAAATAGCTGCATTCATCATTTCTGATTCATTTTAGTGTCTGACTTCTCTCTGTCTGTCTCCCTCTCCATCACTTTATTCGCGATTCCATCCATGCTGCAGTGTGGTATATATAGTACCTGCCAGCATTGTCCCCATTACCCCATTCTGGAGCAGTTGTCATAGCAACTGAACCCCCACCAGTTTGGTAGCTGTCAGCCCAAGGTTAAGAGCCAATAAAGCAGAGAAACACAGCAATTACTACACAATATAACACACACACACACACACACTCAAATCCATCTGTACTCTGTCTCTCTCCTACAGCTTGTCAACTGCTGCTGCATTCGGATTGGGTAAACCCGTCAGCGTCCATTACGGAGAGTTCAGCTGCATCACTTATGGCAGCTCAACCAATAAACTGAGGGGTCTTTAAGCGTAGGCCCCACCACTAATGCTATATAGCAAATTCCCCTGCTGGAAAGTAAATGATATAAACTCACACGTCAGACCCTTGCTTGATTCTTGAGTTACAAATGCACTAAAGGATGGGCTCATTCCAGAGTTGACGCTAATGTCTAGTTACAATGTGTCATAAGGTAAACGGATAAGGAAAAGTGGTCTAGTGGGACAAGGAACTCCATGTAGAGAGATGGCAAATGACTGATTCTTATCTTCACCACAGAGTACAGTATATATCTCTCCAGAGAGTGTGTGTACTATGAACAAAACCATATCCTCTTATCTCTGAGAGAATCCTCTACACTCATAAAACAATCAATCACTGTAATCATAATGTAATTTTGACACACATCTCCATTTAAGCAAACAAAGTAGAGTCAGCACACTGACATAACATGCCATTGGAATGAATGTCATCATATTTTCATTCTGTAAAACAAACAACACTCTACAGTAATGCAAATGCTATCACAATAAGAATCCAATTCTGTTGTTACATTAAATTTTTATTGATTTAAGTGAATATTAACAACAACAACAACTATTATTATTTTTATTATTATTAGTAGTAGTAATAATCAAATTATTATTATTATTATTATTATTATTATTATTATTATTATTATTAGGAGTAGCAATTGCTGTAGTTTTGGGTGGCAAAAGAATTGCTAATAAACATTGTCTAAGATGCACATAAATGATTGTCAATGTTATGTACAGTCATGTGCAAATGTTTGGGCAACCTCAAAAAATAGATTTTCTAAGAAAAACTAAGTTAGCACATCCTCTATAGTAAACAAAATTCTGCACATTTTAATTCTACTACTACTGTTTATATGTTGAATGTAACATACCAGGAAAGAATAAAGCATAAAACGTGAAATTTGTCCTGCCTGTGCAAAAGTTATGGCATATAACATATAGCATAAAATATTTTATACGGCATGTTTTTTTTTCCTTCCAAATATGTTGATAAACTTGGAATTTTCACAAAAAATGTCTGTGAAACAAGAAAGCAACTTCAACTGCCAATTTTTTTAATTGGATATTGGACAACTTTAGTCTGCTAGTCACTCTAGGCAGCTTTTCAAACCTTGGACAATTCACTCAGCACGTGATAGACTAGTAGAGGACCAGCTTTTATTAGGCTGAATCACCCAAAACTGAAAGCTTAATAGTTAACTAACCTGTTTGCTTTGTGTTGGTGTTGAAACCTAAAGTAGCTAGTAATGTTAGCTACTAGCAAGCGCCATGTATTTTCCTGTGTGTACAATATGAATTGTGGAATAACGTTTTAATATGTATTTGACAGTGGACATTAATGACTCATAAATTATCCACAAATCAATATGAAAGGCCAAATGGGATTGAACAGTAATAGGTGAGTTGAATATGGGGAACCAGCATGAGATGTTGCTGGAGTAGCAGTGCATTGAGAACAACTCTGTGTGAGGAATGATTAGATGGCATTTTTGGGTACAAACAGTCAGGCCTGCTCTGCTGCTTAATCCATCAGAGAGAGCCGAGTTACGATCAAATTATTGATTGACTACAATGGACTGACAGATGAAGGGGAGTGTTTTGCTGTTTAGGCTGCATTCCGATTTCTGTTACTTCAGATTTCAGACACTAACAAAAGAAATCTACTGGTTTTCTTCTAATTCCGCTAGTTTTGAAGTTGTTGCAATTTTCTGTACTACTGTGTTTCATTGTTTGTTTCTGATGTTCTGTGTATTGATGTACATTCTTTAGGTTATTAAAAATGTAACATGTAACAATAATAATAATAATATTGCTACTAATAATAATGTTTTCACAAGCAAGTGGTACCGGTGGCCTACAGCTTACACCTTAAACTGATGTTCATTCCAGGATCATGGATCAGGATCAGTGTGTGCACTACATTTCAAAAATTTGCAGTACAATAAAATAGCATAAAAGTAAACAATTGTGTTTATTTATCTTTACAGTTGTAGTATGTCATTCAGGTAAGGGACAGACTGACACAGAAGGTACGTCTCCAGAGGGAGTCCTGGATTCCTAAAAATAAATATATTGAAAAGGGATTCTTGAAACACTTGGGAACCTTTTTTAATTTGTTAAAGAACAATGTTTATAAGTGGAATGTCAGAGAACATTTAAAGTTCAAATATCCTTAATTTTATGCAATAGCTCTTACCCCTTTTTTTTTATTTCAGAATCATATCATACGTCCAAGACAGGCTTTATTTAGTTTTAAAATAGCACTTATGACTACCAGTAATGCAAGTAGTGTTCAGTTTACAAATATAAAGCTTTGTCCATCTTTAAACAGTAGTGCCAGTTTCTTAAAAGAAAAGAAAGAGGAAAACTCTGCATAAACAAAGGTTTAATTAAATTGTTGTATTTCCATTGTATTTATTTTGTTTTTTAAAGAAGCCTACAAGTAGCTTTATCTTATAGTAGGCTTTACTGCCTCAGTGGGGTGAGGGTTTGCCTGTCTCTGGCCCACTCAATGTTCTGGTGTTCTCCCTCTCTCACTGGCTCAGGTCAGGCAGGTAATCGGGGCTGATTAATTCTCTTTATTGTTGGTCGTTTGTCTACAGGGCAAGCGCTGTCTTTTTCTCTCAGCCTCACTCTGAAGCAGCCAGTGATAAATGACTGCTTCTCAGCCAGCTTTACTGTCACTACAGCAACCTCTGCCCTGCCTAAGTGCTTCTGATTGGTGACCCTTGGCGTAAAGTTGAAAGTGGCTTTTTGTTAGATTTCTCAAAAGTGACATCTCTCAGCACCCCAATCTCACTAACCATACGCAACCATGAGTGCATTTTTCACCATATACATATGGTTTATGAAAGACCACCTTACACGAAAGAGAATGAAAGTGTCAAATACACACACACACAGATACACACACACACGTTTCTCCTTAAATCAGCATCTCCACATGTACAGCAGTTCTTAGTGAGGAACAGAAGGTTTGGTTTTAGCTTTACTGGCAGATACACTTAGCATCTGGGTTATAAGAACAAGGTCAAGCAGCAAACACACAGGACAACACAGCTACAGGCTGGCAGAGGAAGAAAACCACTCTCTGCTGACCGTGATGAGCGCCACCTCATTCAAATGTCACTTAACCACAGTAAGATGATCTTAAGTGATCTAAAGAAAAACTGGTGAGCGGTGACCGGGGTGAAATGCACAACAAGCATGGTCCAAAAAAAAAGGCTCTTGGAGGCTTCATTAGTCATTTTCTAAATAAACAGATCTAAACTAAAATATTTGATCTGGAGCTTTAGTGACATGTTTCCAGTAGTTTATAAAATAAAACAAAACTGCTCATTTTGGTCAAACACAAACCTAGAAACTGATCCTATTGAGGTGATCTCAAATTTTTCCAAAGCTGTATATAGGGAGCTAGCTAGTTCAGAGCAAAGAACACAATTAGACACAGGATGTGAGAAATGCAACAGAACTAAATGATTCTGACTGACTGTAATGTATTTGACACTGTAGTTTACAGAATAATCTAAATTTACATGGTGCATTACAATTTCCTGTATTCTTTAATTCCCTTTAGAGTATTTTAGGATTTAGCCTGACGAATGTAAGGTTTTATCTGAATGGCAGATTGTCTTGGCAGTTATTTGTGTAATATGTGTGGATAATATAGCTGACAGGGCAGTTTAGCTGCAGGTTAGTGTTCCTTGATTTGAGGTGGCAGAGATTGGCGAAGGTTTGTGTGTGTAGTGATCAGTGTGACACTACTGAAAACGCTTATCGGCTATTGCTGGACACTGATGAATTGACGACTGCACAGATCGAACACTCTCCCAATCAGACCACCAAGGCCAACGACAACATTTTTCAGTTTTGTCTTAACCAATACTGCTCTGTACATCCACTGATGCCATCCCTCATTCAGTGGGAGCTTTGTCTTTTTGTTTTGTTTTGCAGTGTTAGGACAATTTCAAAACTACTTTAGAATTTTTCTAGAGAAACACAAACAATATAATTTATCTGTCCCTATAGCCTTCTATGAAATGTAGAAAATATGAAAAACATTTGTAAACAGAATGTTTATGTTCTTCCTCCAACCAAGTACATATTCTGTATTACTAGATGTTTACACTCCTAAAATACCAGATGTGACTATATTATAATTTAAGTACTTCTAAAAAGAGAACAGAATAGTGCAGGGAAAAGTCTTTATTCCTAAAATCCTAAAGCCCTGATAGAAGTCACAGTCATTTGGAGGTAAAAATGTCTTGCATTAAAATATTATTAAACAATGTATTAGACCATTAGTGTTTGAAGAACAGCATATCAAAATGCTTTTGTCAGTTCCTGCTATATTACTCCACCAGCAACATGAACATTTATTCCATGCTAAGAACAATAACATACCACTCATAGAAACGCAACAGCAAAAACATCATATCACAGCTCTGGCTACGAGTGAAGTATAGTACTTCTTAAATGAACACTTTAAAATTACTTTAGTATCTATTACTAAATCTGTGCTAATCATGCCTTGTTGCTTCCTAGTGGTGCCCCATCTGATGATGCATCTCAAAGGTGGGAGAAAATTCATAGGCTTTGTGGCAGATATTTGAGGGGAAATTCTTTGAAATGGGTTTCTGCTACTGGCTAATGTAGAAGGAAGCCAAAGAGCCAATGTATTGACTAAGAAGTCTAACCCCACCCCCCTTCTGTATTTATTAGCATCTTTATCAGAGCTAGGCTAGCAGATTTTTTATTGCTGAATAATGATTTCCAAAGATTGTATGACATATTTGCATAATCTGTACTGAGTACTGTAGTGAGACAACAGTTATGAATGTAAATAACATAAAATGCTTGTTATAGGCTTGAATGCCCCTTTAAGATTCTGTGAAAGACATTTTACTCCCAATACATTTCTGTCAAACAGATTCTTTAAGAACTGAAATTTCCAAAAACTAATATTTATTCATTTTTGTATCTAAATTACAATAAAACCTTTTCAGTATTAAAGGGTCTTTTAAAACAATCAGCAACCATTTTTTACTTCATACTTTTAAACTCTTATAAACCACTGAACATTGTGAATAAAAGAATGCAAAAATAAGAAACACCCTCAGAATTATGGCATTGCTTTCTCTTATTTTTGTTGAATCACTCTTACTAAAGCAATGCTTCAAAAGACTTAAATACTGAGAATTAACTCATTGATAATTTTGCTCATACTACATTTCTAACTATGCCTAAACGTAATTCTTCTCCTTTGACAAAAACAGGCAGCTTACAGAAAAAAACAATCAAGATTTCTATTTTTAAAAATTACAGAACCCCAAAAAAAACAAACAAACAAAAAAAAAACACAAAATGACTAACCACATAAAAATATTTGAACATGTTTCCTCTAATTGTAATTTATCCATGTTACATTGGGCGATTGTGAGCAGCAAACAAGACTGTGTGCGTATGTGTGCGTGCATGAACAACTTGAACTGAGTGCATGTCATGAATCTTGCTGACTGTCCTGCAGACTTTTAGGAGATGAAGACAAACATTTGAAGAGCTCAGGAGGTGTGGGTATGGCCAGGAACTGCTGGGTTGGGCTACTACTGTGGGAGGACATTTCAATGGGTGTGGCTGGACCAACACTACTGCCCAGACCAGAGGAGGATGTACTGTAAAAACACACACATAAAAACACAAAATAATAAAACATGAAACATTTTTGAGTAGGGGATCATACAATTGATAGCTTTGTTTCTTACAATATGATGATGTTAATTTTCCTGATTTACCTTTATAAAGCATTGATTGTTCGGATAAAAAAAAATTCGTTAAATATATCATATAGGGGACAAACACAGTGATATTTGAAAAGTGAAATGAAGTTTATATGATTTACAGAAAGTTTGCAATAATGGGTTAAACAAAAGTAGGCAGGTGCATAAATTTGGGCACTGTTGTCATTTTATTGATTTCAAAACCTTTAGAACTAATTATTGGAACTCAAATTTGGTTTGGTAAGTTCAGTGACCCATACACAGGTGACCCCAATTATGAGAAAGGGTATTTAAGGGGGGGCAATTGTACGTTTTTCTCCACTTTGCATCTTCTCTGAAGAGTCGCAGCATTGGAGTCTCAAAACAACTTTCAAATGACCTGAAAACAAAGATTGTTCACTGTCATGGTTTAGGGGAATGATACAGAAAGCTATCTCAGAGATTTCAGCTTTCAGTCTCCACTGTGAGACACATTGTGAGAAAATGGAAGACCACAGGCACAGTTCAAGTCAAGGTTCGAAGTGGCAGACCAAGAAAAATCTCGAATGAACAGAAGCGAAGGGTGTTGAGAACAGTCAGAGTGCTCTGTTATTCTCTGTTATTTGGGCATAACAAGGGACGTTATGCATGGAGGAAAAAGAACACAGCACTACAAGAAAAAACCTGCTACCTACAGTAAAATTTGGTGGTGGTTCCATCATGCTGTGTGGCTGTGTGGCCAGTACAGTTACTGGGAATCTTGTTAAAGTTGAGGGAAGCATGGATTCCAGTCAATATCAGCAGATTCTGGAGACCAATGTCCAGGAATCAGTGACAAAGCTGAAGCTGCGCCGGGGCTGGATCTTCCAACAAGACAACGACTCTAAACATTGCTCAAAATCTACTAATGCATTCATGCAGAGGAACAAGTATAACATTCTGGAATGGCCATCTCAGTCCCCAGACCTGAATATTATTGAAAATCTGTGGTGTCACTTAAAGAGAGCTGTCCATGCTCGGAAACCATCAAACCTGAATGAACTAGAGATGTTTTGTAAAGAAGAATGGTCTAAAATACCTTCAGCTACAATCCAGACTCTCATTAGAAGCTATAGGAAGCGTTTAGAGGCTGTTATTTCTGGGAAAGGAGGATCTACTAAAGGTTTTTTTTTTTTGATCATATAAACTTCATTTCACTTCTCAAATATCACTGTGTTTGTCACCTGTATGATATATTTAATGCAATGTTTTTATCCAAACAGTCAATGCTTTATAAAGGTAAATCAGGAAAATTAACAACGCTGCCCAAACTTTCGCACCCCACTGTAGTTATTGTTGTAATTCATTGTTATAGTTATCGTTAACCTGAATACGTGACATACACTACATACAATACAATGTATAATTCCACCCCTGTATAGTCTATACAGGCTCAGCCTAAGGTCAGGTAACAACAAGATATAATTATTTTTAATTTGTTAACATTTTTTGTTTAGTTACTTCACTCACATACATGCAATCTTGCAAGGTGAAGGAGCTGGGGGCCTGAGTATATACTGCTTAGGACGAATGTGGAAAGCTCTGATTGTAAGAATGAAGAATACAGAGTGGACACTGAGTGAGTAATCCCGTAGTGTAGTTGGTGAGCTGATTTGGGAACCACATCTCTACATGTTAATTATGGGTTAGGATTCAAACGAGTGTTTTTAAGCAGCATGGCAATGGATTTGCACTTCTGCATGCAAAACTGATCATCTTACTCCAGTCTCAATACACTCATTTGAAAACCTCGCTCCAGTCACCTCACTAATACTGGCAACATTTTTTATTGGTCATTATTTTTATATAACATACATACAATATGAAAATAATTACAGGGAACACACATATCTGCACATTTTAATGGACAATCTATTGATTTACCATATTTGCATCAGTTGGAACATTTTGTATTTTACATTTTCATCGGTTTATATGTTAAGTTTGCTAAATAAATAGAAACAGTGTACTAAAACAGCAGAAAACGTCATATTAAAGTGCCACATACAACAGGTCTTATTATTATTTATTTTTACTCATTATTTTACTCAAAACCACAGTCTGTCCGAATGTACTTAAATCCTTACTTAAAGGTTACATGTAAAATCTACATCTAAGGGGACCTCAGGTTTTTCATAGCCAAATTGGGGTATTTGGTGGGGGGCGGAATCATCAAATGCACATAGATGTTTCCTATACAATTTGCTCGGGTGATTATTCAAAAGCATATTCACAACTTATTCTATATTCAGTGTGAATCAGTAAATCAAAAACAGACCTTTCACAATCAGAGTCGCAGTAGCTTTTGCTCTCCTCTTCGAGAGGGAAGCGTGTCTCATACATGCAGCGCTGTATGGCCTGGGCAACAGTGTAGCGTGTCTGGCCCTTCACACATGCCTCCATTTTTTCAATGTTCAGCTGCGACTGCAAGAACAGGTGTAGTCGACTGTCTGACAGCAGCAGCGGCATGTGCAACACTCTATAAACACACAGACGCAGACACACACACATATACACACACAATGCATGTGCAGAGTAAGCCTTTTCCACTGGTGATGAATTTACTGAAATCAAACAAGAACCATAAAGACAAATTTTGTGGACAAATACCTGAAACAGTTATGCTAGCAACTTAACGGAGACAAAATTTGTACATTTGAAATGTAAATATAAAATGTATTGCTAGCAACATTACTGTCCCTGTCATGTCAGAAGCTTCTAGGTTGAAAGTTTTAGGAAACAATGTTCAATACCATGGCAAGAAATTAACACTTCATGTAGAATAAAAAGTTGGTGTTTCTCCAGTAGTAACCACTAGATGGCAAAACTGCAACATTCTTTACAGTTCTAGTACCAGTCTCAGTGATCTACTGTAAAAGCCATCTCAAAGTACAATTTCTGTTAGTCAGATAACTTAAGTCAAAATCCTGCCCAAACAGGAGAGAGACAAAAGAAGGAAAAAGAGAATTGATGCAGGAGACAAGAAAGAAAAAGAAGATACTTTTAACGGTGTGAAAGAAAAAGGCTGAGAGAGAAAGAGAGGATGGCTTACGTACGCTTCAAGGAATTTCTGCAATCCCTCCATTCGCTGGGCCACCTGGTATGTGTTGTTAAGGCTAAAGAAAGGATTGGCAGGAGGCAGCTTAGGCAACTGTCTGATGATGCATAAAGAAACAACATAAATGAATGTGAAATGGACTGTGTTGTCAAACAACATGTGTTATGATATGCACATTTATTCTTTCAGATACAGGGCTTATGAGTCAATACACACTGTGAACTGAATACAGTTATATTTTAAGATAGAAAAAAATAGTGACATACTGACATAAATTGAAATAATTTCCACTGTTTGGTTTAAAGTTTGAGTTAGTGTTTGTGTTTATAAGTATATTCATCGTCTAAGAAAATGCATTGTTAATTATATTTAGTTCTCTGTTAATAAATGTACAAAGACCACAAAAATTACAAATACAAAATGCATGTAATGTTACATCCTGATCAATCAACAAAATCTAATAAAGTCAGTCGCATAATTAAAGATGACTTATGATCATTTTCAACATTTACAATTTTATTTTTTGGATTAACTAGACTAGATTCACATTCAATGTTCCAAAAATCTCATACTGTACTGCTGTATTCACCCTCTGTCTGAAATACTAACAGAGCTCCTCTGTACTTAAGCCCTGCAACATGTTAATCCAAGTGGGATCTGATTGGTCTGCTCACCCATTCTGTTATGACAGGACAACCTTTTTAAATGATTTATAAAGCCTCCAGTATTTGCTGTGCGGTTTGTGACAGCGTACCAAGCTTACCAGTATCCATTAATTGTGTTACAAGATGATGTAATTTTGTAATAGAAAAAGGGGCTGGATTTCCAACAAGGCATTTTAGGCAACAAAAAAAAAAGTAAGATTAGGGGAAAAAGTAACAAAGAAAAGCACTGGCGAACAGAACAGTGTCCATCTGTGTACTCACATAAGCAGAGCATTGTCTTGTAATCTTTGGCGGAGCCACACAAACTCACTGTATCGTCGTCTTACACAAGAGGCCTTCTTCCGGAAACACATGCTATTGGTCTGCACAAATAAATTGCATACAAAGCCCAGGAAATACAATGACATAAATGATAAAATTAATACAGCTAACTGTCTGCAAGTGTTTAAATTATGTTAATCAACAATGACCCAGTCAGTATTCTGTTAAAGCACATAATAATCTGTCCCTGCCACATTTATGTAATTCCCACAGGTAATAACATGGAGGGTGTTACATGTACACAGATGTGGGTTTGGACTCACCTGAAGTCCGATCTCATAGTCAATGTATGTGTGCCAAAAATCCTCTTTATGGAGCTGAGGGTCCCGAACCCAAACGCTTATACACTCCTAACAACCCACAACCAGAGGAGAAACTCATGTGAGTGTAAAAAGAGTGTGCATTGTGTTTTTAGTGGTACATCTGTCGAGTCACTGAGTGCATGTATGTGAATCACATCTTACATATCATGATCTATTAGGAAGGGTCTATGATCCAGCTGAGCATTTCGGTTCTTAAATTATGGGACAACTTACATTAAACACTACGTATAACCTTTTTTTTTTCTTTTTGTTTATCAATCAACCACATTTAACCAAGTAATGCAATGGCGCTTAATTAGTACGATACCTTTTAGTTTTAAAGGCACTGACAAATGCCACACTGTTAGACCTGTACACTTTCAGAACCAGGAAGATCATCACTAATTCATCACCTGCTCCAGCGTTTTTCCCTCAGGTTGGCACTTTAGTCAAATAAGGATCAACACAACAAGCTTAAAGAGATCGGCTGATTACTACAATGCTCATTACAATCTACACAATCCATTTATATAGAACTACATAAACACATACAATCCATACACTGGACACTTTTCTCACTTCCTGTTCTTGCTGTACTGCACTTTAAAACATATTTAACAGTACTGTAACAGTGCACACAGAACTCCACCCTCTGTACTTACTGTCACAAACTGGTGTTTTTTCTTGTATTCCACTTTTATAAGCCTTGACTTAATCTGTCTATATATCGTAAGGAATGTAAGGTATTGTGTGTAAATGTGTGCACTTTGTGAAATGTTGTCACTCTCTGTGCACTGTGAGCTTATGCAACCAAAGATAAATTTAAATGCTTGATTCTAATTCTAAAATCTAATAGACTAGCACAGGATACAAAGAAGTGGCAGTAGATTAAGTAGTGGTACGGCAAACTAGTGCATCTTGTAGCTTACTGCATACCTAGGCGGTAAGTTTTTTTTTTAGTTGTAGTAGGTAGTTTTCTGACCCATATTGTGACTTATTGTGATGCCCTCATTTTATGGCCTGAAGGTTAAACTCGGTGTGGTTGTGTCACTGGTTACATTTTACAGGCAGTTCACAAGCTCCACGCTATAATGTTAAACTTCCCCACTAAAAAACTACTGATAATGACAAATTTCTAATTTAAAATTTACCTTGTGGTTTTGGCAAAAATAAAGATCATGCCGCTCAAGTTACAGGCAACAGATTTATTTCAACAACAAAGGATCAACCTTGTAATGATCAAAACTTTTCTTCCTTTCTAAAAGAGAGTTCATTTATTTTAGGTTGGTTAGACAACCCCCAGAGGCTCATGAAGAGCTACACTTAGAAAATATTGATAGAGCCTTTTTATGATATGCTACAAATGCAATTCATTCCATCAGCGGATTTTTCTGCTAAACATTATGATAAATATTTCTCTGTCATCCTGAAGGTTTTTATTGGAAATTAACAGAAATAAAATCTGAACTTTAAAAAAATCTACCAGGAAACTGCGGGAAGAGTACTTCATTACTCCAGCGCCACTTTAAAACGTTCATATGTCAATATGTAGACAAAAACTGGTGACAGTCATGGGCTGAAGTGCCCTTGAGCACCTAAGCCCCAAATGCTCCCCAGGCACCGTGGGTAGGGCTGCCCATTACAGACCGGCAAGTGTGCTCACTGCCACCTAGTGTGTGTGTGTGTGTGTGTGTGTTTCACTTTACAGATGGGTTAAAAGCGGAAGTGAAATTCCTCTGTGTGCAATTTTTAAAATATTTATTTAAGATAAAGTCACATTTCAACAAACTCCAGGAGAATTACCACAAAAGAAATTTGGTATTTATGTAGTGACATATGTGAATATATGAATTTGTACCTGCAAAGATATTTGATACAAAATTAAATTTTGTCACATAAAGTGACATCCAGCAATTAGTCCACATTTTGATACCTTAACTTTTTTGGCAAAATCTGACTTGCTGTCTCTAAAGATTCCCATGAAAAGCAGCATTGGTCACTCCAGAATGCAAAAAAAGTAATGATAGGTCAAATGCATTTGTATAAATTGATACATTTCTTAAGGACTCTCAGAACAAGAGAAACAAGCCCTTCAGACACATCTGAGAAGCAAACAACTAACAGGAAACAGAAAAATTACCCTGAAAAAACTATTAATGTTCAAGGCAAATACTATTTCTATAATCATTCAGAATGATAAGAAAACGGTACCTTCTTCGTAAGACTGTCTATCGTATCCATTTCAGGGGGTTGGCTGAAAAAGACAGAGAGGCACTATTCGTCAGCAGAGATGAAAAAGGATCTGGTGCGTATCACCTACGGCTAATCATCCAACCAGCTCAATGAGAAGTTTTAATGAGGTCACAAAAAAGGAGGATTAAAAACTAAGCCTCTAATACATGTGAGCAGACCTAAAAGCCCCACGTTGATGAAATATCAGATGGCTGCTATTAGATAATATCAGAGGGGCTCTGGGCCTGGGCTCATCGATCACGTGTAGGAAAAATATTTATAGATCATTTCTAAGCTAGGGTTGGAATAAAGGTTTACTTCAAGAAGTAGCATTTGGAAGGAGGAAAGTCATGGGCAGTACAGATGCACTGATGTCATCAGACCATTATTGCTGCAAAGGCTCATGTAATCATGAAATTTTGGAAGATGACTAAGTATCATAACTAAATTGTGATTAACAATATGATTAACTACTGTTTGATGATTCCAACTATCCATGCACAATGTGACCAATTTGGCTGATTATTCAACTTGTTTGTTTACTTAGTAAAAATGTAATCAAACACTGTTATACAGAAATTCATTAATATTGCTCAGCGTCATTTACAGTACATTTACATTTACAGTAAAATGAGACTTGAAAATGTTACATAAACATAGTGAACATAGAATGTACAAATTTCAAACCATAAAAGAACAAGCCTTATAGCTTCCGATGGTGTCAACAACTCAGTCAACACATAGTTAATCTTGCACAACAGGTTTTCTCATATGAGACCATTAAAGTGCCACAAAAATGCCCACTTTGGCTCCCTTCTGCATCACATGTCAAATGGGCCATCTACCATCTATTGTTAATTCACTCCAGGGGATTATCTGAAATGCTGAGTCATTTAGGTTAGCAAAGTCTTTCCTTTTTAATATGACAAAGTAAATAAAAATGTTCAAAGTTCATTTTTAAAACAACAAATCAAATTTAAGTCTTATTTATAACCACAAAATTGCCATCTAATCAAGCTATGAAAAAGAGAAGCATAAGGAAAAAGAATAAAAGCCTAAGGAAAGAATGCAGAAAGACAAATATTACAAACAGATTCTTAAAAGCTGACAATTTATATTACTTAATATACAGTCATCATGCTCACATTTGAGTTATGTACACTGCTCACCTGGTACGTGCTGAAATGATCCATAAACAATGGCCTGTGGCATTTGTCAACCATCAAATACCCAATTTTGGCGACTTGACACATCTTTATGTATCTTGACTACTAAAAGATTGCACCATCTTGACTATTAAAAATAACCACTGACCTTCTCATTTAATCCTTTGGAATCAGACAGGAGGTGTAGATAGCAGAGTTAGCCTACACGCAGCAACACAGTCTACATCACCACTGTTATGAAACCTACTGTGCAAGAACATAAAATCTAGCATGTAACCAGACCCTCAAGAAAACGTCAACGTTCTCCTGTTGTTTGGCAGGGACCAGAGTTCGCCTTGTCCAGCGAGTCGTTAAAATACAACTCAGTATGTGGCACTTTTACAACTTTTTATGAGACTGGCAATGGTTTCCTAGTCACAGTTGTAACATATTAACTGTACGCGTGATTTTGGTGTACCGTTTCACAAAATCAAATACATTTAAAATGGTGATTCATATAAAACTTCGCACAACTAAGCTATTCAACAGTACAACAGCACGCCACTCAACATTAATCCGTCCCTACCTAAAGTCACTGCTAGCATCAGGACTGCACAGCCTCCTGAGAAAAACACAGGAAACGCTGCTCGAGATTAAAACCTACGTCGTTAATCGTCCACGTCAAATGCTGGTCAGGTCAAAACCACCACAGAAAACACCATTTTTCACCTTTAAAGTTCTTCTCCTCGACGTGGTTTGCTAAGCAGTGACACGCGCCAGACCTCTGCCACTGAGTCTCGAGCGAACGCGCGCTCCCGAAAGGAAGTGGGACTCAGGGCTCGACATGCTTTCTGTCCATTTCTCTATGACATTCCACTTTCATCTTTTAAACAGAACAGACGTTCCGTCGTAATGAGGCTACTCTGCTTAAAAAGTTTTGTTTTCTAATGGGCTTAGTTGTAAGGATTACAGACCACTACAGTTTTCCTTAGCTTCCATTAGGAAACCATTAAATGCACCTGAATCATCCCCCGAAACCATCACCTGTTAAACCAATAGGATCATTTACACTGCGATTATCAGTACTTCAGAAAAACAGCATTGCTGACTGCTGGATACTACCAGGAACTATTTATGTGTTTGTTAAGCATGGTAGTCAAGTACCTCTTATACCTCTTTGTTCCTCGTGTGCTGTAAACATTAGTTTTCTGCATTTAAATTCATGTCCTCTGACTTCTTACCGGAGTATCTGCCTCATAGTTAGCATTTACCTGCTTTTTACTTGAGGTCGTACAAGAGATTTGACTTCAACTTTTGTCACTTCAACTAGAATGTACAACCCTTTCACATACTTCCATGCTTGATGTGCTAGTATTCACTATAAACATATCATGATCTTGTAAATTTCTCAAAAGTGAACGGATATTGTAAGATGCTTTGTGTAAACTTTCTAGACTAATGGTAGCCTGGTGTTAGAAAAGGATCTTTCATCCTCAGGATATTCAAATTGGCCTACTAGCTAATTAGCAAGGAAGCTAGCATAGCATACCAGCATGTAATCCCAGGGTTCACTAGGTTCATTCTACAAATTTTAACGCTAACATCCAGTTATTTACAGAATAGATTTTTAAACTCTAAAACTTCCTCTGCATATATGTTCCTTGTATTTTAAGCCTGTGTTTTTAAGTTTATTTGTTATGTTTTTATTTAACTTCACAAATTTTTGTATTCTTATTGGATTGTTTAAGCATGTTGTCTTTATTTCTAATTTACAGGCCATTGAATTGCCTTTGTGTATGAAATGTGCTGTATAGATAAACTTGCCGTGAGCTCTTTACCTTGGTCTCCACTGCATAGGCAGTTTTAGAATTGTAAGAAAATGGAGGTTTGGTAAAGCTTACTGAGACACATGCTGTGTGCAAAACCAAATACTACTATATTAAATAGCATGTCAAAACAAGAATTTCACCTTTTAGAGGTCCATTAATTTGTGTAGTATATGTAGTGCAGTAGTGTGTGTGTTTTGAATACTCTGTTTAAAGACCTGTTACATCACCACCCTACATGCTAATCCTACATAGCTAATAATATTCAACCTCAAAATTGTAACTACCCAATTATCTAAGCTGGCATGCCACAATAGCCATCCTAATTTATAAATTCTATTGAGATAATCAAACAAACAAAAAAGGATAACAATGTAAATGAAAAATTGTTAATGGGCTAAAATAACTGGATTCATTTTCTGCTTGTTACACTGCTTCTGGCCTCCCTCTGCCATCTTGGTTTTAATTATTCAAGAAAAAGTGTCATTGGAGTAAGGCATTGCCATATGTTAAAACTACATAGATATTGCCCTTAAAATTTACCCAAAATAAGATAGCATTAATTAAGGAGACCTAATGTCTTGATATCTAAGAAATGAATGTAAAAAAGAACATGAGCTAGTAAGCCATCACACCACACTCACAAAAAAAGCCTCATGAGGGTTGTTTAAACATATGTGGAGTTACAACCACAAACCTGGAAATGTGAATCTGAATGAGAGTTTAGTGTTCTTTTGTTAGTTCTACATTTCTAATATCATATAAATTAAAGAGAATCAATTCTGAGCATTCACTGTGCATGTGTAGAGTTCATGTGACCTCTCACCTATTTTACAGTAACCTTATTCTAGTCCAAGACACAGAACATACAGAATTTTCATGATGGCCTGATGTATTTGTATTTCGTTGGTGGTTCTGTGGTGCTTTGTTAATCTTTGTTTTCTCTTCTCACCAGGGGGGTCTCTCCGGTATTTGGTAGACACTGTGGCTCTCCTGTAATTTCTTTTTCTGCATACCTGTTTCATTCAACTAAACTGAGTTTTTTTTGTATTTGTAAAGGTTATTATGTTTGCAGTGAGGCTATATGATTTACCATACACATTTACAGTAAAATGAGACTTTACAGAAAATGTTACATAAACATAGTGAAGAACATTTATTGGATATCATAAATGTTCTGAAAAACCTAATGTGAAATAAAAAAAATGTGACACAGTGCACTTGGTCCAATTTAGATGACTGAATAAATCTTACCTATTCTCTGGTCTGAGCAGGGAACTTATCAGATGTTGCACACAAACACACACAAAACTCCCCAGGGCAACCCGTGTGTCCTACAGAGTTAGAGATGCTTCACGGAGTAACCTATGTACCGTCACCATGGTTTGTACATATACATTTGCATTCAGTGGGAGGAGTTCATGCTACTGAATTTGCAGATACTTTAGTTGGAGGATTTGGTTTCTGTGACCAAATCATGCCTAAACATTGCACAGCAATTTATGTGCACATTTACATTTATTCATACATATTATACGCATATATATTGGTCTGGGTGTCTTAACAGACATGTTAAGCTTGGCTATTATATAATAATATAACATTTTCTACACACTTCCTCCGTTCTTTAATTTGATGGGATTTTGTCTTTGCAAGGAAATGCACAAATATAGGCTGTTTGCATTTATGTATAAGTCAGTTGCCGAGGTGTAAACAAATGCGATGTCTGAAAGTTTTCTAATCACTTTGCTTCACTTGAGGAAATCTTAATTAATGTTATAGGGAACAAAAATTGTGATTGTAGTAAAACATTTTAAGCATCATACAGGTTTGATTATTTCTGTGCGACAACAGATGCTGTTTCATCAACAGTATGATGACAGTCAACACCTGGTAATACTAGGTGTTGCATTTATGTTAAGCTTAATTTACATTCTCACTAGATATGAGCACTGGCAAGGCATTGCTAGGTAGAGCACTTCAGTTGTATTTAACTTCTGTATTCTTCTTTCTAGGCATTAGTACTAGTCCTCGTTCAGGGAGCTCAAGGTTAGCTTAGACTCTAACCTATTTGTGCTACCTAGAATGCATTATCTGACTGCACACCAAGCAAAATTGAAAAGAGTGTCTGCTTAATGACATGAATCACCAGTTCACTATACAGCAACAGGTTTGAAGAGAGGTCTGTAGAGATGCTGCCATTGTAGCTGGGATTCTTAATTTCTATCAGAAGAGTTGCGCGTGACTCTTTAAACCAAACACATTGTATTTAAGGTGTACAGTTCCCTCGGGTACCTTGGTGATACACAACATACTGTGGAAATGTAAAAACAAACATCCAACATTGAGATTTTATTGTTTCATTGAATCATTAAACATTGGCTTTGATTGTTACCTTTAGGGTCTTAAGTATGTTGTTGTTTCTCATTGTTGCACATCTCAGCTGTCTGCTTCTCTCTCTCAGTCATGTCAAAAACATTATATCTGCTGTGGCAGTATGGGTTAGTCTAGAACACTCTTTGTCCCTGTTTTGCTTAGGTTTCTACATTTACAATGTTGTTTTCACTATCTTTGCATGACATGCAGAGAAACAACTTAATTTTACCTCTGATGACATCTTCATTAGATAATCTATAGTGAAGGATCCTGTAGTGTTTGTTGTGTTTATGTGAATCCAGTTTTCTGATTGACAGGACACTGTAATATTGCTGAAATTCAGAAGTGTTGGATTATCTAGGGTGATGACTGCACAGTTGTCAGAAATAAGAGCCTGGCGTAAGGACAGAGCATGTTTAAAAGGTATATCCACCACATCGGCCTGCCCCCTTTTTAAAAACCTAAACAAAATGTATTTCTGTCTATTCCTCTGGTTTGGTGTGAAATATTTTATTGTACCAAAATTTCACAGACACAGTTTTTTTGCAATAGGCATGATATGAACCACCATGTATGTTTTATTTACCATTCAAAGTGAACAGTGAACAATGTCTTCTTCTTTTAAATATGTAATGCTTGTAATAGAGGCGGCATTGTATTTTAGTGGGTAGCACTTTCGCCTCACAGCCAGTGGGACCTGGATTTGATTTCTGACCAGGGCGTCTGGGGTTCTCTCTGTGTAGACTTTGAATATTCTCCCAATGTCTGCATATCTGTTTTCTTTGGGTGCTCAGTTTTCCCACAGTACAAAGAGAATGCAGTCAGGTAAATTGGAGATACTAAATTGCTCCTAGGTGTGAGTATGGATTTGCAGTCTGTCATGGATGTTTCCTGCCTTCTGCCTAATAAGTGTTACTATAGGCTCCAGCAGCCCTTGGGACCCTGAAGAGTAAGTTTAGAAGATGAATGTTTGAATGAATTAATGTATGAATATTGGTAACGAACATTCCATGAATCTTCAATGTATGTACGAGTTAAAAACAGGGAATAAACAAGTTCAAAGTCCATCTTCTAATCTTAGTCATGAGATTTAGCTTCCTGCCAAGCTGAAAACTGAATCTCTTCTTCTATCATAATCCTAAAAGAATAATTCCAAAGTGTAATCAGGCTTGTTCATGTATTTTTTGTGCATGACCGCTATGGCTTTGCTGTTATATTGTGGTTTGTTTTTAAGCCTTATTTGCAGAGGGAATTAAGCATTGTATGGGCTCTCCAAGCTCTGGTTCTTACAACTTCTAGCAACGTTTTTAAAAACCTGTGAACTTATTGGTTTTCATCCTGGCTTTCTTGACTTGCCAGCTTGGTCTCCAGAAAAAGGCACTGCAGATTTAATCTCGTCTTTTACGGCTATGTTAATTTACACTTTTGGAAAAACAGCCGATTCTGAAGAAATCACCAAAAATGGTAGTGTGTGCTAAAAACATTAAGGGAAAAGCTTTCAGCTTAATATTGTGCAGTTCAGGTTTTGAATTGACTTGACTTCAGTTGGGAAACATTGTGCATCCGTTATCGGTTCCTTGCTAAACCACATGACTGATAGAGGCTAATGAGGTACGTCTTGAGACAGTCTTGCCCTAAAAGAAACAGAGGTCAAAGACCACACTGACATTATTCACATGGTTGTTTAGTCATGGGTCAAACCCAAACAAAAAGGTCATAATCTTACAGAATGCACCAGTGCTGGTACATAGAGCCTTTCATGTGGGAATTACACCACAGCGGGATGTTAAAAGAATGTGGTGCTCAGTTTCTGAATTTCATACACATTCTTCATTCCAGGACAAAAAAAAACCAAATTACTGTACCCATGTTTAACAGCAGTATGTAGAAACAATGTAGTTGCATTGGGAGCTAAATCTTAATCTTGGTTGTTTATTGCAGCAGAAAACTGCAGATTAAAAAAAAAAAAAATTTAAATAGACAAGTTTTTTTCTTCCAACTAGCTAACTGGATTAGAATATATCCATGAAATCATAGGTACAGGCTAGCTTAGTTTGCAGCTGGGTTTTAAGGCTACAAGGTTGTGCTTGAACTACAAAATGTACATCCCATATAGAGACACTAATTACATGGCTAGATTGCCCATCCCCCTTATAGATTTAGTCTTCAGACTTGTCACTTTGTTGTGTCAAACAATATCATTGTAAAATAAAATCAATAGCAATAGGAAGCATCCTATAAAGTGTGTTTGGCAACAATGCTAAACCTCGAAAACAGCACACAAAATAAACAATTATAATAAATAAATACACCCTGATGTCAAGTAAGAAATTGCAAGTTTGTATTAAGAAACCGCATCGGGAAGAGGAACACTAATCTAGCACTACAAAGTAACTAGAAAGAGGAATCTAATCTTGGACCAACACTCTTACTCTGTAAATACCACAAATAGATCCATGCCTACAATACTTGAGAATGCAGCTATGCTATGCTTATACAAAATACCCTGCTAGGTACCAGAAAAGTTTGGAAATCTCTTCAACTTGGAATATCACCCAGAGTCAATACACTTCCACTCTGTCAGCGTTGACCATTACTTTATAGACAGTTCCTATGGAACCATAACTGCAGATACAAGCACAACTCAGCAGATTAAAAAGATCAATAAACTTTATTGAACAAACTTCAGTTTATTGAAAAACATATTTACAGAAAAAATATACACAACACCTATTCAAAACCAAAAGATGGGGGTTGGGGGGGTTTTAAAAAAACAAAAAAAAAAAAATGCAATCTAAGAGTTCCATGGATTTTTACATTAAAAGTTGATTACAAGAGAAGGATGCACAAAGGCAAGGGCCAACTGGAAGACTACAGCTAAACAAGGACATAACAGGAAAAAAAAACAAAACAAAACAGTGCATCACCGATGGCAACCAGCACTGTCATATTTGCAACTAATTTAAGGTTTTCAGTTTAAAAACAAAAAAAAATTCTTTTCACCAGTCTTTCAGCCCAATCCAGACACAAACACGTGCGCCTTTGATTGAAGCCGTCCACAGTGCAGCACAAAGCCAGGGTAGTAAAGCATTCAACACAGGTGAGGCCCTGAGATGAACAGGGTGGGTCAGCCAGAGAGCGCTTAAACATGTTGTGGCTAGGGAGATGTCACATAGGAAAACACTATTGCTGTTCATCCTCTGGGCAGGAGTGCCAGGTCAACCTCTCTTCGTAGAAGGCAATAACTACCTGTGGGCAGCGAGTGTTGGCCTCCCGTGCTGGCACCAGGTCTGCCTCATCTGAGTCCTTCCTGCAGGGCGGGAAAGAGAAAAATATTTTCCCCCTCCATATGCTTTACCCAAGTGAACCTAATTCTGTACATACCCTGATAAAATGAGCAGATAAAACCTTTGCCATCCCCCAGTCTGCAAGCTGAAGTGTACAAGGGCATGCTGCCCCCTACTGCCCATGTTCACCTTTTACCTCAACTGTTTTTTTTGTAAATCTGATCCCATTATTAAACTGAGCTCACACTTCCTCAAAAATATCCACTAAAGCTGGTCACTGCTCAATCAAAGCATGCATTTCATTATAGAAATATAAGATTGCCAGCCTGCTGTCTTCTTGGACCAGATCTGAGGGGCCCTAATTCAAAAAACACAGTTGTCGACCCTTTGTGGTAGTAATGGAGGATAAAGTCTCAAGGCACTGTCTATAGAACTACATCTAGACAATCTCACCATTTCATCAGGAACATGAGCTCCCCGCTGCTATCTGTTGCTCCTATGATCCGCTCTGGCTCCAGATTCCTGGCAAACCCTCTTGGTTTTTCACTCTGAAAAACAAGAGAATATTATACACATATACATACATATAGTATACATCTAAAGCATAATCAACTAAGATCCAATAGTTCACCATCAATTGTATACTCACCATTTCCTTCTTCCTCTTGGCACTATTTTCATCTGTCTCTGGCTCATCTGTGGAGGACTTCCTTTTGTTGGAGTCTGGTTTCTCAACCACACCTTTTTGTGATGTCAGGAATGCAGAGATTAACTCTGGGCAATCAAGATTCTCTTCAGGCTCCCATGTGTTATCAGAACTGAAAAACAACATTTAATAGGTGTGTCACAGAAATTAACCAGATCCATTAAAACTCCACATTTACAACTTATAATGCAATTTACTGGAAAAGTCCAGTGCATGCAAATTGCGAAAAAAGGTTCTTCTAAAGTGATCTGCACATCAACACTTTTGCAACAACCAACCTAACTAAGATTGTTGAAAAGGCTAAAAAAAAAAAAAAAAAAAAAAAAAAAGGACGCCTCAACCTTTTGGGAGATCCCAAACATCTGATCAGTTAATAATTACATTTCAACTTGTCACAAGTTTCAGGATTTCCAATAGTATAAGTGATTAGGGTGAAGACATTTGTTTTACTATTTTCACAAGAAAACAAAAACAAAAACATCTTTTCACGTTTAAAACCTATTGTCGAACTAATTGACTGAAATCCTACATATTAGACATTGCTGTGGCCCTCCTGCAGTATGGCATTCAAGGTACAAACACGTGGGATACAGTCCAAGTTTCTCTTTACTTAAACATCAAAACATGTTATGCATGGCAAGAGTGTGTACACAAATCCAAGCCTTTCAACCAAAAGATGAACTTACCCCATCATTTAAGACTAGGGTTAATAACCCTACTACAAACCAGGGAGAGTACAAATCATTATTTTGTCAGAATACATTTGGGAAGAACTGCAGAACATACTAGTCAGAACTTGAACTTTCTGGTTTGCATAGTAATCATTAAAACTAAAGTCATATTCCACATACTGCATCTAAGTGGTTTCACACGAGGGGAACTCTTAAATAGATACAATAAAAGCTTTTTTTGGATGCCGCTTATACATGTAAATGATGGCTTTATGTGGTTCACCAAATTCATTATTAAAACGGTGCAATAATGCAGAAAATTAGAATTTTGTGACACTTCACAGTGTTTGGAGAATACTTACTCTGGGAAACCTTTCCACTTAAGGAAAAATTCAACTTTGCCATTCACCACCCGCTGGTCAATCACCTTTTCTACCACAAACTCCTCTGGCTCCTCAACCTCCTTTTTGGACTTGTGCATCTGTTTCTTACCCATCTCAGCCTGCAAAAGGTACAGTAACACTTGGTCACGTACGGTATAGGCTTCTTCAGTAAACTGGGTGTGTTAAGCTCAATGCCTGACACACCACAGCGCCATCAACTTTACATGAACCATATTTAACCCCGGTCGGTTCAATTGTCCACAACTACCTGTGAAGTCTCACAATTTAGTTTGTGGGTTATTTACATGATGATTTGGGTTTCACTACACGTTTCACTGATTAGTGGACACGGTTACAACCCTGAAAAGTTAGCTAGCTAACTAGCTGGCTGATAAACGCAAGACCGAACAGCAGTTCAACAACGATTAACAAAACAACGCTCCTGTGCGACAAACTACCGCAGGCTAACGACGCAAGAAACGATTTGTTCATAAACTCCAAAATGCCATACTGCAGTTACTGACTACTTTTAAATAGGAAGTTAACGTGAACGAGCCATCGATTACATCGCTCTTTCAAGCAATACATTTTCTTGGTGTTAGCGAGCTAATGCTAACCAGGGTGCTAACGTTACCTCCCCCCACAGAACCTGACGAAAAGGCCCATTATGTTGGCACCGGTATGTACTATTATGTTTTAAGTATCGAACTCACGTTTAAGTTTATAATTCAGTTGATGGGCGAACTAGCTAACTGTAAGGCACTTGGAAAATCATCATCAGCACTAACACCTTATCTTAATTCTGCATTAGGCTAACGTTACTTGAATTGCTAGCTAGCTACCCTTGGCTAACAGGAGTAATGCGGGAGCTGGAGGGCAAAATACTACCTGAACGGGTCACATTTAGTTAAGGGCATGTGCATATGAACGTTATTCGTGACTATCGCGGCGCTCAAAAATAGTAAGTAAAGCACTGAATCGCTTTACAAGACCAATGAAATAGCTAAAATCGAAATGCAGCCACATATAGCGGATGATGTCGCGCCTGATACCGCGTGCCGCATGCGCGCGAAAACAACTGAACAAAAGCCGAGGAGGAAAAACACACGGCCGAATGTAACAAACCACAACAGATCATCCATATAACGACACGACACGACACCTAATGCAGCACAAATTACCTATCTTCATGTTCTTCTTAGGAGTTACTTACTTCGGCCTTGGGTAGAATCGACTATTAAAAGAGGCTGCAAACTAGTGGACGACTTCTCCGAGGCTTTTCCTGGCAACTCGCCAGCCAACAGCGTCTTCACTTCTTGGGTGGAAACGGGCTAGAAACATGTGCGCCGCGCCAGAGCCACGCCCCTTCCGGCTCACGTACAACCAATAAGAATTGACGAGACACCAAGGAGGCGGTTCGTTACTTTTAAAAGACACAATTGTGCCTTCATTAAGGAGTACAGTTTCGTGTTTTCCTGGCCTAACATTGTACGAACCGCATACTTAAAATCCCCGTTAACATGCATGTCTTGGTTACAGCATTTGATACCACGTAAGCAGTTTGAGATTTATTTAGACTACGGTTTTACAGCAAGAGTGACTAAGTATGCAGCTCTAGTCTAATCAGCAGGGTATAGCCTGACTCCAGTGTGTTGTGTGGTCTTGACTACCTTATTAGCTTGTGGCTGTACTAAAGGGGAATTCCAATGATTTTTCTGAATTTCATAATGAAATGATTACGGTGTAAACAAAGTAATTCAGAGTGGTTTCATTCTAGAGGAATTAAAGGAAATTGTTCAAAGTGGTGGTGACAGAAACCAGAGGTCTAGAAAGTTTAATGCCCCCCTTACATATTTCATAAAATGGTTACAAATACACTGCCCAGTGTTGTTTTATTGTAGTTTGGAAATGTGAAAATGGCTTAAAAACACTTTCATGGTGGAGGCGCACATGTATTGCACTGTAATGTAATATAGTTCCCAAAACACTCTGAATGACTTTGTTTACATCCAACATAGGAATTATAAAAATTTAGAATAATCTGTAAATTTGTCTTCTGTGCATATAATGTCAGGACACTATAAAAAAACAGCTCTAATGAACTAAACATAAAAACATTAACATTTTTGACCACTTATTTTTTTCTGCACCAAATAATAAATATAACAAATTGTATCTAATAAAATTATGTAATCTAATTAATGCCTGAATTTTATCAATTGTTACACCCTTATCAGCTACATTAGCTTCATAGCTTCAGTGCAAATTAAAATTCTGACACCACCTTTATTGCTGTAACCTGTGGTTATGTTTGTGATTAGGAGAAAAAAAAAGATTTAATATATTACCACAAAAGTAAACATATTACAGTATAACCTCAATCTATAAAAAGGAGGCATTTGGAGTGGTTTACAATGATGATAATGTGCTGATATCAATATTTAACAAAATGTAGAATGGGCCCCTAATGGAGCACAACAGACACCAGAACTAAAGAGGGGCAACTCCATTTTTCTCCTTTATTTGTCTTATGGAAATCTTTAAGTACAAATTGATTTTGTACTTCTTTTTTAGAAGAGTAATTTGTGTGGAGAAATCAACACCCCCACCCCTAAAAACACTGGACAGAAAAAAGCAAAGAGGTGGCGGTCGGGGTAATCATTCATTCATCTGTTCTCTTTAACTTTGGTGACTTTGGTCATGTTATGAGGTAGAACAAATCACCAAGAATCACCACTTAGTAGGAGAGATTTAGGCAAGTATCTGTGACTTATTGTGCTAATCAGGGACAAGGCATATTTCTGAAGCTTTGTGCTGATGTAAATTTACATAATGTTATAAAAAATGTAAAAACAAGACATTAAAAAACACACATTCTTGCAAACAACAAAAACTTAATAAAAGGCCATTGAATAAAACGGTTCACGTTATGGTAAATAAGAAATGGTACAGCTACAAGTAGAGTTTTCAAAGGAGTAAGGCCAGAGACTTAACAGTCAGAGGGTTGTAAGTATCTAGAAACAATAGAATTGCATAACAAGGAAATTAATATGGAGCCTACTCACTGTAGTAAATACATATTGTGAAACCCCCTTTAACAGAGAGCATCAGGTCCAAGGCTGATAGCTCTTGCTTGTAGGAGACAACTGCATGGTGTGGTTTTTTATTACTACAGCAGCAAAATTAAACATCGCAGTTATGCTTATGGCTAACTTGTAATGGTTCTAATTAATAACATGATTAACTCTTTGACAAGGAAATCAGGGTCAGCATATGGTCAAGTTTAATTTACACAAACTAAATTAAATTAAAGTCATGCTTGACTATGACTACGGCATAGTCCTCTTTTCAGAGTAGCAACAGCAATGCACATGGGATTTTTTTTGGCAGTCCTCCAGTGACTACCAGCCTCTTATATCATTACATCAGTTGCAAAGAAATCTGCTTAGTAACTTTAATTTCTTTTTGCAACTAAAGTAAACGTTAAAAGCATAATGTTTTCTATCATTAAAAAAAATACTCTTAAAGTCGCTCCAATCCTTTCCAGTGTTTTTGCTACATTCTTTCCAGCAGAAAACTGTAGTCTATGGTGACATAATATAACATTGCCAACAGTCTTGCTATTTTCCCATCAAGTCAAGAATACCTGTGAAACCAACAATAACAGGAATAATCCAGAAATATCCCACAGCAGCTAGCTGCAGGAAAGAAATTTCAGTAGACATAGTCTAAGTAGCCCTTCAGGAAGCACACATATACATACTGTACACACACACACACACACACACACTAGGAATGTAACTAGTCTCTTATGGTTTTTTGTCCTTCTTCCTTTTAACAGTCTTGCCCCCTGTAGTGGTTGTTCTTGTGTGTGTGCGAGGCCGGACCACTACCCGTCCATTTGCACCACAGTGAACTGTGTACTGCTCTGGGCTCAGGGGTTGTCCGTACTCATCCCGCAGCTGTCTCAGGACATCCTGAGAAAGGGCATCAAAACTCTCTGCTGCAGCAGAAAGTGCCTTGGCGGACCGAGACCTCTCACGCAAGAGAGCATCTCGTCGAGCAGCCAGAGCATCCACCTCTCCCTGCAGGCCCAAAATGGCATCCAACTTTCGTTTCCGGCAGTTCTGAGCAGCTAATTTGTTCTTTCCCCTTCTCCGCACATCCCGCAGTAGTGTAATCTCAGACATGGACAGACCTCGTCCTTCCAGCAGCTCCAGGAAGTCCTCCACAGGCATGTTCACAATTTGGGGAGGAGAAAATGGAAGACCCAATGCCTGAAGGCGCCGCCCATCCCGACTCATTTCCTCTGATTCACATTCATCCTCACTTAGCTCTTCTTGTTTTATACCTTTGAGAGGTGGGGCCCAGTTGTGAAGGGTGTTTTCTTCAGACATCTGGAGCGAGTAGGTGTGGTCATGCCAGATGTTCTCACTGAGATTCACTGGCGTCCAGTCAGAGCATGCAGATGAACAGGCCCCGCCCTTATTCGAGAGCGACTCCACTTCACTGCTGTAACCTGTGGCTCCACCCTCGTCTTCGCATAACGAATCAGATGAAAATGAGGTGGACATAGAGGCTGGGCTCCTGGAACTGCTTTCCAAGGATAAACCAGAGTCTGAGTCAAAGTCCTCCAGCCATGGAGAATCTATGCTTCCCTCCATTCTGTTTAGCAGCTGAGGGTCTATGCTACCCAGCCCTTCTAGACCCAACAGATTTATCTGTTCAAACACAGCCTCGTCCAGATAACCCCCCACCCTTGAGTGTGAAGTCTCATTATGAGAGCTATTCCCTGATAAGGAGAACAGAGGGAGCAGCAGAGCACCCGTTGCTCCTGGTGGTGTATCTGAGTGTGACGAGTTAGTTGATTCTAGCCGGAAGAGTGATGCTCCCTGGCGAGACATGGGCTGTGATCCACCTCTTGGCGGATCTGGCCTGTAATCTCCACCACTGGTTACCATTGCATCTTGAAGGCTGGCATTATAGCTAATAGGATTTGGGAGATCTGCATCCAGATCCGAGATATTCTGTGGGACCAACGAGTCAAAATCCTGCAAAATAAGGCAGACGTGCATTAGACAGCATGCAGACAAATATACAAAAAAATTAGGGCTGCCCTCTAGAAGTCGACGAGTCGAATCATCAGTCTGAGACCTTTTAAGTCGGCTAAGACCCTTCAAGTCGACTGGCAACAGTGACCTTTTTTTTTTTCTAAAAAAAAAAAAAAAGCTTACAAAAATGCACAATAACTTTTAAGGATGTAAAAAGACATTTTAATAATAATTAAAAGGGGAATAATAAATATATATTTAAGTTCTAGGTGGGCTATGACGCATGTGTGCTAAAAAATTAAATCCACTTGACAACGTGCGCTGGCGGTTCACTGTTAAAGAAACCTGAAGCTATGAAACACGGGTGAACGATGTCTCAGAAAAAGCCTGGAGTCTGGAGAAGCTTTAGAAGAAGAGAATCCGAACAAATGAAACCTAATTCTACTCGTCATTTAGTCAGACATCGAACACTGCTTTAAACGAGTGAGCCGACTTTCGTTTTAGAGATAACGGCTGTTTGTGTGAAGGAAAACCAGACCGAAGACGTTTGTTTTATTATAATTCCATTTTTATAGAATATAGATATTTATACTTATTCATCTGCAGCTACTATTATTTTTGTATTTAAAGATGAGTACAGTCACTGAATATGCCTGCTGATAAAAGAAATAATGATTTCAGCGCGGGTAATAATACCCTATAAATAATATAAATATTGGCTCATTTGGTTTTATTTAAATCATTTATTTAATTAAAAAGACTATAAGCTATAAGCACTAATGTTAAGCATAAATATGAACTGCTGCCCGGCACTATATCCTGTAATTAAATCGGGCTCCAATTCAGATCGATCAGCACACGCCACGTCTCTTTTAGTCCAGAAATATGTTCATGTGACTCTGCTGACTTTCTAAATGAGGAGGACATCAGATCTGAAACGTATGCAAATTGATTTACTGATTACTAAATAATGTACATGGAGAAAAAAAAAAAAACACGAACAAATAGTCCAGGACGGGCGAATCCGATTCGACTGACAAAACTGTGTCCAACATACAATTTACTTGGTGTTGATGTCAAGATCCAAAGCAAGTAGTATTAAATGATGTAAGGAACTGTTTAAAAATGACCAGGAAAAAACTTTCTTAGATTGTATTAAAAGTTAATAATGTTTTTCTCGTTATAACTGACAAACTTTTCAATGCACAGCAATGCTAAGGATATCGCCTTGGTCATGGGAACACTGCTTTTTCCACTCTTAGAGTGCACAACAGAGCTAAGCAGACTGAGTAGAATATTCAAATGCATTTCCCAAGATTTTAAAAACGATATATGATATGCCTTACTTCAAAAGTACATGTTTTACAAATGAAATACATCATCATAAAAACCTACTCAGGGAAAACTGGAAACATTTTGGAATGTAGCTTTTAATAGGATGTAAGCTGTTAAACCCCAGATGAAATCTTGATCAGTCCACAAAGCTCCTCTGACTAATCACTATTAATTCAAAGATGATTTACTTCCGAATCTTTTAGAATGGTCTATGTACAGTAAGAGATAGAGATATATATACACACACACACACATATATAATTATTATAGATTATAAATCATGATACCACTACGCTATACATAGTGATTGTCTTGCACAAATCTAATTTAACTCGGAAATTATGGATAAATTAGTCAATTAGTAAAACTTGTGGTTTTGTTTGAGTGCTCCAGGACCAGGGCTAAAGGAAAAGTGCTTAGTGCTTCATGTGTCATCAACACTACTTTACATATGTGCTAGCATTCTTAAATCATAGTTCATATTTTTAATAATTTAATTTCAATATTTCTTTGCAAGATACATAAGCACATCATTAGCTCTACAGCTATGAGGAAACAAGAGATAAATATCTGAATATCTGAAGACCAGTCTGCTACAGTCCTCTTATTCTGCAGGCAGCAAATTTTAAGAAATTTACTGTAAAAGCACTTGTTTAAAATCAGGGGTGCCTCTCTAGCCCAGCTACTGGATATCCAACAATGCTGTTTATTTCCACCATATTTAGCTGCCATTTTTAAACCCTCTTTGAGAACCTGGTTAACTTGATAAAGAGTATTATACTATGACCAGGAAGTAAATGCTACATGGTACAAGATGGGGGAATAACTAATTCACTGTTTTATGAAATAAAACATTTGTCACATATTCAGGAGACACGGATACCAGTGTAAAAAGGATTTATTAGTTAACAGCCTGATGTGTGTGTCAACAGATTATGCATGCTTAGGTCACTGTTGTTAAAGTGTTTATGATCCTTATAGTTGTGTAATCAAGTTTGTTTCATATTCACAGACAGGGTTTTGTCTGCAGCACTAGTAAATCCATTAGCAGTTATGTGTTGTACTGGTTCATGTTGTAGCATGGTTAAATAGTACATTGGTGTTACTCTGCTGAACATATTTGTGAACATATATTAAAGGTAGACCCTGACCAAAAAAAATCTGTTAATTATTTGGTGTGCTTTGTCATTGTACTGTATCGTTTTACTTGTATAATGAAGGTCCTGATGATACACGGTACAAATAAAAGTGACCTTTTTTTGTGCTAATAATTCATGCCCATTAATGTGATTATTACATTTAGTGTTGCATTATGTTACAATACATACAGAAATAAGTCTACTTACATGAAAATCTGACAGGAGGTCCTGCCAGCGAGGAGGGAGCTCAAGCCCAGACAAAGGAGGAGACAGAACATTGCTACTGAACAGTCCCTGGAAACACATATTTACACACAATACAGGCAAACAATATTAAAACTTATTCTAAAAATTAACATCAAGCATGTAATGGAATGTAATAAAATGACTTAGCCTACCTCTTGCTCCAGTGTTGAGCTGTGAGTCAGCTGGTTCAGTGGATCAGGGCTGACATATTCATCCTCATCTTTCAAAACTTGCTCCTCTGCCTGACATGCCACCTAAAAAAAAAGTAAAAAAAAAAAAAAAAAAAAGGTTACAAAACTATGAAAGGTTACAAAACTATGAAAACAGATCAACAAATAAGACAGTACTTGTTGGTCCTGTTTCACAACAAAAGAGGCTTGGTGTGGATGTGAAATAAACACCTACTCAAACTTGACAGACAAGCAAACACTAATTTCCATCTTCCTGTGGCTGAAATGAGCCTAGTATCTTTAGAATGAGTGCCCAAGAATTAAACGTCTTTCCTAATTAAACCTAATTCATCAAAAAATCAGAGCACCCATTAAAACATTAACAGCATTAATAAGATTGATATCCTGTTGCAGTACTAAGAATAAGAATGTATAAAATATGATGGACACTAGAAAAACAGGTAAATTTAATTCAATTCAGGTAAAATTACCACAGCTTTCTTGTAGTTGTTCAGCCAAGAGATGTTTCATGTCTAAAGGTAGTTTTTTTTAGTTTTGTTCTGGAGCTAAAGATACAAATCTTATGAGAGTGAGTTCTTCAATCTCAAATTTAAAAATGTTCAAATGTATTACATTAAATTTGGCAAATATATGCTATATGACTAAAAGTAGAGTCCAAATGTCTGTGCTTTTTTCTTTTGTGACATTGTCACCCCCTACAATTACCTCTTGGAGAACCAAAATTGGTTTTCTAGCAAATAGCATCACCCTTAATATTAGGTTTTGTTTATATCAATTTTGATATTAAGTGATTTGTACTTTTCCCAAGTATTTTAAATTGAAATCACCTATTAGTTTTACTCCTAACACTCAAAGGGTATTGTGTTAACAACACTAAGTTTTGTTTCTAACAAACATGTAATTTAACATGTTTCATTTTATTCTTGTAAAGGTAACAACATCTGTATGCCATAATGTTGCTTAAACTTTTCCATTTCAATAATTACCATTTAACTATAGAGGTTTCATAGAAGAATGTCACCCAATATATATCAGCTCCTATGCTAAAGTATTAATCTCCATTGCAGAAACCTTTCACCCCTACTTAAGAGGCAGGAAGCAACATATTGTAGTCAAAGTGGTTAACCAAAAATAATTATTACAGTGGAACAGTTGTATAGATTTGACTAACATACAATCCCGATATTTGATACCGTATTAAACGTTCTTGGGAAAGGAGCACATTTAATCAGCAGTACTACAGTACTTTTATGTCTGTTGGACTCTATGTCTGCTACCCCACACGTTTATTTTCTCAGAACACACTGTATCTGAATGCATGCATGTGTTCCCTCTTTAAGACCCCCATGGCCATAATTCACATTACAGGTGTAATTTCTTACCAACAGCATGGGGCTGTGCACCTAGGGCTGCCTGACAGGTGCAGCACAGGCTGAACCCAAGGTTCATATGGATAATATTACTGTCTCTTTTTTTTTTTAAGACTCAATCAAGAGTTACTTCAACTGACAAGCCACAACTCAAATTTGGAAACTAAAAACTGTCCACTGTTTCTGTAAACTTGGTTATCCTTGGGCTGACTTTTGTGCCAATCCAGCATTTTATTTACAGGAAGAGGCTTCATACATAAGAAAGTGAAAGACATATTTGCATGTTGTGCCTTCTTTGTGAGTTATAAGAAGCGACTCAAACCCGGTAGCTTTGCCCAGCCTCTGCCTGGACTTGATTTAACCGTCCAGAACCCCACAGACACACCATCACATCTTCCTCCCACTCCTACCTTAGAAGCTACGTTCACATTACAAGCCTTATGGTTAACATTCACGTAGACTCAAATCTGTCATTGAAGTGGATGAACCGGGGCCTTAAATGACCTATATGCGTCATTCCCAACCAGTAACGTCACATAAAGACAATATAGTCTGATCAGCTCTCAGCTGAATACTAGCAGATTAAAAACGGTCAGCTGTTTTGCTTTTCCATTGTTTGCTGGCTTTAACATCACATCTAATATATTTGGCTCTGTTATGGTAATGCTAATTGATTGCGCATGCGCAGTGGGGGGAAAAAAAACACCCTCAAAGTTCACGTTCATGTCGCAAGCACACAAATCCGATCTAGGTTCACATAACAGATTCGAGCCACTTCAGCCTGGTAACTTGAACGTAGACAACATAATTTAATATTTGTATGGGAGATTTGGGTCTGCGTGCTTCCAGATTTCAGGTTTGATCAATACTAATGTATTTAGCATTTAAAAAAGCACTTATACGAGCTTTATATCAAACTTGTTTTGCTAATTAATGTACAACCCACAAGTGGCGTGGTCAATCTCTCTCTACAGTAGCCCGTCATAGAGACTGCTAAAATAGCAGGTGGGCTGTCCAGTTAGCTTAAACTGCACACAATGTCAGGCATTGTTCTCAGCTGAGGACAAAACCTCAGCAGAGAATAACAGTGCGAAGTCCACAGCTTTTCAGCTAGCAAACGAACAACAAACAATTTCACGTGTGTGCCTAACTTGGATATCGTTACTAAAAGTTTTGCCTTGTTTAACTGACTAGCCAGCTAGTTAACGTTAGTTGTTAGCTAGCTAGTTAACTTGCCAACCGTCATGTTTCACTTTCGACTGTGCCTGCGGACAAAAAGCGTGCTAGCTATATCTATAAGTAAACCAACATTAATTCGGTGAATTGTTTGATCATTGAACAGTTCTGTGTGTGTGAAATGTAATTTATGACATTATGACAGGTTAACAAAAAGGCTAATAGAGTAATGCATGCTACCTGGTCAGCCTGCTAGGTTAGGTGGCTGGCCCAGCTACCACTAAGCAAAGTTCGTTATCAACTTACAACATTATTATCGTCGGTTCCGTTTCCAGGGTTGTCGCTATTCGATTGTCCTGCGTCCTGGCTCCCGCTGTCCTGTTCTTGTTCGTCCCGCTCCTGGCTACCGGGTACCAGATGCACCAGCCATGCGCTAAGGCGAGTGGGGAAACGGGCCGGAGAACCGAGAGCGCGGACCTCATTTAGCAGCCTCCGGCTCACCAAGTAGTTGTCGATCTCAGGGCATTTGGGGTGCACATGATAACCGTCTGCAGTGTCCCGATAATGGTGAAGCGGAGTCTGTATGAAAGCCGAGCTCGGCCCTCCGTCTGTCTCTATTATTAACGGCGAGACGTATCCGTTCAAGTAGGAATCGACGTCAACGCGAACTCCTATCAAACTAAGTAGGATCGTAAACTGAATCAAACCTTCTGTGAAATATTTCTTCATGTATTGCATTTTTCAAAATCAACTCGACGCCGGGAAAGCCTTCACAAAAAAACACGCGGTCCTCTTTTTGCCGTTAAACAAAGAAAGACCCCAAACAAAAGAGCACGCCGTTGCCTCTCCTGTCAGACAAAGGGAACAGCCCAGGCCGGCGAAAATGTTCACCCTAACACGCTATCACCGGTTCTGGCAACTTCCTGACATGACATCCCGACCTGCCCTGGACTTCACGCAGGACTCGAAAACGCAGAGCGAACCATTTTAACTGTAAATGTACAGTAATTATTCGCGTACCTCTATACTTTTGCTTTCAAATCCTACTATTAATTCATCTAAACTCTCAAACCTCAAGTCACCTTACCGGACCGCGAGGAGGAGACAAATGTTAATTTGCATAATCGCCGTGGGCTTGCGCAGGACTCCCATTGCAACAAGCTACAATTGGTCTGTTTGCGGCATCTGTCATTTTTAGAGCCAATCACAAGACGGCGTGTTGACAACTCATGGTTTGACTATTAACGGACCCAGTAAGATGTTCCGGGAATGGAGCGAAATGATATTGTTCCATGTATAAATATAAAACAATACTCTTTAGAGACCGTTGCTTTAAATATCAAAAGAGACTACAAATAAGGCAAAAATAAATAAATAAAAATTCTGATGTAACATCCGGACACTCCCTCAGTCGTTTGACCTACTAACCCGCTTCACTTCCCTGTAGACCGCAGAGGGGGTAGTGTGCAGGCTTTGTAGCGTTAGCTGTAGCTGTAGCTGATGCAGTTCTGAGTGTTTCTAGCTTTTACGCCAGTTCTGTGATAAGAAAACACCAGAGGTGCAGAGTTATCTAAAACACATGCTTAGTAAAAGGACATCAATAAAATAATGACTCAAATAAATAGAGAAGAGTAAAAAAAAAAGGCAGGTAGATTTCTGAGGTTTCAGATGTTCATACTTCCTATTAGCACTGTAAATATATATGAGTAAATTTCTCTATAATGGTATGTCAAACCACTCTAAATGACTCCGTTCACATCTTAACAATAAAATTCAGTAAATTGGCCCAAAACATTGCCTTTAAAACTGACGTGGACATTCTTAATATGCATACACTGTCCAGCAATAATATACATACAGAGGAATCAATTTGGTAGCCACTATTGTTCTATTCACTGGTAAGTAACTAAACTTTATTTGTATTTGTGCTTTGCAAATAATTAAATAAAAAATATCATAACACACAAAATAATAATAACACACACACACACACACACACACACACACAAGCACACTACCTATGATCACCATTCCAAAAAGCTAGAAATTAAAAGTGGGTCTCTAGGCATTTTTTTCAAGAGGCGAATGCAGACATTTGATATTGAGAGCGAGCCTATTCCATAATTTAAGTGCACACACAGCAAAAGCACCTTTTGCTTCAGTATAGTTCTAGGAACAACAAGAAGTGGCCTAGTACTTGTATGAGAGATATAATATAATATATAGTAACATTATTATTGGAAAAAACAGAGAGGTATGTATCTGTTAAATGTTTTACTTAGGTAAATCTCACTATTTACGTCAGATCTCAGGCTTGGTTTGTGAGGCCATAGCTCTTAGGAACCACTAATCTTACTCCTAAGCTCACTTTAGTCACTTCAGCCTGGTGATTTCCTTGATCAAACACATCTCATTCAGCATATCTATTAAATGGTTTAGAAGATTTCGAGTAGGGCAAGTCAAAAACTGTGCTGGATCTTAGGCCTCCATAACCAAAATGATATAACCCTGGTCTAGCGTTCATAAATTGATGTCCATACAGGCTGAATTCTTTTATGGGCCTTAAGTAGAAGCTAGTAAAAAATTTATTTACACAAATCTAATCTAATTGTCTGCAAACAGAGCATTTGAAATACAAGCATTAAGATGGCATCTACTACTGTATTCAGTCATGTGAGTTAATGTTGTGTTATGATTATTAGTGGCAAACTATCTGTTAGCACAAAGTTTCAGCATTAAACACTGAACCCCAAATGTCTCTTGGCTTACAATAAACGTAAAGAAAAACGTAATTTTTTCAGTCCTGGATGCTTCTGATCTTCGGCCATCAGGAGGCACTGCCTTAAAAACAGATTTATTCTGTGCTGGAAATCACTGCATGGGCTCAGGAACACTTCCAAAAATCATTGTCTGTAAACACAGTTCATCGTGCAATCCACAAATCCAAGCTGTATCATGCAGAGAAGAAGTCATACGTTAACACGATCCAGAAATGCTGTCATCTTCCCTGGGCCAACTCTCATATAAAATATAAAAATATTTTAAATTCTTTTTGTAAACTACAAGAGGTCTCAAGAGGAGAGGGATCGTCCAGCTTGTTATCAGTGCATAGTTCAGAAGTTCAAAGCATTTCTGATTTCTTACACATCTGGAAAGGCACCATAAATGCTAAACAGAACAGCAGAGGTTTCAGAACATATGCTCCCATCCAGACATCGTTTTTGTATTCGTCACTTGCTCATATTTAGCAAGGCTACATCACATACTGTATCCATCACAACAGCATGACCATGGAAAAAAAGTCTGGGTGCTGAACTGGCCTGCCTACAGTCCAGACCTTTTACCAATAGAAAACATTTGGCACATCATGGAATGAAAAATGCAGCAAAGAAGACCTAGGACTGTTGAGTAGCTAAAATTCTACACCAGACAAAAATGAAACAACATTCCTCTCCCTCTATAATTATACACTCCCACTCACTGTCCACTGTATGTAAAGTCAGAGGTGGTCTGTTGCTGCACAGTTGGTGTTGGACAACCTGTAGTCCTACACTGGTGGCCACAGGACGCTGTTGGCAGGATAGTTTTGGTGGACTATTCTCAGTCCAGCATTGACACTGAGATTTGCAAACATTCCAGCAGCTTGACTGCAGTCTGTAATTGTAGAAGTGCATCTATATGTTAAGTAGAGGTGTGCACAAAATGCACAATGTATGTAGATATAAATAGGTGTGCCTAATTAAGTGGCTGGTGGGTCTACAGTGGGGTGCGAAAGTTTGGGCAGCGTTGTTAATTTTCCTGATTTACCTTTATAAAGCATTGATTGTTTGGATAAAAAAATTAAGTTAAATAGATCATATAGGGGACAAACATAGTGATATTTGAGAAGTGAAATGAAGTTTATATGATTTACAGAAAGTGTGCAATAATTGTCTAAACAAAAGTAGGCATGTGCATAAATTTGGGCACCACAAAAAAAAAAACCTTTAGTAGATCCTCCTTTCGCAGAAATAACAGCCTCTAAACGCTTCCTATAGCTTCTAATGAGAGTCTGGATTGTGGATGAAGGTATTTTACACCATTCTTCTTACAAAACATCTCTAGTTCATTTAGGTTTGATGGTTTCCGAGCATGGACAGCTTTCTTTAAGTGACACCACAGATTTTCAATAATATTCAGGTCTGGGGACCGAGATGGCCATTCCAGAACGTTATACTTGTTCCTCTGCATGAATACATTAGTAGATTTTGAGCAGTGTTTAGGGTCGTTGTCTTGTTGGAAGATCCAGCCCCTGTGCAGCTTCAGCTTTGTCACTGATTCCTGGACATTGGTCCCTCAACTTTAACAAGATTCCCTGTACTGGCCACACAGCCCCACAGCATGATGGAACCACCACCAAATTTTACTGTAGGTAGCAGGTGTTTTTCTTGGAGTGCTGTGTTCTTTTTCCTCCATGCATAACGGCCCTTGTTATACCCAAATAACACAGCACCTTATTCCAAAATGAAGCTGGCTTGTCCAATTGTGCTTTAGCATCCCTCAAGCGGCTCTGTTTGTGATGTGGGCGGAGAAAAGGCTTCCTCTGCATCACTCTCCCATACAGCATCTCCTTGTGTAAAGTGCGCCGAATAGTTAAACGATGCACAGTGACTCCATCAGCAGCAAGATCGTGTTGTAGGTCTTTGGTGCTGGTCTGTGACTCTGACTGTTCCAAGATTTTTCTTGGTCTGCCACTTCGAACCTTGACTTGAACTGTGCCTGTGGTCTTCCATTTTCTCACAATGTTTCTCACAGTGGAGACTGAAAGCTGAAATCTCTGAGATAGCTTTCTGTATCCTTCCCCTAAACCATGACGGTGAACAATCTTTGTTTTCAGGTCATTTGAAAGTTGTTTTGAGACTCCAATGCTGCGACTCTTCAGAGAAGATGCAAAGAGGAGAAAAACTTACAATTGCCCCCCTTAAATACCCTTTCTCATACTTGGAGTCACCTGTGTATGGAGGTCAAGGGTCACTGAACTTACCAAACCAAATTTGAGTTCCAATAATTAGTGCTAAAGGTTTTGAAATCAATAAAATGACAACAGTGCCCAAATGTATGCACCTGCCTACTTTTGTTTAACCAGTTATTGCACACTTTCTGTAAATTATATAAACTTCATTTCACTTCTCAAATATCACTGTGTTTGTCCCCTATATGATATATTTAACGAAATTTTTTTATCCAAACAATCAATGCTTTATAAAGGTAAATCAGGAAAATTAACAAGGCTGCCCAAACTTTCGCACCCCACAGTATATGCACTTGAAAGTAAATTTCTTTTTGTGGGTTTCACCTGGTCAACCACATATTGCCTTTGTGTGCTTTGAATAACACATTCTTCATTAAAAAATGGGTCAGATTAGCATCAGCACGCTGAATACACAACCATGCTGTTGTAACAAATCAATGTAGCTTTACAAAGTCATGTTGAAATAAGCATGGGTGTCCATGTTCATCATGTTTCATCGGCATTGTTCATTAGTTTCAGTCTTAACTTGCACTTGCGGATATAACAACAACTGTAAACTGTTTAATGACAATGATTTACACACAGTAAGGTCCAGGTGATCTAAATGCAGTGTTTTAATGCCATCCTGTATGATGATAGATAGGAAGATTTTAGCTGTGGAATTTTAGGTCTTGCCCTTTAAGCACAAAGCTTTCTCTACATTCCCTAAATCTTTTGATTTTATTATGTGAAATACATCAAATCAGTTCAATTGCATATTGAAGAATGTCATTTTTTGAGGTTTTTTTAAATATATACTGATGCATTTTATGGTAAAATGGGGACCATCAACAAATTTTAGTCAAGAAGGGCTAGACTTTTCCTGTATGCTCTGGTGGACTGCATTGCCTGTTTAAAAAGTTTCATGACCTTAAATTGCCTGTGTCCCAAGTTTTTTGGAGTGTGTTGCAAACATTCTTATCAAAATGAGCTTAAATTTACAAAGGAGCTGGTAAAATAAAATCACTGTTTATATTTAAACACAGGTCAAAGTAGATTTATAAATTGCTTTCGGATTTTGTTAATATTTTACCTAAAATGTGAAGTAATGTTCTTTTACAAAAAGTATTTCTAGTAAATATAGGTAGATAGATAATGATTGCAAAAAAAAAAAAAACTACAACAGTGATTGACACTGTCATTTAAAAAAATGCCAATGTTCTCAAACTGGGGGCTGTAGTAGTAGGTAAGGGGGCACATTAATAAGTTGGTAAAAATGGTATAGACTTTACTAAAAGTTGTTTTTATTTAAATGTGCCATTATATGTGCATGTCTCTGATAAAACAAGGTTCCACTCATTTAAATTTAAGTAGAATCAGTAGTTCCAATTTACAGTTTTTTATTAACATTCAGTACATATTTTTGCTGTCGCAAGAAGTATCTATATCTATCTTGTATCTACATTTTTATATACCTATTTTTTTCTACATCATTTAAACATGGCAGTTGTCCTTTAGATTCCATGAACATGAGTGGACAGATAGAAATTTTCCAAAATTGCTTAGACTGAACCACTTTGTATGTTATCTTACAATAATAGTTCAAAATTTGCGCCTTCTCCTGTAAAGCTATTGTTTTGGAGAAAACATGTTTTTCTCTGGACACTAACTTTATATAGGTCTAACTGGTAAAATGGCCAATTAGTGTAAGTACACAGCAGGTGACTCGGCTCTAATAAACTGGAGAATACACATTATTTTTGAATTCAGATATGCATAAAGGTGACAGGTGAACAGTGGATAAGGTAATACAGGGTGAGACTAAATTCAGATTCTATGTGGGTTTTGACTAGTTACTTTTTGGTCCTTTTTAAACTACTACTAGCACGCTAGCCATGAATATTAAAGGCTATCACCATCACTTCTTGATCAAGTCTTTAGATTGCTTATAATTGTGCTTATAATGTTACTAATTCTATTTTTATGATTTTCTCTGTGTATAATTATGTACTGTATTATCAAAAAGCATTTGAGCTTTGTACCTATATACCTGTAATACCTGTAAAATTTCATGTGACTTGATGCAAGTTGTTCAGAATCATTAGACTGCAGATGTTGTACTTATAGTGAATGATTAGGTCTGGATGACACCCATCACTCCATCTGTTCTTAAAAGTATTGGATGATGCGCCATCCTTCCAGAGAACAAAGTTCCTCTGGTCCAGTGCCTAATAACCTTCGGGCTAAGACTTAGAAGAGCATTCTAATTTATTGACAATGCTTTTTTATGGAATTATAAAAACTGTCGCTGAGGTGGTCCCATCAGGGCGTTCAACTTTTGTGCTTTTGGTTAGGGAACATATATAAATACATTATCTGCTTTCAAATATGAGGTTAAAATGGTCCAAATGCTCCAAACGGTTACCTGTTCCTTTGGGAAATACTTTTAAAAAACAGATGCAGTGTCTGGATACATTAGAAAATACAATGTTAAACAACATAAAGAACAGCTACATTTGATGTATAGATTATCTGGAGAACTACTTGAATGAATATTTTCATGACTAAAAATACACATAGATATGCAATATTCTAATGTGCACCAAACTGGATAAAGTGCATGTTAGCAAGCATGTTGAAAGTAAGCTAGACCTTTAATTTCCTCATTGTCATTCCTTTTTATCCAGTACGATCTTAAATATAATTTACTGTTACAGGCTTTTACATCACTCTCAGTTGCAAATCAGACTGTAAGTAGCCCAAAATTAGGGCAGCATTATATGTCTAGGCCTACTAATTCAGTTTTATCAGTTCAATGATAATAAATTTCATCTGCAGTTTCTCTCATGGTTCTAACCACGACTCTCCTGAAAGCCTATATAACCATGTAAGGACGAGGTTCTAACGTGTTGTAGTTACTCAGTAGGGGCATATGCCTTCAGAAAGAAATGTAAAAAGAAGAGAAGATCAATTCAAAGATCAATCGTTTGCAAATCATACATATATCATTAGCATATGTGCACTGTTGATCATATCTGTGATTACTTCTTAAGATTTTATTTTTATTTCAACTGGCCCTTCATCTTTCTGTTGTTGTGGCCATAGCGACATCTGTTGGACGTAGCTCGTCATTACATTCAAATGAGAACTTGAGTTTAATAAGCCCATATTTGGACGTATTTCACCTCATTTCAAACACTGTATAAGTTGTAGGGTGTTTTTTAGGAATATCACTTACCTTTATATAGTCTTAACTGGGCTTTAGGCCTTTTGAGCTTAGAAGGCCTGCTTCATGAAATACCCCCATTGTTTCAAGTTTCAAGTTTCGAGTTTCAGGTTTATTTGTCATTTGCAAAACATGTCAGGACATTTATGCATTGAAATGCTTGTGGTGAGGCTCAGGTTGATACTCTACAGCAGGACAACACTAAATACATACTAAACATATTAAAATAAAGAGATATAAAAGAGTTATATTAAATAAATACAAAATACACAAAATACAGATAGATAGATAGATAGACAGATAGATAGATAGATAGATAGATAGATAGATAGATAGATAGATAGATAGATAGATAGATAGATAGATAGATACTTTATTGATCCCAGAGGGAAATTCAAGGCATCCAGTAGCAGGTATACAAACTATACAGAAGTAACAACAGAAGCAAGATAGATTTGTACAAATAGAGACAATACTATATAAAGTATGAAAGTATAAAAATAGAGTCCTTAGTGTCTGTGTAAAGTGTAAAGTATAGATGGAGGTAATGGTATACCGTTTGCTAAGCAAATTAAGAAGATGGCTGTTGTCAGCCATACAGACAGTGCAAATACGCAGTAATAGAAATAATTATCAGTGCAAAAAGTGTAAACAGTACAGAATGGAGTAGAATAATACAATATAAATAGATGTAGGGCATTTAGGAGGGAGTGTGTGCAGAGATGGGGATGTGTCCATTGGAGGGACCGGAATGAAAGAGTGTCACAGAGTTTTTCATCTGCTGTACTGAGAGGAGTTGAACAGTCTTATGGCCTGAGGGACAAAAGACTTCCTGAGTCTGTCTGTGGAGCAGGACTGGGACAACAGTCTGCCACTGAATGAGCTCCTCTGCCTGATGATCGTGGTGTGCAGAGGATGGTGAACATTGTCCATGATGTTCAGCAGCTTGTTGAGAATATACAAAGACAGAAGCGGTCTGTAGAAATTCTCTGATATGTACATTTATTAGTCAAGGATAGTCTAAGAGAGAGTGGAGCTAAATACAAACCGGATTCCAAAATAGTTGGGACACTAAACAAATTGTGAATAAAAACTGAATGCAATGAATGAACACAAATCACAGATCAAAAGTTTAAACTGAGAGAATGTATCAAAAAAGTTGGGACAAGTAGCAATAAGTGGATGGAAAAAGGAAATTGAGCATATAACGAACAGCTGGAAGACCAATTAACACTAATTAGATCAATTGACAACATGATTGGGTATAAAAAGAGTTTCTCAGAGTGTCAGTGTCTCTCTGAAGCCAAGATGGTAAGAGGATCACCAATTCCACCATTGTTGCGCAGAAAGATAGTGCAGCAATACCAGAATGGTGTTACCCAGCGTAAAATAGCAAAGACTTTTAAGGTATTATCATCAACCGTGCATAACATCATCAAAAGATTCAGAGAATCTGGAACAATCGCTGTGCGTAAGGGTCAAGGCCGTAAAACTCTACTGGATGCTCGTGATCTCCGGGCCCTTAAACGTCACTGTAAGGATGCTCTCTATGGTGCATCTGTAGAAGTTGCTGAGGATGTCAGGAGGCAGACCAAACTTCCTGAGCCTTCGCAGGAAGAAGAGGCGCTGACAGGTCATCGGTGAGGGGTACCCCGAGGAACCTAACACCGCTGACTCGCTCCACTTCAGCTCTATTGATGTATAGAGGTGAGTGACCACCCATCTTCAGGTTCCTGTAGTCCACGATCATCTCCTTAGTTTTGCTGATGTTGAGACTGAGATTGTTGTGGTAGCACCACTCTGACAGGGCGTCTCTGTAGCACCACTCTGACCTCGTCTCTGTAGGCAGTCCATTTAAGGGAAATCAATCAATAAATAATATAATAACAAAAAAACGTTGTCTATAAAACCTGTCTAATGCGTGCCAGTTTTAGAATACTAAAAACATTTATAATAGTTCGGAGAACTTTGTATGTTAACATCACATCGCGTTAATCAGTAAATTAATGTTGTGCATAATGCTAATTTAGCAGAGCTATCAAACTTTCTCCCCCGTATTAGGTTTGTGAGCATTTCATTCCAGACACACGCGGCTGTAAAATCTTTAATGAAGCTAACTCTTTGCCAAAGTGCCATTCTGAGTCTTTACCGTGGAGTGAAATGTCACGGATCTCACAAATGACTCAAATGACTCTTGTCTACCAACAACAGCTGTGTTTGTATTACAAACCAGCAGGCTACAGATGTTTAATGTTTCATGATGATGTTACATTCTCCTCTCTAACGCCACATAGTGAAGTTATTTACTCAAAAAAAAAAACCATTACCTAACTCGACTATAAACGTAGTTAGAACTCGGGAAATATACACGATCGCTCGTTCAATGACCATATCAGAAGAAACAGCAAACTAAAGAGCAATTTACAATTAGCCCACTTTGTGGTAGCATGAGAAACGTGAAACAGAAAACAGCATTCTAGTCCGTTTTACCGAGCCCATTGAGCCCACTGATCCCACAAATACACTTTAAACCTCTTAGACCCTCATAGTATCTTTATTCTAAAGTAGGATTAGAGTTTTATATGCACTGACATGTAAAATAACCCATGTGTCTAAAACAAGGAGAGAGAGAGAGAGAGAGAGAGAGAGAGAGAGAGAGAGAGAGAGAGAGAGAGAGAGAGAGAGAGAGAGAGAGAGAGAGAGAGAAAGAGAGAGAGACAGAGACAGAGAGAGAGGGTGTGAGAAAGAGGCAAAGAGAGAGAAAATAAAGATGTGTCGTAATCTGAAGTATGCATGCTACTTACTCTCTTACTATTAAAGATTCTGAAGTTTGACAGGTAGTTTATGGATGGCTTCAGCTCTGCAGCTCTGTAGGCTGCAGGCAGATTAAAAACAAATGCATCCATGGGCCAGCTCCACCACAGGAGAGAAACCCCCCCTTTAGTTTTGATTGGTCAAATACTGATGACGTAGAACGACACACCAAACGTAAACATGGCGCCAGGTTCTTGCGCTCTGGATAAAGTGTAAAGAGGCCCGTGGTGTTTCTAAGTGTGTAATGACGTTCTCCATAACACCTGCAATAGCACCTGCAGTGTGAAAAGACCCGAGGACTAATTAAAAAACAACAACAACAAAAACAACAACAACAAAAAAAAACACACGAGTCCATCAGCTTTACCGGGTACGGTGGGTATTTCTGGATCGAGTTTCCCGCTAGCAATTCATTTTGTTTACATAATATACCACAGGACGCGAGAGTTCAGTGTGGAAAACTAATATAATGAACACTCGAATAAATGAGAGGATATCTCCACTTTAAGCTTAAGAAATATTCTACAGTACTATAACATTTTCACATAGGTTTTCTGTCTGGCTATTTATAATAAAAACGTCCAAAGCATATTCTAAAATACTGTAATGATAAAGATTGTATTAAAAAAGGAATATAGTAATCCAAAATAAAATATAATGATAACAATAATAATAATTTGTTAAATTAAAAACGTCAATACCCAATTTTTTCAAAAGTATTTTAAAATATGAATTATTAATAATTTCTTAAAATATGAATGTAAATATAGGTTTAATACTAAGACAGATAGATAGAACATTTTATTGTGGTTGTAGGTAATATTTTGCTAGTGGTAATAGTGGAATAGCGGAAGTCGCTACTGTAGTGTAGATTGTATGGTTGCTGTTTAAGTGTGTCAGTTCAGCGGAGCTCTACTCTGCAGAACTTCTTTCCTTCAACTGAACGCTCACTGCCGAGCAGCGTCTTCACCGCTTTGATTGACAAGTCAATCTGGTCCAATCGGAACAGCGCTCAAACAAGGAGGTCGGTCATTCGCTCGACATTGATTTCATCAGAACTGGAATGAGCCAATAGGGACCAGATGAAACCTTCCGCGTGATACGCGCGCGCCGCACGGTGGCGGCAGAAAGAAGTAACCACAGGGTGAAACGGCGCACATAATCAGCTCAGGTTTATTCATGTCTCTCTCTCTCTCTCTCTCTCTCTCTCTCTCTCTCTCTCTCTCTCTCTCTCTCTCTCTCTCTCTCTCTCTCTCTCTCTATCTCGCTCTCTCATTCATTTATTCTATTGAGCAAAGCGGCTCCTTAGTTCGCGTTAACAAACCGCTGCTTTTTAATTACCCCGCGTGAGATATATTAGATTATTAGATTTAGGAGAATTGTCACTCACCTTGTGTACAAACGTAATTTCGAAAATTAAACTTACGCCGATGGCCTTTTGAATTTATTGCCCCCATACAAAAACACATGAACAACATGTTAGTAAAAGACTCCGTATAAGGATGTGCTTGCAAACTTGTTGGTAAATTTGTCTTGTGTTTATGCCGCCAGTAGATGTCGCTGCAGCCCAACATTTTACTTCAGCTGCTGTAAAGTAATTACATATGCGTACGCTATCTAGAAGGTTTATGTATAACATATAAACACACACAGTCTGGCTCATTAAATCAATGTTAAACAGTATCTTTTGCATACTGTGTCATTACATAAAACAATGGTATTCAAAATACTGCCATTAAGGCTTCTCTCTGACTCTCTCTCTCTCTTAGAGGTGATGACAGGAGATCTTTTGGCTTGGATTTAGACTGTGGGGTTTTGATGTGGGCCTGTTCTGATGACCGACTTGATAAGCAGACCTGCCAGCTCAAACTGGCAGGCCCCTCTGTGTAAAAGAAAACAGAAGAGGCGTTTGCAAAAACAGGGAAAACAGCCCTTGCAGCTTAAAAAAACCAAACTCGGTACCAAACGCTGGGTTCAGCGAAGGTACCTCAAATGTAAACAGTGTTCTGGGCTGTACAATGGTATCAGTGAGAGTTTTAGAATTGTGAGAAATGGAAAGTTTAAGTCTTATATGGGCTCAGAGCACAATTCGTCCATTCTCCAATCCTGTACATGTTAATGGTGCACGATTTTTATGGCCGCCTTTTATTGCTGTATTGCCATCTATCATTTTCATCTCCTCAATCAGGAGCTCTCTGAAAGCAGGTTTTTAGAGTAAAAGATGGGTCCCAGAAGTGCTTCCAACTACCTGTGTGTGTGTGTGCAAGCGAGAGAAAAAAGGCAACTGGGTAAGGGGAGCAGTGTGTGTCTATGTGTAACTAGGAGACAAAGTATATGTGTTGTGAGAATCGTGTGGCCTTGTCTTGAGTTACTAATCGATACAGGACCACAGCATCCCTTACTGAGTGCTAATGTGTCTGCTATTGATCAGACAGATAGGAAGAGGAAGAACAGAGTGAAAGAAAAAGAGGAGCGAGAAAGAATCAAAGAACCCTTAAAGAACATGAAAGCAGTGAAGGACAATCAGGAGATACTGAAAACGGATGAAAGAGGAACACTGTGGACTAAGTAGGAGGATGTGTGGAGAGGAAGAAAACTGTAAACAGACAAAAAAGAACACAGATAAAGGATAGAGGAAGTAGCAAGGAAAGGAAAGGTATAGGAGATATGACATGCTCAAAAGAGCCCAATATTAATCATATTACCACAGGTTTGTATAATGTAAAAACTACAGAGCCTTAGGCTACAATACTATTTTACTTTGTTTGATAAGGACAATACAGATAAACATTGTTTTATAAAATGCAATACAAATAATGCAATGAGCGATATTTTTTTAGTTTAAAACATTTCAAAATGAACTTACTTTATCAGCAGGATGTAAATAAATGCATATCATGTTGCAAAGCTATTTATTGAAGTTAGCATGGTAACCAGCTAGAGATGATAGTTAATCACTCTAGCCTCAGATGAAGAAGAGTGGCAAATCTTAGCAAGCACAAACACATTCTAAAGCAAAAGATAAATAAATAATGGCAGCATTGACATTGCTTTCCACCACTGGAGACGCTCTTGACTATCAATGAACCGCTGTTTAGTAACGCTGTTAAGTAAATGAGGGGAGGAGTAAAGGAAGCTGAGGGACTGTATGGAGTATGAATTTGTAAAAATGTGTCTTATTAGATATTGCTCCTTTAAAGAATCATACATAATAATCATAATAATAATATATCATATGCAAGATATGTAGTTTAAAACATTCAAAAATGAACTAGAGTTGTCAAATAAATGTGAAAAAATGATAGATTTGACAATATGTCAACTACTGAAGTTTGCATGCTAACCAGCTAGGCCCAGCCTGTCCTGTTTTGTAATACAACTAGTAAGGTGATAGTCACTGTGTAGTGCTCAGTATGCTATTACTAGAGGGGCAGCCTTATCAAAGTAGAACTGCTTCCATGGAACATTCTAACCTTTTGTCAATCATGTTGAAGGTTCTGCTCCTGGCTATATCATTTGAGGTAGCCAGTGAAAGGATCAGTAGAAGGATCAGATGGCTAAAGCTCATGTTAAGCCCCATTAACATCACCACAACCGCCCCCTCCCGGCATCTGTGGACTGTGCATCTCCTTGATTCATACAAAAGGGGTGAACAGCAAAGGAAACATTTCATATACAAGTTGTCATTGTCTGTACTAAAGAATCATTTGAGGAACCATTTTACTAAAACTGGACTTTTGGACAAAGCAGGATGGCAAACATATTAACTGTAAAATACAATATACACCAACATTTTTAAAATACAGTTTTTACAGATGATTGTATATGAGAAGCTTCTGCAATTCTATGTAAGTTGTGACTGGAAACACGTTAAGCCTTCCAAATAAGACTCATATAAAGCTACTCTCTTCAAAGTAAAGATGCCAAAAAGAAATAGAAACTTGCAACTTATAGGTATCTTGCTACGATAATTACAACAAATTTACATACAACAAAACAGAGTTTTAAGTTCAGTGGTAGGACAAGTCAAAGTATGCTTCTTACACAAAAACATGTGGAAAGCGTAAAGTGGAGACCTTTGTTTTGGGTCAAAGGTCAAGAGCTGTTTTTTGGAGTCCTGGCCTGAGGGACAGGGGGAGGGGTCAGTAATGACTGACAGATGTTTTTGGACTGTGGGTGGGGCCTCTGCTTTATGGGAAATCTCAAGTGTAAGTGGTTTACGAATAAAACACAGCCATACTCTGTCTACCACAAACACACACACACACACACACACATTAGACTGCTGCTTTCTCAAATGTCATCCAGACTGCCTCCGATCATGTCAGTCCTGTTATTTTTTAAACATTCTGATAGGCCGCTGTGTGGTTTTGGTTTTCGGCCCTCCACGTCTACCATGTGTGTGTCCCCACACACGCTTCACAGCCTTTACCCCTGCTCTAGAGCTCCACTCCAAACACACTTGATAAAAGACCTGTAGTTTATTCACTTTTCATCCAACATGTAAACACTCTGTCATGAAGCAACACGCAGGGATCTGTCCCCACATTCAAATGTCCAGATAAAGAAAAAGTATGCAGGCCAGCTCCAGCTAAAACGTTAAACTTGGCCATGGCTCCATGGAAAATCAGAGAGAGAAGAAGGAGAAGGAAACCCCTGGCTTCCTTTTCAAACACCTTCAAATCAACACTTTAAATTTGCCACTCAGCTGCAAATATAGCTGCGAAAAATCTGTGCCAAAGTACACCATCTTAATCTTTATATGCAATCTTAGTTGCTGAGGTTGCTGAAGCTTAAAAAAACGTAGATGGATTAAATAGCTCTTGTGGCCAATTTAGGTGATATTGGGAAAGGTCTGAAATAATATTTTCATGTGGTTTTCATAATGCGCAAGTAACGATTGCAGATCAAAGGTGCTGAACGCTTACTAATGTGCATTTGCGTTTCTTTGTGCTAGACGGCCAACCAGCTTTCTCCTCACTCATTCCACACACAGTCACTTATCTAGACACATATACATTTGTTTTTATGCCGTGTTAGGACAGGGGGGCATACATATGTCCCATATCATCAATGTTAAAACTGTAATTATCCTTTACATTATGTTAACAGTATAAAGTCATGCATTCAATTCCATTAAACATTTTCCTACCACTGCAAAATTACCTTTCCATTGTTATGTGGCACAGATTACTTTAACACAAGAATGAACTTAAAAGTAATAAAATTAGTAATAAAGATTTATATTCAAAATGTGGTGACCAGAACTTGCTGATCAAAAAGCTACTAAATGTGAAATTGCTAAGACGTTATTATGACTTCTTGTTGTCCCCAAATTAGTATAGTATTTTATAGTAAGTGTTTTATATCATTTTAATAGCCTAAACTGTGTAAATTATTATGCAAAGTATTTCTAAATTATTAAAAAGGTTCTAAGCCTTACACCTAACTCTAGCCTCAAAAAGAAGTATTGTTTACTATGTATTTCCAAAATAGTTAGTACATTTTTACATCAATATGTAAAAACCCCTACCCACAGAACATAACATCTCAATCCACTTTCTGCCTCTCTCTCTTTCTCTGTCTTTGTCTCTGTCTCTCTCTCTCTTTCTCTCTCTCTCTCTCTCTCTTTCTCTCTCTCTCTCTCTCTCTCTCTCTCTCTCTCCTTTTGATTTTCTTTCTGTATGGAGTTCATTGAGAGCAGTCTTTCAGTCTTTCACATTCGAGCGGCCTGTGAAAACAGTGGGAGAGGGCTGAAAAGAAGGACAAGAGCACAAAAGAAAGAGAAGAAAGAGAGAAAAGAGGAGTGCGGACAGCAGCTGGAGACGAGGGCCTCCCATTCCCACTCCTGCTGCTCTTCGGCCTGCGCACACACACACGCACATATGCACACACACTTTGGTGAGGATTAACAGGCAGCCAAACTTGCTTTGAGTTAAGCCATGATTCATTTTCACCTATAGGCTCCCCCAGCATGCTCTCTTTTCTTTTTCATCTCTTGCTCTCTCTTTTGTCGCATTTCAAATGTGTACGAGCTCAACGTTCGCTCTTCACAATCACCCCCACCCAATACACACACTACACACACAGTTGAGTACAGTTTATAGTGTGGGGTCAGTCTGCTCTCAGATGATCAGCCATCTGTCATCTCTGTTGTCATGCTGATATGGATCAGTGCCTTTCATTTCTCGCTCATACGATTCTGTTTTTCACACCCACTTTTTTATTCTGGGAGCACACATATGTGTGTGTGCTGGGATGTGAAATAGATGAAAATGGAGCAAATAGATGAAAATTAAATGCCGATTTGCTACACTGATGAGCACACTTACATTAAATCATTTAATTCAGTGTTCTCCAACTGCCAGTGGGTCCTGCAGAATGCTTTCATGTCTCAATTTGATACCTTTAACTGGGGATGGACATAAACGAACAGGTTTTTGTACAATCTACCTTTTTTAATGTTTATACTTTATTTTCATTCATGAGCAATTAATATGGTTGGTGGATGCAAATATATAAAAAAGGAAAATCCCTGTTCTTCTACATTTCTATGCAGCAGGATTATCCAGCAATGAGCTCCTGTATATTTTGGATTCTTTATATGTAACAGAATTAGACTAACTGATTTCTCAGATCTTAATATTTAATTTGCGTTCTAGTACTCAAGTCCAGTCTCGGTCTCAAGAGCAGTCTCAAGACCATAAACTAACACAGAGATTAAAGGAACAGAGAATAATCTTATCATTGTGTTAGTGTTGATTGAGTGTATTTGTGTGTGTGTCTGACTCTGTGTCTGTCTGTGTGTATGTGTGTGTGTCATTCTGACCTGTGTGTGTATCTGACTAATGTTTGCGTGTGTCTGTGTGTGGGTTTGTGTGTGTCTGGGCAGATGGGTGGTGTGTTCAGCTCCAGCATTGATGTCATGGCAGCTGCTGAGTGTTTGACAGACAGATTTCCGCCCTGTGACACAGCAGCCTGTGGTTGGCTGTCACTGTGATTGAAGTCTGAGTGACAACCAATAAGAGGAAGCCAACCACCCCCTCTGAGAGCCCTGCTGACAGACAAACACTCTCCTTTAATCACCTCTTGTTTAATCATCTCAGCTCTTATCATTTTTAATAAAAATCTTCTTTGTAAGTTTAGCTTTAATTCTCTCACTACACTCATAATTGTGGTACAAACTGTCACCTAAATTTACAAGTCTGAAATTTTACTACTATTTTTAATATGAATTTATACAGGTTGTATAGGCATTAAGATGTCACATTTATATAAAAGCTTATGGGAATTTTTTTTTCTTCCTTTAAATCACATTATATGCGATTCAACACAACATTAAGATCAGAAATAGAATACATTTTCTTTCTTAAAGTAATGTATTTCCAAGTAAAAAGGGAAACTTAGTATGTACATGTAGGTCAGACATGATTTATTCTTGAAAATAAAATCATTCTCTTGTGGAAAAGTAAAATAAAATGACATGAAACTCAATTTTGAAGTGCATTGTTGTAGTCTCTGAAGCATTATTATTTGGTTATAACCTAATTTTAATTTTCATAGCTAAAGCAAGCAAAAGGAGACTTTAGGAAAAAAGTAGGTCAGGTTTTTCCATTGTACTAGTGTAACTACTGAATGTGTGTGAGCAAGGAATGGCCTGTGTGCATGCGTATGTTCGTGTCACCCAGCTCAGTGCCCCAGAATGTCACTAAAGAGTAAACAGTGCAAATACGACCAGATAGTTGAGCTACTTCACTCACAGGTTGCCAGCATAAATAAGCTGAAATAACTGAACCAGCCAGGTTCCAAAAGTGAAAATAAGAGTCAAATAAGTGATGAGAAAAAGGTTGTTTGCAGCAGGTCTACTAAACGAAGTTGGAGCAGAGCTGATGATGGATGTTTTCTTTGAATGGTGTGTTTACATGCACTTACTAATCTGATCATTGATTATTTCTGCAGTTATCTGATTATTTACATGGTCATGTAAACAGCATACGAATTCCAATAAAGAGCTGGATTAACGCTCATCAAATATCACTGTATACTGTGCCTGTATATGTGTGCCTGTATACTCTTAGTCTAAATGTTAACACAGCAACTGCGAGATAGCGGTAAAACACTTAAAGAGCGAAGTTACAAGACAATTACAAGCATGATGAAATGAAGAGTTTAAAAGTTCTCTATCTTCTAGATGATTTATGTTCATACTTTCCATTAAATTTGCTCAATCTTAAAAAAGGTCACTCAAAGCCTGACTCGTGTAAAGTTTCTGGTTTTTCATTATCTGTTTATCTGATTACTAAATTTTCCCAGGTCACTACACTTTAGCAGAAAGATAAAGTTTGTTTTTTGCCATAATAAACTGTGCCTAATGTAAAAAAATGTATAGCTGTAATGATGACAAAGGTGTCCCCAAACCTTTGGCAAGCTATGTATGCTTTAAACACATTGTTAAATCCTTATAGATAAGCATGCAATCTGACTGCATTTAGTAACACTGTGTGACCTAAGTGTGTGTGTTGTCTGCCTGGATATATGGTTTAGGATTTCTACCGAGGGTCCAAAGCACTAAAATGTTTTTAGATGTCTGCTTCCTGGAACCACTCATCTCTCTCTCTCCCTCTCTCTCTCTCTCTCTCTTCCTCTTTCACAATGTCTGTGATCAGTTTCCTTGGGTTCTGACTAATCTTTCTGGCAGCCACAATGACTGACAGCTTTGAAAGAGAATACTTCAAATGAGAGAAAGAGAGAGTGAGCAAGAGGGAGAGACAGAATTAAAGAGAGAGGAGGCCAGTACTGAGAAAGTATTGTGTTGTAAACACAAATAAATAATGTCATCAGTCAGTAGCATCAAGAATACATTCCATTTGTGTGTGTTTGAGTCAATGTGTGTGTGTATGCAAGCCTGCGATATGCATCTGTATAACGAACACAAATAACTTTTGCACTGTCCCATCCCCCTATAATCTAAATCACCAATCAGCAGAAGAAGGCCCAGTTTCCCTCTTGCTTCTCTCACATTATTTACAATTCAGAAAAGAGGCCCTGTGTGCTTTATGTGTGTGTCGTGCCATTACCACTGTTAAGTTGGCTCAAAAACATTCAAAAAGTGCACTTAAATTTAAATTCATCAGAAGCTATTTGCTAAGAAAATGTCTGAGTCACCAAGTTTCCACAGGGGTCGCATGCCGGTCTAAGGGAAAAAAAAGAAAGGGGGGAAAAAAAGAAAACGTAATTTTAAGTTTTGTGGCCTTACCTCACTTGCGAAAACACTCTGCAGTTTTTCTTGGAAAGCTTCATGTCCGAGACGCTGGACCACGCATTTTGAGTTTTTTCTCAGATTCTGACCTGATTGGAAATAAAACGTGGGGAAACATGTTTTATTGGGGGTCTTATTTTTCTTTAGATGTAATTATTTCAATCAAAATAATAGAGAAAAGCCAAATGCCCTCTTTATCTTGGCAGAAATCTTCATGGCCAGCTAACTCCAACACAGTCCATGAACACTCCAACACAGAACACAGAGACGAGATTGATTGTTTGATACAGGAAGAACAAACACTAGTAATTTCTGCCGATGACAGCGATATTCTACAAAATGTAATTGTCACTTTGATGGCGCAGACTGTGACGGATCTGCGAAATAACAGCGAAAGTACAGAGCAGGACGTTTGACTGGCTGCCCTGCCTGAGAGCTCAGTGGACAGTGTGGCGGTTGGATGGAATAACATCAGCTGTTCCAACATAGACGAAGGTGTAGTGTAGGATGTCTGTTTGGATTAAAATCGGTTTGAAAATGTAAAGTGGGGATTTCTTTGAAATGGGCCCACATGTCTAAGCGAATCCAGATTTATACTGGCAAATGGAAACCGCACATAATACCTATGTATTCTACTATATCGATGGTCAGACTGGATAATGACATACTAGGTCAGTGTTGCCCAGGCCCAGTCATGGGAACCCCTATGTAGTGCACGTGTTATGAGCTGGACCACACTTATGGTAAATTTCAGTCAGCTCACTCGAGCTCATGAAGAGTTTGAAAATGAGCTGATTAATTGGTCAAAGTGATCCAACAGCTGAGTGAAAAATCCAATTTGCTTACTTCTTACCATTCCTTAGCTTCCTTAGATTTACACTAGTGATACTGGCTAATGAAGCTAAACATTACAGGAAGCTTATTCACCAGCAATTTCCAGCATGCAAACTGTATACTTGAATCATCTTGCCTCAATACCTCAACTACCTCAATGACTTACTAACTTTGATGTCAAATAGATTTGCTTATTTACTGTATGGCTTTGCAAGAGATGCTATACAATAATAAAAAAAACTATATGCCACTGTCATAAACTATGTAAGCATAGTTTATAAACTGTATTTAGGATGACTTAAGATAACATAACACATTTGATCCCAAAGGAAATTGTAGTGTTACAGTACTATACATATTGCACAAGGGACGAGATACATTATTAGAATAGACTAAGAGTTACAGAAGAGCTGTTAACAACAGACAATAGGTTGTTAATTAATAGTACATAGATTATTCAGGATACATAAAGCTGGGGATACAGAAAAGCTATTAACGACAGGCTGCTCCCTGTACAGACTGAAATAATATTTCAAAAGTCAGGGGTGTCAGATCAGATTTTGTACATTGCAATTCAGTAGTTACAATGTTTCAGTTCTTTTTACATTGGACTAATAGTCTAAGTTCAAAACTAAATGCCCATTTGCGACACTTTTGACATTAAACATGCCCTGGCTGCACTTAGCAAAACTACTGCTTTAAGTATAAAGCTATTTAAAAAGGTGCAGAGTGTAGGCGTTTGAGAACTAAAAATCTCTCTATGAATCAAACAGAGACAATAGAATGTAGATGAAAACATTAATCTGTTTGAAAAATTATTGGGACTGTTGAAATATTAACCATGAAAGCTGCATCAAGGATCACTTTGTTGAAAATAGTTTATCAGAATTTATCTGTGATTTCAGCTTAATTTAAAATATATATGTGGCTTTGCATTTCAGACTTCTAGTGTTATTTTCACTCCAAGAGACAGAATGCTCCTATTGTATTATTTGTGATACCCAGCGGGGCACATAAAATGGTCGCTGAATGAACAGACTGTCTTTTAGGAATGGCTGTTTAAAGTGTATGAACTATCATGCACCACTGAAGTATTTGGTTTTATCGGTCAATTGCACACATTTATTCTAGGTTTTAGCCATCTGAACTTTCTGGTTCTTTAATTCTCCCATGTAATAGATTTGTTATTCACTAACTACACAGACTACAATGCAAACTGTTTGGGCTATTCTTGGGTTATAGTAGTGTGTAGTAACAATTTAGGCCCAGCAGTGCTTTGCAGCAGTTAAAGGAGCACTGTGTAACTTTTGCAAAATTATCAAATTGGCGACCTCTCTGGTAGAAATATGCAATTGTACAAAATCTAACATGGGCCATGCTGCGCTCCCCTTCCAAGAGCAGATTAATCTAATGCTGGCAAAGTGGCTTTCTTATTGTAGAATAAGGGCAAATATATGGATTGATTTTCTGATTCACCACAGATAACAGATAGCTAACTAACAGCTGGGTAGCACATGTGTCCATTATTTATGTAAGCCTCCACTTAGTCAGACATCTATTTAGACAATCTTAGCCAAGTATATTTTATATTGGCTGGATTTGTGAAAGGAGACATACGGTAGCACTAGAAATCTGAGAATAAGATCTAGCCTGGTTTATCGAACTATATAGGACAAACTCTTAGGTAAAAAAGACACGGCTAGTAAATAAATCATATGTCAGCTATACATCTACAATAATTTCACAAGTCCAAGTTTCTCAAACATAGGACAAACTTTATAGCCAAAAAGATACTTTTACCAAGTGCTTAACTAATTTAGCCATGTAATCAGCTTACATTAGCTATATTGCAAAACTAACCTCACAAGTTCACATGAAGCCAAATGCCAAATGAAGACACCATTAGCCAAGTAGTAGAATAATTTTAGTGAATTATCTATCATTAGATATATAGCTATATTTCTCAATTACATGAATAAAATTAAATTCCACACCATTAAAAATCTTGTTTTTTTTTATTTTGGTAGTTAGCTAGCTAACAAGGGTAAAACAGCCTTCACCTTTAATAGGAAAGTTGTGACCCTGTCAACTCAGTGTATACACCTGTACTGGGGGAGTGGCCATGAATTTGACTGTGTGAATTAAAAAAGTGTCTCAGGCTATTAAAGCACTCAGGCACCGATCAAGGTGGAATAAGAAAATTTCAGTGGTGGACTGAACTTTACTGAAAGATGTGTATATGTACTTTACTGAAGTATTTCCATTTTGGACATCGTTTTACTTTAACTCCATTACTTCATTTCAAAATCTCTTAAGTTTTACTGCACTACATTATGCAAAATTTGTAGTTCCTTTCGGGTTATTTGCACAAAAACAATTACCACGTAAAAACAAAACAAGCCTATTAATGGAACCAGCTTCCATGGAAATGTCTATTTTAGGCCTGGACTACATCAAGGACCACATGGATTTAGGCAAGTAAAGCAGGATGGGGTTAGAAAATAGATAACACATATTGTTCCTGACTTTGTGGGTAAATAGACCACAATATAGTAATATGCACACATCCACTTGTGACTGGCAAGTGTATTTTTCTGCTTTTATACAAACACAATTTTTTTTTTTGGTAAATTAGTTTTGGCTAGTTTATGTTTATGAGCAGAGAGGTACATATGCCATACAGTAAAGGAAAACTTATTATACTTTGCATGTTTGTAAAAGTTATTTTATACTTCTACCTAAAGGAAACTGTTCCCCTTTAGTGTTCTCTGCTTATGATTTTAATAGACATCAGTGTCAGACTAAATAATGACCTTCTATTAAAAGATTAATGGACTGACTACTAAAGTGTATTCACCTAAAATTAGTTAATTAAGAGTCTTGTTCTAGATAAGATGATAGGAAATTAGAACCATAATAAATACTTATAAATAGGTAAATACTTTAGTACTTTTACTCAAGTGGGAGTCTAAAGGGAGAACGTTTACTTTTACTGAAGTAATATTTTTCACCCCAAGTAAATGGGAGGGTAGAGTCCTTCCTGTGTGGAGTTTGCATGTTTCTGTGCGGCTTTCCTCCCACAGTCCAAAGACATGTAGTCAGGTAAGTTTTAGATACTAAATTGCCCCTAGAGTGTGTGTGTATGTATGTAAGGGCATGTCTGTTCTGTATTGAACTGGTGACCTTCTGTGCAACAAGCACTGGGATAGGCTCCAGCACCCTGCCACGACCCAAGTGGATAAGCAGTGTAGATGAGTAATAATAACACTTCAATCTCCTCTCAGAGAATGTTTGAATTTTGGAACATTGAACATCAACAAATAAAAAGAAAGTTAAGCCAGTCTGGAATGGATCAGTTAGATCCTCAACTGGCAATGAACGTGTTCACTGCTTTATTCTATCTGAAGGTTTTTTTAATAGTTAATAGTTTAACTGTAGTTATAGTTTATGATTACCTGGAGATTACCTACCTATGATTAAGTTGGAGTCCTTGCTCTTTGCAGGACAACTGAGGCCCAACAAAATCATTCAAACAAAATCAAACAAAAACATTATACCATTTTTTTGGTCATTTTTAATTTTGTTTTATTTACGTTTTAGTGGCTGCTTTATTTTAAATACAGGGACACATGATTTTTACCCCCCAAAAAATAATTCTGTTTTTCATTACAGGAATTCATCTCAGGAGTCCATCTGACCCTGAGACCAACACAAGACAGAGTCAAAGTGATGTCGGGATCAAAAAAACACCAAGGCTTTTAATTTAATTTTTATTTCCAGACAGAGACCGGGCTAAAGTGCTCCATCGCTACGTCAGTCTACATTTGTCTCAGACGGTTTGGCATTCAAACAATGGTGCAAGCTTACCTGACAATCTGCCATAAAAATGAGGTGTAAATGAAGACAGGAGGTAAAGTGTTACTTTTGTGAGTGGTACATAGTTTGTTCACTCGCTGAACCTCAGCTCACTACACTGCACTAATGGAGTTTAATTGACCTTCATTGTGTTAAATTGGGCACAATTTGTGCAGGAGCGGTAATCTTTAAGACTTATCACAAACCACAGCTCCCTGGTGACTAGGCAGCTCCACACCCTCTCAGTGACCCAACACACGTTGTTAGACACACATACACACACACACACACACACACACACACACACACACACACACACACACACACACACACACACATAAGACTATGCAAAAGTGCAGAAAAGACTTCAGCTGTTTTCAAAATGTAAAATATTGCACTATATGGCTCATTGTCCCAAACTACCAATGTCAGAGCTGACAACACATTTTATGCATTTATCTGACCTGGCCTTTAAGTTAAAACTGTTTTGCTTAAAATCCCCCTAAATCTTTCCTGAAAGCTTCAGAAGGGACAAAACTTGCCGCTAGCCAGAACAGCAAATACAGCTTTAAGCAGTATTATACACATACAGTCACCTAATTTTTATTGAAGTAAAAATGTTTTTTTTTTTACATCATGCACAAAACAAGATTCTACTACTGCAGCATAATGTAAAGCCTTTTGCAGCTCACTTTAAACTTACAATTTAACATGTTTCATAAATGTAGATAATGTACCACATGTCAAAAATAAAACGTTTTCCAATCTATTTAACTAGTCCATTTTCTAGTTAACTACTCTTAAAAAGGCATCTGTTTGAAAAGCTGCTTGCTACCTTGCTTGTTTAGCCTACAGTATTATAACACACATAGCCTGGCTACGAACAGGCCAATATCCTACATTTGTTATGCATTTTATGACTTTTAAAGACTTTTTAATATGTATTTTAATACATATTACTTGTATTTTAATGTAGAATATTTATTTAAATATTTATATAAATATAAATATATAAAGATAATAATATATAAGGCTGAACAATAAAGCAGAGATAATTTAGGTAAAATGTCATCATTCAGGAAAAATATTAGCTACTATTCTTGCTAACTAGTGAAATTCAATTTTTTTTTTTATTGTATAGCGGTGCTCCTTGCATTATTGACATTTTCTCTGCCACAATCTGTGAAACAAAGTTATTCAGTCACTCTTGATTATAGTATGATTAGGAAAGAAGGGGAAAGTTTTACAGAATAGCTGATTGAATTTGACCTGACGAGAACAGAGAGATGCCACTTTTCAGCATTTTCTTCCCCATCCACTCACAGATGGTAGCCATTACCCAGAATTACCGAACTTCTGATGGAGTAAAGTGGATTGAGCAGTTGCCAAACATATATCAACTTCTCGCACACACACTGAGCCAAACAGTGTCTCTTACACTCAGTTCCCATAAAGCTCAGTTGGATCTCTGGCTTCATTATGGTTAGCGTGATTTAGTTTGTTTTAACTTACTGCAGAAAATATCTGCTGAAGTTGGACTGCTAAATAATGCAAATTGGACACATTTCAGCATAGTTGGACAATGCTCAGTTCTCACACAGGCACACTTTGTTTTCGTTTAATTGTTTGTCAGGATATGGCATCATTCTTTTGTTTCACATGCATTTTATAAACATATTTATCTGTAAGTATCTATGATAACAATTTTCGACTTAACCCTAAAACTAAGCCTAACACTAAAGACCACTAAAGATCAGACATCTGAAACATTGTATGCCTCCAAAAGTGACATCATCACATAATGAGAGGAACTAAACAAACAAACATAGCTTTCAGCAAATGCACAGTACAAAGTCAGAATACTTTAGTTGCTTCTTATGTGTTAAGTCCGTTTGTTTCTGTATTGCCTTCAAAGTTAGAGACTTTTTTTCCTGAAATGTTGGAAACATAAACACATACACCCACCCACACACACATACACACACACACACACACACAAACACAAATGTATACATACGCACTCAAACACATGCACAAAATCTCACACGAATACACACACAGGCACAGATGCAGCAGAAGAGGTTTTGTTATTGTTCTGCAGAGTGGGCTGGACTGAGAGAGGGGGTTTCCTTCCGTTGACTGCAGGGGCCTCGTGTATGATTAAAGAACTGCGGCTGATATAAACAAACAGCAATCAGAAGCAGGAACACACACTCACACACACACAGCATCCACATCAGATGCTCTGATTTCAGAGCCCACAAAACCCAAACACAAAGCGTCTATGTTTAACCATCAAGAACGTTCAGCAGAGGTCACCAGATCTGTACAAACACACACACATACACACCAAGCCTAAAGTCACAAACCTTTTAAACCTTTGATTCTCCAGATTTCTCCATGCTTTCCCAGCACTAAATCCTCATGATAGATTATCGTCATCAAACTGGCACGATCTGCCCATTCTGTCAATCTGCGAGCAATAGAAAGCCACGTTTACCATGTTACAAATATTACACTGAAGTGCCAAGCACTCACTACTCCAATAAGGAGACATGATTCTCCTCAACTCCCACATACACACACACACATACATACATACACACACACACACACACTGGCGTTAGAGATATAAAATGTGGAATGAGTGTAAAAGTTATCAATCATTGTTTTACGTAACATAAGAAACATTTTCCTGCCGACAAATGCATAAAATTAAAAATGCAAGGCTTATCTTTTATAGGTCTATAATATTTTGTATGGAAAAATGACAGCATCAAGAATAAAGTTAATAATACATTATTAAATAATCATGAAATAAACAGAACGTCAAAATACACTCTTAAAATATAGATTTTTTTTAACCAATCACGTTTCAGTTTCCAGTGATTAGGAAATAATTTGTGAGAAGAAACATGTCTTTATGCCTTCCGTATCTCTTAGATCATCATCAGTTCTCTGCCAGGCCTCTTTACTGAAAGAGTAAAATTGCCACTAGATAAAATTTATGTTATTATGTCTGTACAATTACAACATGGAGCATCTCCTACGAGCTTCAGATGTTTGTGTTTATTCTATTGTTAACAACCAAAGAATGCTCACATGAATTGAATACAACTGGAATAGAGATTTACAGAGGTAATCATTATACCAAAATAGGCATCATTATAATAGCTATGGTTTGTCACTGGTGCAAAAGAAGATCTTCTGTAGACGCTTTAGAAATATAATGTAATGGTTCTATGCCTATTCAAGTTTTTTTTCCTCTTGACTACTCAACCATACCAAGAACTAAAAATTAGTTATCATTGATTAAAATACATCAGTAAACCTGCTGAAAACATTTATGAACTATAGAAAATATGTAATACAAGCAACTAACTAAGTTACAGATGTAGCAAAATAAATAAAATGCTGACATTTTAGGACAGAGATATTTGGCTGTTTTTTCTGGCACTGGTGGAAAGTAGTTTTCACACTGACTGTGGAACACAATCAGTTCACCACGCCCCTCACACGTTCTTCAATTTTGCTGAACATTAAATTTTTCTTCTTTTATTTGCACCTATGGTTCTCCCGTCTTCCATCACAAATGCAGAGTGGCAAGGCTGGAGTGGATTAATCGTTAATCTAAATTACTCCCATTTCACCTAAATCACAGCAAATTGCACAAAATTATGGAAAAACTTGCACTTTCCTAATGCATGTGCCCAGAGACTTGACCGCTGAGAAAAAGCAGAACACTTTTGTCTCTTCCTTCCTTTCTTTCTCCATCCGCCTCTTTTTAGAAAACACACATCACTTCAGAATTCTATAACGTTCTGAACACTGAAAGTAATCCAAACGAAATGTGCTGGAATATAAGAACATAATATGTGTGTTCATCGTGCAGATATTACAATTACATTATCGATTAACTAAGTTTTTTAATTAAGTTTTTAATAGTGTTAACCCCTTTTAAAAATGTACACAAACAGTAAAAACATAAATGTTAATATGCAAAGGTTTTGCACATATATACTAATGCATTTATATTATGTCAAATTGGGACAAAATTTACCTTGATTAGCATTACAAATAAATGCAGACAAATTTATATTTTTTATATGTTTAACACATTAACACACACAAATATCAGCTTGAAATATCGATCAAGTGTAAACACAAGTTAAAACCTTTCCAGCAATTATCTGCTAATGCCAATATGATTTAACTACTACTGCACCAGTGATCTTTAGCAGTTTAAACATAACCCTTAACTCATTAGGTAAGAACAATGCCTATGTACAGAAGACCTCTTAAAAGTTTATCCTTATTACATATTGATCTCAGTTCAGTAACTACACAGACCACAATTCCAACTTAACTAAGTCTTAGGTTATAAAAGTGTATAGTACAACTCCTGCGGGTCCTGGCCATTTAAGAGGTAAAATCAGATGGAAGGTTCTATATACACTGTAAAAAGTGTACTCCAATATGTTCCAACAAGCAAATGAATTAGGCTTATTCACCTTACAAACAAGACTTTGATTTAATGATTCTTTTAACCAAAGTAATTTCTTGAGTTGAGTAAAACTTTATTTTTATTTTTTTGCTGTGCTTCTTAGGGGGATAAGAAAATGTTAGATGTGCCCAGAAAGATGAGCACAGCAGTGGATGATTATGACAACAATAGTAAAATTCTAAGTAAAATCAGCACCCACAATACCTCATGTTTCTTAAGCAGTGATCAGGTACTGAGGCAGACAGAAACTGGCAATGCAATGCGTTATGTGCTTTTTATTAACTTGTTTTTCCTGAAACATCTGAAATACTGACAAAAAGCTGCCAGGTGAATACACACACCGTAAGACTCACCCTGCTCTCGTTTTCTCTGTGTGTTGGAGAAAAGGAGGGATTTGTTTCAATTACATTTTTATTGGCACAGAGGGCTGAATGGCAACTGGGGTCTTTCAGAGGGGCTGCCAGAGGAATGGCTGACAGAATAAGAGCGATCCTGTCCCCTTCAATTACACTTCACACACACACACACACACACACACACACACACACACACACACACACACACACACACACACACACACACACACACTGTCTGGAAGCCATTACACAGTGAGTCCCTCTCTTTCGCTTGATGGTTCCCAGCTGAAGCCTGTTTTGTGTTTCAAGTATGTGTGTGTGTGAGAGCACACACAGAGGGGGCTCAATCAGCAACAAGTCCGATTGATTTCAATTCCCTCCCAACACAACTACTGCCATGTTTCAGAGTAAGATCTGACACACACACACATGGGCAGGAAATGAGCAGACACACACAAGCTGGTCCATGTCAGCCGGTTTGGGTTAAAATTAAGACCACGTGGGCTACAGGATTGTGGCAGATTGTACTACATTCAGGTTTTCATTTCATCGTAAGGACATTTAGTTCTCACAAAGTGCTAAATGCACAAAAGAGAAAGAGAGCACATGTTGTTGACAGTGAACGATAGTGACTCCTGACTGAGGCTTGTCCCTTTTTTACTTTTTTCTTGCCCTTCTTTTCTGTAAGTGACTACCCAAGTCCTGGGGAGATGAAGGATGGAGAGGATAAAGAGATGAAAAGCAGGAAAGACAGGAAGATGGAAAAAAGAGAGATCAAAGAGGCCACAATCACAGGAGGAAATCTAAACATCTAAATCAGACTCAACATGCTGCAGAAAACTGATTGCACAAAGAGCATATGTGCCCCATCCACACTTTATAAAAGTATTTGTAGTGACTAAACTGAAACATGCATGGTACCGATCCAAGTCAGATGCCAGGTGCTTATATCCCCGATGATGCTAGATCAGGGTAAATAGAAGAAGCAAAAGGAAAACAAATAAATCTGATCCAATCCTGTAACAAAATCCAGCCAAAAATAGCACACACCAACACTGGCCCTTATTCATCACAAGATGCATGCAAGTTCCTGCAACAATTTCCAGTTTTTTCTATCTCTGTTTATCGATCAAATTTAAATGATTAAATTAACATCTGGTAGAAGTCAGAAACACTTCACACAATGATGTGAATGCAGTAGCAAGGGGTGCTATAACAACAGCCAAGCCTGGCCAAACTTACTTGTTTTGTCTGCATGCTTTCATAACTCTTTCTTGTGTATTTCTAAATACAAAGCACAGCTAATGCAGATGCTACTGCAAAAAGGCGATATCTAAATATAATATTTTAGGAAAACAACCACTCAACTCACTCCATCCAGAAGCACAGCCACTAGACTGCAAGCCACTGAATGCTGTTCGTGTATTGGCTCTTTATGTCTGCATGAATTAGGAGATGATTCATGTTAGTGATATGTAAATGAAGTAGTGGTAGGCTGCTGCTTGATTTCACACACAGAAGCTAATTCATCGTACACACATACACAAGCCTCTGCTCATTTCCACAATGTGCGTGTAAGTTTTGTAAGTCGTAGAAGTAGATCACCCATCATCAAAGGAGGTCAAACATGGGCTCTGTTTTATGCAACTTTGATAAATAAGGGTCACTGTGATCTTTGCTGTGCAATTCTTTCTGTAAAGGTGTCTGAGCATCTGAATTGTCCGAAATGTTCTGCTTTTAGACTGTCATCTTAAGTGGAGTGCTTTATTTAACAGTTGATTACTAAGCTTCTTAGCATTTAATAAAAAAAATTACTGACATCAGAAAAGAAAAAGAGGTATCTTATACAAGCTGAATGTGTTCCTGTGTGCATGGGTGTCGAATGTGCTTGTTTCTGTGGAGTAGGGTGTGTGAGTGTGTCTTAGCTGACAGCTCCGACAGAAGACTTGCTGAAAGGAAGGAAAACCGTTTGCTCCTTTTCATTCATGTCCGTCTGTCTCTCATCAAGCATTCATGCACTGCAGGTGAGGAGATCCTTGTGCAGTGTGATTCAAAGAACTCGCAGAATCTCATAAACACTCTCTCTCCCTCTCTCTCTCTCTCTCTCTCTCTCTCTCTATTGGCTTTCATGGACCCAGACTACTACTGCATTTCAGATTGATTGCTTTGAGAAAGAGAGAGAGAGAGAGAGGGAGAGAGAGAGAAAGAGAGAGAGAGAGAGAGAGAGAGAGAGAGAGAGAGAGAGAGAGAGAGAGAGAGAGAGAGAGAGAGAGAGAGAGAAAGAATTACAGACAGATATACTAAAAGAAAAAGGAGAGGAAAAGAAATGGAAAGCAAGAAAGAAATAAGAGAGACAAACAGAAAATAAGGATAAAAAGAGAGAAAAGCACACTCTCTCTCTTTCTATATATACGAGAAGGCATATACATAGAAATAGATGGACATTATTTGGTCAGAGAATACATCATTACTGAAAAAATGTGATGAAAAAACAAGAAACCAAGGGAACAAGATGAAAGAAAAAGGAAAATGAAGAAATAAGTAAGAAAGAAAGCAGGGGGGCAGTAATGTGGTAAACACAACTAAATTAGATCATCAGTCAGTAACATCAGGAACACATTCCCCCAGTGCATGTTTGAGTTTGTGCGTGTGTGCGTAGATGGATGCTATGTGGTTGTGAGAGAGAGGTCAGATTTATTCTTATAACATTTCTAACACTTCTACTGAAGTTGAGCACACTGAAATATAAATCAGTGTATGTCCATCTTCAATCTTATGTTAAAACATAGTTTCAGCTCAATGCCACATTTAAATGATTAAACATTTTACGATAAATGGACTCACAAATACAAATGGTCCAACATCAAATCAAGATTATAAATGTTTTCCGCTCTTGTGTTAAGATGGTGATGTTATCCTAATGAACACATTGGTATCAGCCGGATCTCAGCAATGAGCTCAGCAGTAGGCAGCAGTAAAGAACAGCACAATGTGTGCTGAATTCAATCAGAAACATTTGTCTTTCTGTTCTCTTGTACGATGACATCAATATTACAAGGGGCCAATTAGCTGCAAGTCCAAACCAGGTGGCCTGTGTGTGCTATTAAGTGTTCTGGGAAGTGTGTCTATGTGAGTTTGTTCATTCTGTGGATCCATTTTCTACATCTGGGTGAAGTGATTTTCCATGTTGGCTAAAATTTAAGAAATAAATAATAAATTATTAACTAAATAATACACTGCCTAAAAAGGACAAAAGCATGTTGGGAATATTTGATCAAAAATATATACTAATTTCCTAGTTGTTAATAATGAATATGTTATGGTATATTAAGATAAAGACTTCGTATAAAGGTACATGTGGGTCTGTAAATGTTTTCTATCACTGAACTACAGTTAGTTACACAGTAATTACAGCTTGTAACTATGCCCATCACGTGACACCTGACCATATGAAAACATAACATAACCTAAGAAGAAAAATGTAATAAGTATGTAACTGCACTAATGCTATTTTAGCAGAAACACTGTTTTTGAAGTAACAACCTTAATATTATAAAAGGAATATTTGCAATTATTTAAAAGAGTAGTGTGTTGATTAGGCAGGATGTGTGTTAATTAGTACAATGTACAGTATGTAATTTGCGATTAGTATGTAATTTAGGTTAGTGAAACTTGTTACCATAATATTGTGCACTGTCCATTAATCCACTTATAACCTGTAAAAGCCAGACTTATTGTAAGGCTTGGGGTTTTAAGGTGAATTCAAAAGATCATAATTCCATAAATATTCCGTCAAAACAAGTCAGTTTGTGGGCTTACAAAACATCTGCAGTATTCCCTTTAAATTAATAATTGTGACCTTTCTTTTTAGTGACAAATGAAATAAAGATCAGCTCTCTGTTACTAAGAATCTAACATTTAAACAAACATAAATAACAGGTGATTTGTTTATTTAATCATTTGTTTAGTATAACAGGTTTATTTGTGTATTAATATAACATTTGGTTTAGAGTTTGTTAATATTAAGTAATACTAAGTCATTATAAATTAGGTAAACTTCTGTGTGGTGGCAAATTCATGTTTAGCAGAAAATCTAAAACAAGACTTAATCAGCTGATGCCATCCTGACCAACTTTCAAGTTTGCTTAGATATGAAGCATTTTAGTCAAATTCAAAAAGACACAGCAAGACTGGATATGATTATCGGATGAACAGAGCGGGGAGACGGAAAGAGACGGCGGGGGGGGGGGGGGGAGAGTGAGAGAGAGAGAGAGAGAGAGAGAGAGAGAGAGAGAGAGAGAGTTGATCTAATCTTGGCTGTTTCCGATAGCATCTACTGTTTCAGCCTGTAGACCCAACACATCATCAGTCATAGCTGTCAGCCACTGAATCCCTCTCTCTATCCTAAAACACACACACACATACGTCTCAGTTCAGTCTCTTAGCTGACCCTGGCATATGAATTGTTTCATATTGTGACATATACAATGCTTCAGTAAATATACAGCACTGTGCAAAAATCAGTGACCACCCATCATTATTTAATTTCCAATCGAAACAGCTAGTAAGTACAAGATATTCATGAAGCTTAATCATCCCAAAGCCCAGCATAATTTCATGTGTTAAGGAATTATTTAAATTTTGAGAAGTCTAACATGCAACTGACTTCAATAAAAACTTGTACTTAATGTCCACAATGACTGGAAATAAAAATAAATTAGGTGTGGTCTGGGACTGTGTACATGTAGAATATTCCACGGTAAACACGTATTTGGAATGTTTCATATTGTTAAGTAGGTTCTGATTGTGACACATGGACTAACTTCCTTGTGTGTTTTGCATTTCTTTATGATTGTATATGAGTGTAATCCTTATATGACAGTGTAAATATGCGAATAAAATGTATATCTTTAGCTGAGTATAATATGAGAATTCTGTAGCCCACTTTTTTCTCATTTGATAACTGTAGATAGATAGATAGACAGTTTCACAATACAGCACAGTAAAACAAAACAAAAACAAATAGGGTTATACAGTATGAAACCAAAGTGGGTAGGTACCAGCTCAGCAATATTATTAACTATTAAACTATAAAGTATACTTTAAAGTATACACAGTACAGTTTGCATATATATAGTTTGTACATATATATATAGTTTGTACATATCGTTTTTGAAGTCATGTCTTTGGTCACAAGCTATTTAAAAGAAGAGTCTTTGAGATATACTAAGAGAGAGGGTTACAGCTAAAGAGTGTGCTTATACTTCAGGGAAAGCACCAAAAGAACAAAAAGACAGCTCAATCACTATGCTAAAAATTGTTTACATTTCTGAATGTTGGTAAAACTAGTACTATGGTAAAACTCAGGTAGATTGTTTACACTTCTGAATGTGCAATGCATATACACACCAGTGCTGGAAGATTTTTAAAGGACATTAAGCCCCTTAGACTTACAGTGTTCTCATTTCTGACACTGTTCTATAAAACTACCAGGTGTCTAACAGGTGTCATTGGCTTATATTATGGATCTTTCCTGTCTGTCTGATCCAATCACCTGTTTTATTTACTGAACCACTGTGTATTACACTCATCATCAAAAGAATAGTTGCTCGTATAGGAACCCCCAAAAGGACTCAACAAACAGGAGTAAAATATGCTTAGTAGATTTGACATTGTAAGACATGCCAATGATTTAAGTTTCACACTCAGCCGAGCATGTGATGCAAGGACCGGCCTTATACCTGTACCTGTCTGACTCAATGAAGACATTGTGGTCAGCTCATGTTTTTACCATAGGTTTTTACGCATCACATGTCCAGAAGGCCTGGTCTCCACCTTCACCCCTATCGCAACATGTGCAGGAACTGTGGGAGAATTTTCAAAGTGCACGGGATGGATTATTGCAGGACATTATTAGGAGCGTCTACAATTCCATGCCAAGACTTATGCATGTGCAGTTCAATAAATATTGCCCATATCAGTCTAAAATTTGCATCATATATTGTTCATATATGTTCATATATTGTTTGCAATCTGACACTTCTTTTTCTGTGCCATTATTTTTTGATGATAAGTGTATATTATTGTTCTCGTGGCAGTAAGGTTTTGTTTGCTCTCAATAATACTAATATTACAATAACTATTATATTTGTCATTTGTTGAACTATTTTCTAACCTCTTCACAAGGTAGCCTGTGTTTTTATAAACCAAAAGTATTTCAATACTTTTATTTCCAATAGTTTTTGTGTTAAATTAGGTATGCTGATGGCATTCCTTGGGATCCAAATCCTTGTTATGGAGCCAAAATTAGCTCTTTACACAAACATTTATGCAATGTTTAATAATAATCAATTTGCATGATTTGTGTTAATACTGTTGCACAGTATTGTTCATTTGGGTTAAAGACAAAGAGTTTGACCTTTAAAACTACTTAATATTCGCATCAACTAATATATAATCTAACCTGATGTGTCACCCACACCATTAGAGGCTCTAATAAACATTAAAGTAGTCTAAATAAATTACTAGAATCTTGAGATTCCAGATGTAAATGATGCATGATATTGATAAAAATGTGTTATTCAACCAAGGAGTCCACTGCAAATGTCCACTTTGAAAACTATGAAACGTCTACCCATCTCATTTACAACCCCCTCAGTTTTACTTTTCAGCACATCTGTCAGCATTGACCTTCTGCGTAGAAGGTTTCAAGTTTAACTTAAAACCAAGATTTATACACTTTCACAAACCCCAAGCATGAGTGGACAATGTGGTCTTGTTAGGCCAAAACATAACTGATAAGACATCTCCTGTGATCAGTTAAGATGTGTTGTGTCTATAAAGGTTTCTTCTTCAGGCTTGCACTGGAGATATGAGGCTAATGTAGGTTAATAATGAACGCCGTTAGCGTTACCATTGTGCAAACTGCATGTCTACATTATAACACATTCGTCTGAAACTGTTTGATGTTCTCATATAACATACTGTTTAGGCACAGCCACACCAGTAAACTATGATACTCAATTTTGTAAGTCTTTAATAAAGTAATATTCAAATAATACCAACAAACAATGAATTTGGGGCAAGTTTAATTACACCAAACATACACTGACCAATGCACTGTAATACACTGCTTTCAAAATCAAAATTGTACTGTATTTTACAAAAGTTCTGGAAAATAGTATAACATGTTATAGTACATTTGTTGACATTCTTCAAATTCAGGATACAATATTATCAAAATGACTATATCAGCGCTGCAGTTTCCACACAAGTCGCGTGGATAGAGATGTTTTGCAGTTCAGAAATGCAGTGAACGTCGTCCCAAAACATTTGTAGATTGGCACACTTGAATAAGGTGAGTTACACATAAAACTGACTTACCACAAACCTCAAACACTGTCATATCCTCCTTCAAGTACAAACACCATTTACAAAAGAGGGCAGTAAAACCAGACTAAAATCCTAGACTGTTACATAACAATTTTGACCCAGTAATACTTACACTGATAATTAAAATGATATTTACATCAAAATTAACAACAACGTAACAACAATGTAACAGACATAACAAATCAACCGTTCCAGACTGTAAAGGGAAAGTAACCTGTCCACAAACATGGCCCATGCCTTGCATGCTTGACACAAAAATGGCCATTACAAAGATGTTGTTTGCTTGAAATTCTGTTAATTTGTATAGCTAGCTGTGTCATATGGTGTCAGAAACCACAATAACAAGTCTACATAGATTTCAATATATAACTAAGCTAGTATTGTAGCTCCAGTGCAAATCCAAAAAAAAAGAACTTTAGACATCAGCTGACAGACAAAAAATTGTGTGAAACTTTTTTGTTCCAAAGTATTACCATAAAAAGCCAGTGTCTATTAGACTTTTCTGTCTTTTTAAAGCACGTATTAACAGTCCAAAGAAGAACAAGACAGTAAAAAGTCTTCAGTAACATTCCATTATATTGTTGAAGTTTTTCCTTTTGCAGCATTTTGAAAGGTTTCATGATGGCTAGTTTGGTTTTATTTTCTTTGAATAATCACCAAGTTTATGGTCTATGATTTATTTGCACATTTTAAGTGGCCTTCAGATGTCAATCAGCACCAGGGTTTTTTCCCAGCATGCTTTTTATTGGTCCCGTTTGTTGGACTCCACCCCTGTTTCAACAGAAAGAGCAGAACTGTTTTCATTGGAGCGTTTGACAGATGCCAAGAGTTGTGACTTGGCTTTTCAACACCTTAACACACTGCAGTGTGTGTTATTCCTGCACTCTCCATCTTTCCTCATACACAAATGCCTTCACAGAAGCACACACACACACGCAGGTGTGGAAAATGCCAAGCAGAATTTCGGTTGAATGCACAGCCCAAACATACAAAATACACAGACACTCCTATGCTTTCAGAAAGCCTTGGTATTTGCTTTAAAAGCCTGGTCACAAAAAATGTGGAACACTGTATCCAAAATCACACCATAGAGGAGATGAGGGGACTTTCCCTTTAGAGTGTCTGTGTGCACTGAAGAATTTGATTTAAATGTGAGCGTCATTTCCACATTTAAAATAATTTAAAATTTATTTTAAAAACTTTAACAAAAATATATTTAATATTGAGGGCTTCATAAAAATGAAAATCAAGAGAAAAGTTTGTGCTTAATGTGCAAATAGGGTTTAAATCTGGACTGACCAGGTCAAAATAATCAGTAAAAACATTTTGCTTTGGGCTTGGCTCATTATTTTGCCTGGGATTGGACAGCTTAAACACTGAACATTGTGTTGATTCACTTAAATATGGCATTTATCTGCAAATATCACAGCACAATTCTTTTTTGTTCATTTCACATACTGGAAAAAATAAAACATAATGAAAAAAATTAAAGCCTGCCTATAAACATTTGAAGTAAAGTGTGAGGTTTCTGAGTGCTGAGGTGCATAAAAATCGCTCTGCTGACTCAATAACCAAATGTTTTCTGGCATTAACATCAGCACAACAGCTGTGCTCTGGGAGCTTAATGGCATAGATTTCTATGGCCATGCAGCTGCATGCAAACCTTAGATAACAAGGTATGGATGGAGTGGTGTAAATAGCCACCCACCACTGTTCAGTGACAAATTACACTTCTCTACCTGGCAGTCTGATGGTCTACTCTGGGTTTGGCGAAGGAGAACGTTACCTGCCTGACTGCACTGTGCCAACTGCAAAGTTAGGTCGAGGAGCGATAATGCTACAAGGTTGTTTTTCAGGGGTTGGCCTAGGCCCCTTAGTTCCAATGAGGGGAAATCTCATTTCATTAACACACCACAATATTTTTGACAATTGTATACTTCCATCTTTGTGGATGAATGGGCAAAATTTCCCACAAACACATTCCAAAGCCTTTCCAAAGGAGTAGAAGCTGTTAGAACTCTAAAGGGGGGGCCAACTCCACATTAATGCTTATGAATTTAGAATGGGATGTCATAAAAGCTTTTGTAGATGTATTGTGTATGTTTTTCAATATTTTGTCCACATAATATCGTATATATTGTATTTATTGAGGACATGTACATCTACTGGTGAGTCCAGTATCATGCTGTGTGAGCTGCTGTACAGTATTGCACTGTTATATTGCATTAAACTGTCCAGTATTTTATTAAGACTGCAATAGGGAATATTGCATATAAGTACAAAATTCTCTTTTTTGTTATTCTTTGGAGTAGGCTTTCTGTCATCAGCTCTACTTACAGGAGTCAAAGTCTCTTGTGCAAAGTTTGTATTCCAGATAAGACATATAATCCTACTGTAGTGGCTGCATAAGGGAGCTTATGGTGATACAGTTAGTTTGCATCTCAATCGACGAGAGTCTAGGCCTTCTCTGTATGTTCCGCTCTGTCAGCTTCTAACACATGCACTCACATACATCCCTTATTTTTACTGGCAGGAAAGCCATGACAGTTATGTTAAAGATGTCTTTGTTGTGGAAAGTCCTGCAGTGTGCCTTCAAAACCACCAAAGTGCCAAAATGTGTGTTTAAGTGTGTTTCTTGTATCCAAGCAACAAACAATCCTTACACACCCCCAACTTCGTTGTCACTAAGACTTTACCTGATGGGTATTCTCTAAGGGGAAATCCAAGGAGTATCCAAGACCAAAGATTTTTCATTCTGCTGACTTCACTCATATTAAATCACCAATGTGTACAATTATACATGTGTGTATTTTATCTGTGTGTGATTGTGTTTTTTGTGTTTAACTATGTGCATGTGTGTGACCACAGTCAGGGTCATGCTTGCTTCCTGGAACCGGTCTGGCTGGAGCGTGTATTCTCAGTTACAGACAGTGGGTTAGAATCTCAGAGAGACGACCATACAAGCATGATGTCATACATACATAACCCCACAGCTGTCAGCACCAATCCACGCTGATCAGACCATCACGCTGTGCACTAGTGTGTAGAAGTAAGAGTGTGTGCGCCAGTGTGTAGAAGTACATATGTGAATGCCAGTGTGTTGAAGTACAAGTGTGAGTTAATGTGTGGGAGCTATAGTGTTTTGAAATATAGTACTTTTGCTATAAATATGATAGGTGTAGGTCCCGGAGTGTAGAAGTACAAATGTGTGCGCCAGTGTGTACAAGTACGAGCGTGTGCACCATTTTTAAAAAGAATATTTTTTATTACTTCTTACTGTGTTTATTTGCATTTGTTTTATTAAGGTATAATGTGTTTACAAGCACAAGCACACTTATTTGTGTTTACTTATAATACTGACAACTAGATGACTACTTTACTAATGGCTAGATTTGTGTATGTGTCATCCCAATACAATCACTATATCCAACATTTGTATGTATGTGTAACATATGCAAAAAAAAGCATGCCAGTATGGTACCATATTTACGGCTTGTCCACATGTATCCACATATTTTTTGAAAATATAGTTTCTGCTCTGCTCCTCTCTGCTTATTTTAGCCTTCAATTCAAAGGAAACATGTTTTCATTCACTGAAAATAGAGATTTTTTATGTTTTACTGTGTGAACTGTGTGACTGCAGCACAAACAAGCAGCACATTTCTTTTGCTCTTTTAAGCTTTTATTTTCTAATACAGATCAGACTGTCATGCCTGCTGATTATCCTCTTATGTCAGATGTCTTCTGGTCTCTCACATTGCTCATTGTGAAGTATTGTCAGTCTGTGTGTACTGAGCGGTTCTCTTGGTGCCTACTCCTGTTTGATACTCTTGTTGTTTGACTTTATTCATATTATCTGGTTACTCTTTTTGTCTTTGCCCTTTTGGTACTTTTGTTGGTCTGGTTGTTTGCCTGGTTTTGACTTTTGAAAAAGGGCTGCATTTATGGATAGGTTACGTATCTCTGTCCCAGTCCAATGGTCATTGTGAGAGGGTAAATCAAGAACTCTGTAAATGTCTATGGGTTTATTGCCATAATCAAAACGACTGGTCTACATACCCTGGGCAGAGGTTGCACAAAAAATTACTCATCAGTTTCACCACGTCTGTCACTATATTTAAATGTATGCTGGGTCATCAACCTCCACTAATGCCACCACTAAGGCCTTTTCAGCCTTCAGATATTCCTTCTGTAGAACACTGCATGAAGCGGAGTGAGGAGGTTTGGGAGGAGGCCCACCAGCTCACTGAAATGGTTCTACAGCGTAATATAAGCATCATTGTGATGCCCACACCTATGTTCCTGGTAATTAAGTATGATTGTCGACCAAGGTTTTCTGAGGGTTGTAGAAAATTATTATCCAAATAAATCCTTTCAAAATTATCAGTAAAGTAGATGATGTTACTTACAAGCTGGAGCTTCCCCCTAGCCACCGTGTCTGTTTGTCCTTTCCTGTCTCCCTGTTAAAACCTGTACTCCCTGGCCCACTGGCCTGCTGGTTCTCCTCTCACCTCCAATCTCCCGGCCTCCATTTCCCATAACCCATCATCCATTGACATCACTGTCATATGTCTGTCTTCTCCCGATCCTGTTCTGTTCTTCAGATCTTCATCTTCTGAATACTAATTACACACGGCCGTTGTTAATCTAGTCTGTTTGTTCAAATACTCCTCTCTCATACTGCTCATTGTGAAGTATTGCCACTGTGCGTACTGAGCGTTTCTCTTTCTGACTACTTTTGTTTGACTTTATTCTGATTCTCTAGTTATTCTTTTGTCTTTGCCCTTTTGCTGATCTGATTGCTTGCCTGGTTTGGACTTCCACTCGTTCCATGTCTGATTACAAATCTGTTCAATAAACAATGCCTTTAGAGAGAAATTTCGAGATGTGGGTATATGTAGAGAGAGATAGGGGTCAACTGAGGTAGAAAGACTGAGAAAGAAACAGAGCGAGAGAGAAAGGGGGGAGAAGGTGTGTATTTTTGCTTTTATTCGGAGTGTATGTATGTGTGAGTTGGGGGGGGGTGTTCCAGTAGGGCCCCTCCAGGCTGAGTGCAGCGGTCATAGTTCATCTCTTGAGAGAAGTCAAAGGTCCCTAAGTCCTCCCACACTTACCCCACCTAAAATGCCCTGTTCACTCAACTTTAACCCTTGTGGCTATGTCGCCGCCAACCACGCCGCAGAAATCTGAGGGAGATCTTTAAGGTTAAAGTTCAGAAGAAAGTGCTGGGTGGAGCCTTTGTCTCTTTCTCTCAACCGTTTTTACTCTCTTGTGCTCTCCGTCCATATCGCTCTCCATTTGTAGTCCTATAGAAGATTACAGAGCCAGTCCAGAAGTTCAAAGGATAACACATGCAGATAAGCATAAACATGCGTAACATGCTCAGCACACAAATAGTAACATGCTGATCCAGTGTAGGTGAACACACCCCTCTGTCATTAAGGGCAATTTTCATAGCTTCCTGCTCCTTCATCAGCCCCTTCCTGTTTGCTCCAGATTGGCGGAAAAACGCCAAGCTCAGGAGTCATCTCATTGGCTAGCGACTGGGGTTTCTAGACGGTAGGCCACACCCCCTGTCTGAGAGGGACTGTCTGTTTGCTCAGCTCTTTGATCCGGAGAGAGGACGGGGTGAAAAATGGTTGCCGAAATGGAGTTGGGTTTGCTGGAGGTTGGAGGGAAGATTGGGGTTAGCCATAAATAACATGTGCTTAATGTTTTTAAAGGCAAAGTCATTCACCGTTTGGATGAAAGACAGCCAGTCTCCCCTTGGAGTCATAACTCTGAGCCCATCTTAAATTAAACACTTAATAAACTGCTGAGAAGTGGTTTTCAGAAGCAGCACACATGAAAATGCAGAGTATGCCATTGTGTAGCCTTTTCACAACCTCACTTCTTCATCACAATATGCTGGAATACATATATATTGAGTTTCTTCTAAAATACTGATATACGATTTATATTATTTCTGATAGTGGCACATTTTTAATAAGCTCATGTAATAGTGCTACTGGTGCTACAGACAGTATCTGGTAATGTTATATGGAACTGTGCAAAAGTTTTAGTTGTTTGAAAATTTAAAATTAAAATGTGGGCAATTAATTACCAGTAAAATCAAAATAAATACAAATATCATTAATACCATAAGCAGTGATTTTTACATATGTCAGTGTGCTGTATTGCCTCCTTACCTCTCCCTAAGGTATTACGTAGGTATTACGTAGTTATCATCAACACCTGAGTTGGTTTGATTTCAACACCATCAACACCAGTGATTTTTTAGTATGTGCAATGTACAATGATTGCGAGCACTGAGCACCTTGTCAGGCTAGGTCACGAGATATCAAATACCTCTTAAATTAAGAAATTTCTACTTCTTGCTATTTTAATGTATTCATGTGGGGGTTTTTTTGGTTTTATTTTATTTGCATTTTTTTATATGGACATATGTTATATGACCCGCCGACACCTCTTTTGCACAATACTGTATTGGCTTAAATAAGATCAACAGGAAATGTGTGCACTATACAAATCAATCTAGAATATATTGTGATTTCTAAGTATTAACTGTAAACTTATTCCTAAAATTGCATGTTAGGTACGCTAATAAAATAATTTGTAATGATACTTTGATAATGATTTTATATAAGTTTATATGATCTCATATAAATCACAATCAATTCTCTTGGGGACAACTGCTGACAAGATTTTACAGCTGATTTAAAGGTACTAGAGATCAATATAGAGGTATGCATACTGACCAACTGTAAGGCGCATTTCCTTATTGGATTATAATATATGCAGATAAGCATTCCATTTGGTCGTTGTTGTTCAGTCAAAAAAGGCCTAGAATTAGTTTTGTACAAGGTATGTTTTTCATGGGGTGTTTTACAGAGGGCTACACTAAGGTACATTTTAGAATGTCCCGGGAGTTTCTGTTATCTGTTTTTGTACATGGCAAAACAGAGCTACAAAGACTTTTGAAGGGTTTGTAACGTGTCCATTTGGCAAAGAAGCTGTTTTGGTTTTATAATGTATTATTGTACTGCCACCTGGTGGACAAGCAGATAAATTGTGATATCAGAAGAGAGAATGAGAAAAACCCAAGAACAAACGCTAATATTAGCACAAATCATTGCATATAAACAAATACTTTGTAAACACATATACAGTGCTTTACACGCCTGACAGACTACTTAAGACTACTACTTAATTTCCAACCAGAATAGTGACATAAGAACAAGTTATAAGTACGATAAGTACAAGTTATTCATTGCTCAGCACCAAAAAAGACACAAACATATGTTTATGTTTAACTACTGTGTATATAACATACTTAGTTCAGTACATATTGTGCCCTCCTCTCATTACAGTTTTCATTCTTTTTCAGCAGTCTTGCCGACATACGTGATTCTATTTTTCCACAACTTCAAAGACCAGTCTTAAAAGTTGGCTGCAATTCTGACTTTAAGACTGACATACTCACAAAGGCCTGATGTTGAGGCCATTGCTCTGAGCAACTTCTTCGATTTGCAATTGTTTGTAGCTGACAGCCTGATAGAAAAAGCTGTAGATTTTTCAGATTCATAGTATGGAGATCTTCCTTTCTCCCAAAGACGAAAACAGTTTATCTGATGGTGATCGTTTTGGTCTAACATCAACACTTGGAAAGGTCTGCTTTTTTTCTAAATTACCGTTGACTTTTTTCTATGTATGAAGATTATTAAATCTCCTGAATATCTGAAAAATAAACAACTAGTGCTGTAAATGACAGGTAGTTTCTGATACTTGTGCAGAGCTGTAAACTGTTATACACTTTTATGTTAACAGTTTTTTTTTTATCAAAAAAATAAAAATCAGGGAACACATGGATCTTTGTACGTCCGTTGTCTTAGATTAAACTCAGCTATGTAAGGCTGACCTTACACAGTTAAGGCAACCAGTTGCATGAACCCATCTTGCAACATCATTTTTTTTGTCACTAATAGTTATAGGACAAAAGGAATCAAAAAACAATGTTACATGCAATACATTATGGTTCCTTGAGATTACCAGTTGCTGTATCATTCATATTATAAAGCCCCCTGTGAGGTAAAATTCATATATTTGCAATATTTTATCATTATTTGTCTTGAACCATATATGCTTTATAACCATCTGTTTATTTCTCTGTTGAGTGCATACTAAACCTTCAAAATGTAACATTTATTAATTATTACATTTATAGTCTGCTCATTCATCCTGCCCAGAAAGCACAACTCCAGACTGTGTCTCAGTCTTTTCTCTGATAATTTTAATAAGTTTGATTCAAAATGAATCAGAGCTCTGTTTAGAATTACCAGGCATCAAGAGAGAAGAAAAGTGATCTTGCTACATAGAACAGTTGGGTGAGGTTTTATTTTCTTGTGACTGATTTTGTAAAACCAGTGGTTTGACAGTATGTTACCTAAAGTGGTCAGGTACAATTATTCTGTTTGTTTTTTTTTCTTTAAATATAATAAATATTAAATTAAATATAAAAAGAATCACCAGCAACATACATTTCATCCCATACACTATGATTATGCACTAGGGTTAAGCTAAATGTTCAGCTGCAAGTCAAAGTCAATTGTAAAATGACGTAAGCACATATACTGAAACAGCTCATGATTCACGACACAAAATAAACTACATAAAAGACATAGTTGTGACTGGGCAGCTGGTTTGTTGGGTCAAAGCCTTCTTGTTCCACTGTTGCAACAGAGACTAGACCAGTGATGTGATAGATCAGTGCCTACCATCTGGTCTGCACCAGCACGCCACAATCCTTTCTTATTACCTTCATGTGTTAATGCTGATAAAAACTCAAAATATTACAGTGATGATAGTGAGTAATGAGAAGACCGGGTTAAATGTGTGGAAATGTTTAGTGGATACTACATAGGACCTTTATAGGACCAGCCTGCCAGTCAAATAACATTAAATTACATTATCAGACATCCACTGGTAAAACATGTAAATATTACAGAAATAATTACAGATGTAACACATTTAAAATTACAGACAATTATTGATAATCACTAAAATATTTCCCAGATAAATGTAATAATGCATTCCAATGGAAAAGCCTTCACATTCTCTTTGAGTATATTCAGTTTACATTCATCTTAATTTAACAGATATGATTTTAAAATCATGTTTTTATTATCTTTTCTTAAAAACAAAAGCAAGAGCAAGAGTGATACAGAAAATGTATGAATCATATTTAGCAGAAAAATAAGTCAGCTATATTTTAATAAATGACTTACAAGCTAAGGGCACTGTAACTGCTTAGTTGCAGTTACTGTTGCACAAGGCAGTAATATCAAGTTCGGAAAGCAAAGGTTCACATGCTTTTGCCACTCACAGATACGTAATAATGGATCATTTTCCTCATAAAATAAATGACCAGGTCTAGGGTTAGCGTTAGAGCAAATTTTTGGGTCCTATTTGTTTAACATGGTTCTCCTTGTCTATTTTTATTACTTTTAAGAAAATCTAAGTATTACTATAGATAACATGAAGTATATAGAGAGCTGTGTCCTTATCTGGATGGCAATAGGTTACCTAGCTTACTGCTCGCAAACGTCCTCTCTCTCGAAACAAGCAGGATGAACTTAGAGCCAGGACTACATCACAACGTGAAAGAAAGGACAGCTGCGCTCTTATATTCACGGAGACCACACACTCCATCTACGAGCCGCGGCCGTGTCGGGGAAGAATTAAGAAGGCCGTTGTGCACGAACGCTCAGGTTGTGCGCAGGCACTGTTCGCCTGATGTGGAGATGTTGTTAGTGAAGTGCAGACCGTTCTATTTACCACGCGAGTTCTCCTCTATCATCATGGCCACTTTTATTCTAGGGCAGTAGAGAGAATGAGCACATTTAAATTTCTTGGAGTAAGCATCATGAAGATCTCACCTGGTCATACAACACAACACAACTGGTCAAAAAGTCACAACAATGACTGCATTTCCTACAAAGACTCAAGACAACGAACATGCCAGCCAGAATTCTGTGGAACTTCTACAGGTGCACAATTGAAAGTATTCTCACCAGCTCCATCATAGCCTGGTTTGGAAACTGTTCCGCCCAGGACCGCAAGTGTCTGCAAAGGGTGGTCAAGATCACAGGAACAGTCCTTTTAACACTAGAGGACATTTACCATTCCAGAGTCCTCAGGAGGGCCAACAAGATCATCAAGGACAAAGCTCATCCACAACAAAACCTCTTCACACTTCTTCCGTCTTGCAGAAGATGCAGGTGCATGAAATCAAGGACCATCAGATTAAGAAATAGTTTCTTCCCCCCGGCCATCAGAGCTCTGAACATCTTACTTCCTCCAGCTACCATTCTACATCATGCTTCTCTGCCACAAGCATCTGACCAGTCCTGAGTAGTCCATGCTCAGTCCTCTGTCCTGCAAGATGACCCTCAGAACAGACTGCAGATTGCTTAACTGCTTAACTTTTTACAGAAAGCTTAACTGCACAGACTGACCAGCAGACCATTACAGACTGCTTAACTGCACAGACTGACCAGCAGACCATTACAGACTGCTTAACTGCACAGACTGACCACCAGACCATTATAGACTACTTAACTGCATAGACTGACCACCAGACCATTACAGACTACTTAACTGCACAGACTGACCACCAGACATTACAGACTGCTTAACTGCACAGACTGACCACCAGACCATTACAGACTGCTTAACTGCACAGACTGACCACCAGACCATTACAGACTGCTTAACTGCACAGTGTTACATGGGGACAGGACGTGGAGACGGGATGCAAATCCAAGTTTTAATGTCAAAACAAACAAGAAGAAACTAAACCAAACAACTCTTGACTAAACAAAACCAAAGAAGCAAAAACCTAAGAAACATTAAACCAGCTTACAAAAATAACTAACATGGGGACAAACAACCAGGAGGGAGGCAACAGACCAGAAAGAATACAAAACCTACGGGCAAGGAGACAAAACGACAGGCATGGAAACAAGACACCGGCAGGGGAGCAAATGCCGAGCAAGAACAAAGGGCTCAACATGGAATATAAAACAACAAGGGCTAACGAGAGACACCTGGGAAGGGGCGGAGCCAGAAACAGGTGAGGGGCCTGACAAGAGGGCGGAGACAGGAGGAGCAAAATACCAAAACAAACCAAAGCACATGGAACGGAGTGACAAACAGCACATGGACATGACAAGACAGAAACAGAAAGCCAGATAAGACAGACAATTATGAACAGGACAGGGCAGGATGTGACACACAATCTGACCACCAGAACATTACAGACTGCTCAACTGCACAGACTGTACTTTTTGCACATACCCTGGTGATTCAGTTCATCACTTATATATAATGACCAGTATTATTCTGTTTATACTACTTGTGTGTATACACTGTGTGTGCGTGATACATGTACACTTTACAAGGATACTTGAATCCATATTTGGCTGCTGTTACACAGTTCTGTACTTTTCAGTAATACTGCATACCATACAAATGTTCTGCTCCTATATCTTTTAGTGTTATATGGCATTTATTCTAAATTTTCTTAATTTATTTACATACATATTGTCGCTGTCCAAAGAAAAACAGGCAACATCTCCAAACTGGCAACTTTACAGGAGAGGCCAAAAACTTAATTAAATTTAAATAGAAGTCAATGGAACCAGAAGTCTTTCCAAGCTGTTTTGGACCATTTCTGTTGGCACATTCTTCATGAATTGTAAATAGCAGCTCATGTGATCAAATGAGGCATAAAAGTAAAAATGAACAAAAATGTAGATACATGCTTTTTTTTTTGGACAGCGACAATATATTTTTCTTCTATCTAGTCTTTCTAGCAGTGTAAGAATTTCATTGTGCAGTGCCACTGCTTGTTTCTCTGTGCATATGATGACAAAACGCTTAAATCTCAAATCTTGAATATTGGCATGTTGGGCATGTTTCAGCTTGTAAAAGTTTAGGGCAAATAATATATATTATATATAATTTTATATATTATATAATAGACCATACACACTAACACAGTTAGAATGCAATCTTATATTACATTACAGTAAAATTACATTAAACCTATTTTGGTCATAAATACCTGTTTGTGAGAGCTTGTGAAAGCCTTTGCAGAATTTGTGTAAAGTTGTGATGGGGTGAAGGCAAACACAACATCCCTCACATGAATGAAGTCTGCTATTATTTAATAATGTATGTACAGTGGGGTGCGAAAGTTTGGGCAGCGTTGTTAATTTTCCTGATTTACCTTTATAAAGCATTAATTGTTTTGGGTCTCCAGAATCTGCTGATATTGATTGGAATCCATACATCCCTCAACTTCAACAAAATTTCCAGTCCCTGTACTGGCCGCACAGCCCCACAGCATGATGGAACCACCACCAAATTTTACTGTAGGTAGCAGGTGTTTTTCTTGAAGTGCTGTGTTCTTTTTCCTCCATGCATAACGGCCCTTGTTATGCCCAAATAACAGAGCACCTTATTCCAAAATAAAGCTGGCTTGTCCAAATGTGCTTTAGCATACCTCAAGCGGCTCTGTTTGTGATGTGGGTGGAGAAAAGGCTTCCTCTGCATCACTCTCCCATACAGCATCTCCTTGTGTAAAGTGCGCCTAATAGTTGAACGATGCACAGTGACTCCATCAGCAGCAAGATCATGTTGTAGGTCTTTGGTGCTGGTCTGTTGGTTGACTCTGACTGTTCTCAACATCCTTCGCTTCTGTTTATTCGAGATTTTTCTTGGTCTGCCACTTCGAGCCTTGACTTGAACTGTGCCTGTGGTCTTCCATTTTCTCACAATGTTTCTCACAGTGGAGACTGAAAGCTGAAATCTCTGAGATAGCTAAACCATGACGGTGAACAATCTTTGTTTTCAGGTTATTTGAAAGTTGTTTTGAGACTCCCATGCTGCGACTCTTCAGAGAAGATGCAAAGAGGAGAAAAACTTACAATTACCCCCCTTAAATACCCTTTCTCATAATTGGAGTCACCTGTGTATGGAGGTCAAGGGTCACTGAACTTACCAAACCAAATTTGATTTCCAATAATTAGTTCTAAAGGTTTTGAAATCAATAAAATGACAACAATGCCCAAATTTATGCACCTGCCTACTTTTGTTTAACCAATTATTGCACACTTTCTGTAAATCATATAAACTTCATTTCACTTCTCAAATATCACTGTGTTTGTCCCCTATATGATATATTTAACAGAATTTTTTAATCCAAACAATCAATGCTTTATAAAGGTAAATCAGGAAAATTAACAAAGCTGCCCAAACTTTCGCACCCCACTGTACTTTGAAAAATCTAAAACACTGAATCACATGTATACTATTTGTATTCTGTATTAATAATAATTCATAACATGCATTCAAAATCTATTCTATGACACAAATGTATTAAATAAAGGAACAGGTGAGTCACTCACAGGTAGCCAGCCCTGCCCACCTCATACTACTCCTACAGAATTCAGGGGCTGATATTCATTTGCCACAAATTGCAATTAAGAAATAACTAATGGGGGAATAAAATGCCAGTCTGTTGACAGGGCTGACTCAATGAACTCTACTGGCCTAAGCAGGGACTTCATTAAATGAAAGGAACATATTCATCTATTCGGGACTGAATGCTGGCAGGTTAATTGGACTGATGGTGTGAATGCCTTTCCCTTTCAGTGAATTTCACCTGTTGATCAAAGGTTATCTACCCTAATTAACTGATTGCTTATTCTGTGTGTATGCATAAAAGTAAAAAGAGAAGAGGGGGAAACAGTCTGTCGTATTCAGCCATACCCACCGTACCAAAACCCCACCAACCCCCTCACCCCCTCTCACCACACACTCCTATTTTTTGCTTCTTTTTACTTTCTATTTTGAAGTATTTGCCATCTCTCCCCAATGGCTGTTACTGCACTGCTACCGTTGTTTCCTTTAGTGCTTGCTTTGTGCTGAACTCTAGGTACTTTAATTAGACTTTTACAGCCTTTGCTGCTTTTGTCAGATATTGTCTTGGGGATACTGGAGCTCAGTTATCATTGGGCAGAAGGCAAGAAACAACTTGGACAGACCGCCAGTCAAACAAAGTGTTGACACATAGACATACACATTTGACACCTAGGGGTCAATTTAGCATTTTCAATTGGCCTGACTGATTGTCTTTGGACTATCGGAGGAAATCAGAGCACCAGTAGGAAACTTACAAAGAGATGGGGAGAACATGCAAAATCCATCCAGAAAAGACCCTGGACCCTAGCCAGGAATCAAGCCCATGCCCTTCTTGCTCTGATGTGTCAGTGCTACCCACTGCAACATCATCTTACCTGGAAATGATTACATAAAATCTAAGGTTTTTAATTTCACCATGGTATTAATTCACTTATTGTTGCATAGATACATAGAACAATGTATATATGTGGAGGAACTGTTTACAGCAGTACACAGTACTATACAATTAAGTAATACAAACAGCTTTTTATATTTTTTCCTAAATTTGCGAAATAGACTGAGAATTATATTTCTGACTAAAAATAAAAATAGACTTTATAATAATCAATCATAACTGACTATAGCCATAATCAGAGCCGTTTAAGGAAAATTCCAACTTTTTTTTATAAAATCTGCATGATTCAGTGGTTGAGGTGTAAAGTCAATTAGAGTGGTTACATGGGAACTATTTAACCTTGATATGTTTAAATACAGAAATTTACTGGCTCACAATTTCTTTACAGTGGCGGTGACAGGAACCAGAGATTACAATATCTAAACACAAATATAGTCATTTTATTTACTATCCAAAACAAGTAAGGTTACACACATCTTCTGAGTTTTTATATATAACTGCTGATGCTGCTGAAATCGTGGTAAATATAAAGAAGTATGTTTCTTTGTGTACTTTGTAGTAATTCTGACTCTTTAATTCTGACACTGACTCTGTACTTCTGGTTTTTCTAGAAGCCACATTTCACGTTAAACCGCTTCAAATGACTTTCTGTACACATGTAATATTTTATGCAGAAATGTCAAAATATTTATGGAAGAGAATGGTTAACCATGCATCAATGCATAATGCACTACAACTTGAGCTTGCGCTGTGTATTGTATTGTACGATTGTGTGATTTATGCATAGGAGCAAACTGTACAATTTGAAAAGGCAAAGAGAAAGTCCATATCTCTCAACATATATTTTAAAATTAATAATATACGTTATATTTTAGGCCAAATGTTAAAACTATCCCAGCGTATCCCAAAACTATTGTAAAAATAAGACATCAGGCAATCTATTTATAGACAATTCATTGTGTATTCATAACTTTCTGTAATGTAAGCATTAACTCTTTGCACGTTTGGTTCATATCACCATCACTGTGAACTGCTTTAATTTTGTATGTCTCAACACACAATGAGACATTTCACATGTAACTTATATGAATAAATTAGGTTGTATCTCAGCCACTGAATTCAATAGAAGTTTATGAACAAAATTGTTAGAACTGCCATTTAAATCAAATCATGATGTCAGATACATGTCAGGCATTTTAAAACCAAAAATGTTCAGAATTACACATTTGACCTTTATCAACACTAACAGTTACTGGTCATTTTAGATTGTAGCCATGGTGAACTATGTCCTATCACCACCAGAACAAATAAATCAGCACAAAGTTACTCCAGGACTGTGCTTACATCACAATCATTGAATTATACAGAAATGTAGAAGAATTAGAAATAGAACAGCCCCACTTCATGTACATAGAGATCCCCTCCAAGGGTAAAACACACGTCTCTTCAGTCTGTCTCCTGTTCCTCGTTGCTACGACTCAATAAGGAATGCAATTAGTGATTGAAGAAAAAGGTTCTGTGTGTTGAGCTTCTGTATTAAGCATGTGCAGTTGATTGAGTCTTCTGAGAGGAATCTATGTGTGGGGGGGACATGTATGTGTGTGTATGTGTGTGTGTGTGTGTGTGTGTGTGTGTGTGTGTGTGTGTGTGTGTGTGTGTGTATGTATAAATACAATGTAGAATGTCCCTGTGGACGGAAGATTGAAAGATGCCTTGCTCCACGCGCTTTCTGACACTAGGCATCCTGAGTAGTTTGCTCCTCCAGGATGTTGGTGCTATCAGGCTCCCACTCACTGGTGACAACGACCCCAACAGAATTACAAACAGAATATTTTCAGAGGTGAGTCCACACAGCTGTATTAATGTTGCTTTGTGCATACTACTATGTGCCTATGCTCAGTTTGGTTTGATGTGAAGCTCCTGCATAGAATAAAATAATTACAAATACAAGATAAAATACACTGCTGATGTCGGAGATGTTGTTTTATAATTTTTTGGAGAGGTTAAAAGACAAAAACTTTTTTCATACTTAGCACTGTTTCATCTTTAGCAATATTCTAAATAACAAATTCTAAGACTCTTCTAAGGTTCGCTGATGGCTTTGGATAGTAACTAATGACTACATGTAATGTAGACAGCATGATCTCTGGTTCCTATCACCACAAGTAAAAAGCAATCTGAATTGGTGAGTATACATTGCACCAGTTCACATCAAACCACTCTGGTTGATTTTGTATACATCTTTATGAATGAGTTGTGCAAAAATGTGATCGCCCATACAAATATGATTACGTCAGAAATAGTGCAAGAAGGCTCTGGCAAATATAGGACAATAGGGAGCAATCATCAAAGAGCAGTGACAGATCTATCTATCTAAAAATCTATAGATTTTTCATTTACATGAATACAAACTGATTCAGAAACATTTCTGAAACATCTAAAACATTTAGAAAATGTTGAGACTGGGACATCAACAATTTCATCAATGCTCAGGACCACCATAGAGGAGGTATTATTTTGGTGCTGGATCATTCATGGTGGTGGTTTGAGTGAATCAGACACAGCAGTGCTGCTGGAGTTTTTAAACATTGTGTCCACTCTATCCTCTATTCGACACTCCTAACTTGTTGGCCACAGGGCACTGTTGGTTGGATCGTTTTAGTTAGTAGACTGTTCTCAGTTCAGCAGTGACACTGATGTTCAAAAACTCCAGCAGCTCTGCTATGTCTGAACCCATCCAACCAGCACAGCATACGAAAATAAAGTACACCACCACTACATTAGTGTCACTCCACTCACACACACTAGAGACCCTCCACTCAATAACACCTGCTCTGTGGTTATCCTATGGATGACATGATGATTGATCGACAGGTTAAGGATGCTCACAAAAGATGCAAATGTATATGGACTGTAGTCTGTAATCATTGGACAACAAAGTGCATTTGTATGTTCCAATGTCTACAGAACAATCAAGACATTCCACGGAGTCTAGAAATGGAGGAGTTCACTTTTAACGTGGTACCAACCAGCGGCAGAACGAGTTCACCCTCCATACTGCGACTGCACCCTATATCAACCAAACCGTCGCACCTGCACGCCAACCTGCCACTCCGCTTCGGCCGGGAAACGTACATTGAACGAACACCCAAATCCTCCATCAACCTTCCACAGAGGTTTGGCCGCTCTCAGGAGGGCGACCTGACCTCCGGGCAGCTGTGCACCGAGTGCCGCCGGGCTGAGTCTCCACCCTCTGCCACATTGCCACAGAGGTTTGGGCGACGGAACATATTTGTTGGTGATCCTTTCCGTGCACTGGCTGTATTCACACGCACCCTTGAATCACCTTTTCCTAGAGACAGGTAGGATAATTGGCTTATGGTTTGAGACCTGATGTAATATTTGAAAGCCACATTAAAAATGTTATATTTTTGGCCATTTAAACACTAAAACCCTGCTAGCTGGTCCAGACTTAAAATTTCCCATTCTCTCGTATCTAACTTTCATAAATACATTATTTATATACTAGATTCACAGCAGTTTCTAAAGAAGAGTTCCTTGTTGTGATGTATGTCTAATAATAAGCATAGCTAGGGAATAATCTTCTTTCTGAAGAGTACCGGTAATTATTAATGTTCCGCTGTTTAAATGAACTACTTTTTTATCTGATCTCTCTCACAGGTCAGAAGACTATGACTACATTCTTGAAACAATACAAGAGGAAGATCAAGCTTTAAAGAGTAAAAAATACTTTGACTTAGACTAGGAAGACTTTAACCATGCTGCCAACAAGGACCTGCAAAATGTGTGCACCACTTTGATTCATTTTCTTACTCTAGGCATGTGTTGAAACGTATTATTTTGTGCTGGTAATCTGTGGTGAGATCAATTGCCTGTGTGAATAAATATTAGTAAATGTTTTTAGGCTGTGCAGCTGTCAGCACCATGACAATTTTGTTTCTTCGTAACACATAAAAACAATAACAACAACAACAATAAATCAGTAAAGAACAAGAAAAATGTAAATAAAAATAAAACTTGTGTAAAGCTTGTCTTTGTTCATAAATGGAGAGAGCAACATTTATAAACATCACTATTGTTTATATGAGGTTCAGAGCTTTTCTCTGTTATACAGCTTTATTATTACATATTATATTACTTAGATTTAAATAGACATAGTTAACAAAGCCTTGATGCAGCTTCCATCATTATGTAATGACAGGCTTAGCTGTAGGTTTACTGAGATGTGTACCATTGTACATAGTCCCTTTAATGCCATATGATCAGCGCTCAGCTTTTAAAGTCATGCACATGTATGCAAACACTTGTTCTCCTGGTCAAATAATGCTTTTCTGATTTGCTGTGGAAAACAAGAAGACATCCTTTACAGAGAACACACATCTGTACAATTTAATGCACAGCTACTGCTGAACTGGCATGTTTAACACACTGGGTAAAAAATGTGGAGTGTGCATTTTTTAGTTAGTTAGTTAGTTTGTTATTTTTCTCCCACATATAAAAAACTGATAATACAGATAAGAGCATTAGCCCAGAAATCATATTCGTCTACCTAGACCTTATCAATATGGGCTAAAATCATACCATGGTATTTTTAGCCTAAATTGTTAAACATAACACATATTTCTGAGGGCAGTTGGGCCCCTTGTGTTTTGTATAGAGAGTTTGAGAAAAGAGAAATGAACAGGAATGGGTTTACTGTTATGCAATTATAACATGTTCTATACTGTCTACTACATGGGGATGACTTTTTTTGCCCCAAGTACTGTGTTATTTTTTAAATTAATCCAATATAATTATTAACATTTACAGAAAACACAAACATTTACAGAAAATGATTTTAAGAACAGTTTGCTGCAAAGGTTGTTTTAGCTTTAAAAAAAATGTAATGAAATTTAATTACATTTTGACGTTTAGCCAGGATGGCAATACTTTAATATACAACTGCAACTTCAGGTAGTGGGAATATCACTATATCATACATTTGTACATTAATTATTAGAAATCTAAGAAAGCAGCCAGTTCACAAATACATGAAATAACCATTATATTTGGCCCACCAGCAGATGGAGATGTTGCAAGAGGTTTGATAAGGCACTGTTCATCTGTGGCAAGGGCTGTTCTTAGATGAGGCAAAGAAAAAAACACAGTTCTGCTACCTAGTTCTCATTCTGAATTCCAACAAAAGAATTTCTGTTCTAGCAGTGCTAAACATTGGTCTTTGTTCTGTTTTGTTCCTTTTTGAAGGACTACGGCTGGGATCATATTCACAACAGACAGCGATAGTGGCAGTTCATTTTTTTGCTCCATGCAAAAGAGATCAGCTCTGCACTGAGAGCAAACCGACAGCTGACAAATCTAAATTTGTAAGAAAGCTTCTGCTATATTTAGTCATGTATGTAAACAAAGTAATTCAAATTTTGTAAAATGAACAACCCCCCTTGACCATTTACAGATATGTTAAAGACGTTGCTTTTACAGCAATTAAGCAAGACAATTTTGCTTTCACAGCTCCCATATAGTTTTTAAGGCCAGTATATGGAAAAGCACTCAGTTCTGATGTGCTGCCCTGCTTTGTGCCTCATTCAACAGCACTCTGGACTGAACATTCTTTATAACCTGTGTTGAATGAGTGTAGATAAACTGCTGTAAGTTTAATGGGTAGATATATGGAAGTGATGTAGGTTTTGTGACATCATAAAAACAGGTTAAAATTATTTAAACCTTTTAAGTGCAAAACAGTTTGATTTGGCAGCTTAGTTTGTTAGTTTGTTATGTACTGTAATCTGTAAAATACCACTGTTGCAAAATATATGTCACTACAGCACAGCATTTTAAAACAATTTGTCATTTTAAAAAAACAGAGTATGTGTAAATATTAATATATATATATATATATATATATATATATATATGTGTGTGTGTGTGTGTGTGTGTGTGTGTGTATGTTATTAACATATATGTGTTATTTTTACTTGATTTACATCCAAAAATAATGAGGAGAGCTGAATATGTGACTATATAAACTGGAGGTGAAAAATGGCAATGAATTTGTAAAAAATCTTATTTCAGTTAGCATTAGCACTGTTCTTCCACAGTATACACAGTATACACCCTCGCAGAGGGGTTGGGGGTCAGTTGTGCAGAGAGTGTCAGTGATTATATCCATACAAACTGACATTTATTTGACATGGGGCATGACTACGCTGTATTTACATCAGTGACTTAGCCCTTGTTTTATATGGTTTTACAGCCTGTCCTCCAGATTCAAGAGTGTATGGAACAACAGAGATTACAACGATTTGGCAGCTCAAACTAAAAAAATGACAATGCCTTATCTAACAGATGCTTAACTGCATGTATAATTACCAGGCAATTATAAAATAAATATATTGTTATCTGATTGTATACCCATAAAACAACAACCTGCATATTATGTTATTTTGTGTCTCTCTGTCACTTTCTACCAGTTTCTACCTCTGGTGCCTCTTCTGTTGCTCGTGTGGTCATTTCCTGTCCTCTTAGCTGCTTTTTGTTAGATTCTTCTGCAACCTCTTCCACCCTCTGTTGTTACAATATTTATTTAGTTAAACTTAAAATGGAAATACCATTAACCAAAAATGAACTCCATCTGTAACTGCCCTGGCCACAGATAAATATATCTGTATGAGCCTGGGCACTTTATTTGATTTACCTATCTTGTATTTACATGCCTTGTTCATTTTATCAGCTAAGCTAACCATATATGAGCACTGTAGTTCTAGAATTACAGACTGTAGTCCATTTGTTATCTGCATTTTCCACTTTTAATTTGCTAAGTAGTAGAATGAAACCTAGTTAGCCAGCCAAATGCCAGTGCCAAAATAATGCCAGTGTTTCCATTCCATTCGGTGCCTTCCATTTAAGGTGGAACGAAAAATTTGAGAATTGTACTTCAGGCAAGTAAATCAAGCGAACTAACACCACCAGCTAGTATGCACCACAGTATTTATTTCATGAAAACAACAAATAAGGTGGTGTCATAGTGGTGGATTAACAATATTGGGCAGGCCCTTTATAGGTAGAATTATAATGTTAATTTCAAACATTGACATAAGATAGCCTAACTGTTACCTAGCTGTATATTGCTAACAAGTCTATACCATTAACTTTTCTATGTCCATGTCCAAAGTTAATCAAGGGTGATTAGCCAATGACTCTGAGAGTCGTGGTGGAGTGTTGATTCCAAAACAGTTAAATCTTCAATTTTTGAATTTGGACTAGACTCCTGGTCAATGACTCTAAAAATCTAAATGTTTGAAGTCTACTCTTTAACTCAACGTGGTTTTTCACAGAATTCGATGATGCAGCTGGGTGAGCTCCTTTTTGCTAGCTTCTTATTAATTCTTCAGTTTCATCTTAAATGGTGCTGCAGTTAAATTCTCTGAAAAGTGTAATAAGAATCTGGAAAATGTGTGAACTTAAATTCTGATTAGTAATAACCTCAGTCTCAGTGTGATTTAGGAATTTACTTTAAACATTCAAACATGTTTTGATATAAAAAAAATAAAAGTCGAGGATTCCAGAAAACCAAAAGTCTAGTCAAGTTAACATTTATTTATATAGCACCTTCTACAAAAGATGTCCTCACCAAGCAGCTTTACAAAGAATCTGGTGTCCAAGCCCCCAGTGACCAAGCCCAAATGTACAGGTAGGTTTTAAACCTGGACTTAAAGATTGAGTCCCAAACACTGACCGGTAGGTTATTCCATAACAGATAAGACTGGGCTGATATTGTCAAACTTTCTAGTTCTTTTAAGGACACTAGCTGCAGTGTTTTGGACTATCTGAAGTTTGTTAAGGCTTTTGCTCGAACAACCAGAAAACAGGGCATTACAATAATCCAACCTTGAAGTAATAAAGGCATGAACTAGCTTTCTCCATCCTGTAGGGACAGTGCATTTCTTAGTTTCTCAATATTGCATAGGTGTAGAATAGCTATTCTAGTAATATTAGTAATATGCTCATTGAAAGCCAGATCAGGATCGATTGTGACAACAAGACTTTATACAGAGATACCTAAAGCTTTTAGGATTAGGTGATAACACAGACAGCTTGTTTCTAACAGTTTTGGGACCAAGAAGAGGAACTTCTGTATTGTCTGAGTTAAGTAGAAGGAAGTTACTTCACATCCAGTCTTTTATGTCTTCTACACAGTCCTCTATCTTATTAAGTTGTATCGTTTAGTTTAGCTGAACTATACAATTGTTTGTCGTCGGCATAGCAGTGGTAATTGATGTTATGTTATTATGGTACCGAGTGGTAACACATATGAGGTAAATAATATAGGTCCTAAGACGGAGCCCTGTGGAACACCAAACTTTACTTTTGTTTGAGTGGATGATTCACTGTTTATGTTCACAAATTGATAGTGGTCACTTAAGTAAGATCTGAACCATGAAAGAGCTTTTCCTGTTACTGTAAGGTTTTCTAGCCTATCTAGTAGGATGGAGTGGTCTGGGGGGTCCAGTTGACGTTTAGGTGGCATGGAATATGAAAAGAATGTAAATGGGGTTGGGGTATGAGAAAAAGAGAGATCTAAAATGAAGGCTGATGTTTTCTATATGATAGACACAAGATGATAAACATAGCAGTATCTTTAAATGAGGTAGCATACTATCACTACTTGTCTGTTTATGTTCAAGCCATATGCCATCTATTATGGCTTTTTTTTAAAACCCAGGCCTCATTACCAACCCCCTCTCTGAGGGACTACTTTACTATTTTAATAATTGTGAGTTACAATTTGTTTATTATCACGTGTGGCTTTCTGTGGTCTTGATATTGCTTAAATATAAAGCTGGAAGTCTTTAAATGAATTATTATAATGTAAAATTCAGGTCAGTATTCACTGGAGTTTTTTCAGATCACATCATATGTAATTTTTTCATATTATGATCACATGCACCGACTTGATGTCCCCTTACCTCACAGTTCACCAACTAACCTATGAGGTTCTTCTAAAGCCGCTTATTTAATGTAGTCAAATGAAGCTAAATAAAAATATGAAAATAAATAAGAACCTAAAATTAAACATGTAGATACATTTAAAGAGAAGCTGGGTCATTAGGTCAAGTAGTTGAACTCTAAATGTTCTCTAAGAGCTCTGTCCGTTGCTGAAGTCTGTCTGGCTATAAGCATCGACTCTCTGCTGCTGACCAAGGACCCTCCACCTGTAATAAAGGAAACAGGAGGTTGCGGCAGCTGCCGAAATGCCAAAGGCTCAAAGCCATTTACGCTCTGGTTGTCTGACAGTCTGTTTTAGAGCTCGAGTGTGATCATTATAACATGCAGCAAGTTTTTTCTGCCGAATTCTTTTACGTTTTAATGGAGCCACCTTATTAAAAGTAGAGTGAAAAGTGTCTCCAAGCATTAGGTAAGAATGTCTACATCAGTGGGTTTAGACAGACAGCTAATAGAATTTGATAGATCTGGAAGGTTTTCGATAAAGCTGCGAGGTGTAGAGAATGTCATAATATGCTTAATACAATATTGTGTGGATATACCTATAATATGACTAAAGCTGATTTCGTATGAGATTAGATCTGAGACTGCTGTGGTCTGAGGAAGTATAGTTAGATTGTCTATGTTTACTCTGAAGGTTAAAATTAAATCCAGAGCATCACTATAGTAGTAAGTTGGTCCCATTATATTCTGAGTGATACTAAATGAGTCTAAGATTGATAAAAATGCCTTACTTAGTGGGTCCTGTGGTTTGTCTAGGTGGATATTAAAATCTCCAACAATTATTATTTTATTTGATGTAAGAAGAACTGCATTTGTTTTATTTACATTTTTCATAATATCCTAAAATGTTAATAATGTTTTTTATTTGGGTTTTAAATTCCAACATATTGGAAGTTACAGACCATGCAAATTTGCATATGTGCATACTGTGACCTATGGGTCAGGATGCATTTCTTAAGATTTTTAAGGAATCCTTTCTCATCATGCTCTATCTATCATTATCATGCCAGAGTATAGCGGGGTATGATTTAAGTTTCCAAATCCAATTACAAACATTTTGCTCAGTAGGTGAAATGCAAACAAAACCAAAAAGTAATATAATCTATTTTTTTTTATTTTACATTAGATCGCTACCTGTATTTAACAAAATCTGGACCAGGCAAAATGGATAATGTTTTACTTCAGTGTCAGTGTTCATCCAGGAATGGACGAGTCCTGTGTCAGTGGGGATTATTCAAAGCTAACAATGTTGCCAAAAATACAATTGGAAAAATTTCCAGCAGTTTAAAAATAATGTAAGCAAGGTACTTCAGGTATTTCAATATCTATCTTACACAACACCGACAAAAGTTTCCAGGAATCCAGAAAAAAATAGGAAATGGGCATAAAATACACAATTCTTGCATTACAAACTTCAGTGATTGATTAGTTTACATGGATTCAGGAATACTTTGAAAATCTGTTTTCAATAAGCACTGTTTGTCACTGGATCCAAAAATGCATGTTAAGGCTATCTTATGCATAGCAGTCTCATGTCAACAATTTCTGCAAACATCATGAACATCTCTGGGCTCAAACTTTTCTAAAATGGATTGATGTTTAGTGGGAACGTGTGTTGTGGTCTGATGAGTCAACCTCGCAAAAAGCCAATTGTTTATTGAAATAATGAGGGTTGTGTTCTCTGGGCTAAAGAAATACAGGAGCATCTAGATTGTTACCAGCATACAGTTCAAAAACCTGGCTCTGTCATAACATAACATTAATGGTGAACACATTTTGGAGCTGTTTATACTGGCTTTCAAAGGTCATCTTTTTCAGGGACTTCCATGCTGGTTTTAATATGACAAGCCCAAGCAACATTCTGCACATTACAACAGCATTAATGCATGAGTGCAAGTGCCTGACTGGCCTGCCTGCAATCCGGAACTGCCTACCAATGAAAATATGGGTTTTATAAAACTCAATATATGATAATAGGTCCTATGTACCCCTGTATAATTATACAGCTGAATTAAAAGAAAAGGAATGAGTTTTGAATGGTGGAGCTAAGGAAACCACTATAAAGCCAGCTCAATACAAACTGAGGTTATATAATCTTCTTTTTCCTGTTCTTTTGTCTGTTATGAAGAACCTCTACTGTGGTACCAAAATAACGATGCAATGGTTAAGGGGTTGAAATTCACATGTTATTTACTCTATAGAAATTGAACATTTTAAAGAGACAGAACTTGAGGTTTTCATGCATAATGCTAAGCATCATATAAAGCCTGCAGCACTGGACACTTGCATGATCCATGAGAATGATCCATCAAGTAATTAACTAGTTCACCCACATAAGCACGTTCATGATAATAATACAACTGATAGTACTGATATACTTACCAATTTATTTCTAATGCTTGGTTGCTATGGCAGCAGGTTACCAACTATACAGAAGATCCAATTGAGAAATTGGTAAATGTATGCTAAAATTACTGCTTTTCCTCAATATTTCTCTAATTATTTAAATATTATCTTTAGGAGTGGAGCAACATCTGGACAGCAGCTCATCCATCCAGGTTGTTTTTTCCAGTCTTTCATAATTATAATATACTTTAATATAAATTATTGTAATAACCTTCTATGCACCTTATTACCAATACCTACCTGTAAATATCTATGCACCTTACACTTATTACCACTACTCAGAGCTGAGTCTTGTTTATTGTATTTATTGTCTGTCCTGTACTGTATTGTTTTTTGTTCTCGTTTTGTTCCATGTGGCACCCTTGTTCTGGAAAAAACGTAAATTCATTTCACTGTGTACTTGTACAGAGCTGTAATGACAATAAAATCCACTTGACTTGACTTGACACCATTGGCTTGCTCACTGGGGGCTTGGACACCCAGATCTTTTGTAAAGCTGTTTTGTGACAACATCTGTTGTAAAAGGCGCTATATAAAGAAATGTTGACATTTACTTTGACTTATGTCATAGTACACAGTATAACTTATTATAACTTATTAACATACTAATAATTTAATACTTTGTCTGGTTAACTAAATTTCATTAGTTAACACATCAATACCTAAATTTCAGGCCTGCAGCTTGGGAACACCCACACCTGTATAAGTGATGTGCTATCTTGTGCCAACAAGATTAACACTGGCCAACATGTTCATGGAAGCTAAAGAACAGTGCACTGACCTGTGGGATATGCATGTGGGGAGTTCTGCATTGATTGTGGATATGATCACTGCCAGAATCACTTTTCTTCAGATCCCACTAGTCACGATCAGTAAGCGCCAGTGGGGGGCCAATGCACTGTCCACTGCAGGACGTAATGCTTTCAGACACACAAGTGACACTGTGGAACAAGAAATGTCCCAACTGCTTGGTACCCACTATCATGCTTTATGTGACCTACAATATTTCACGTCGCCTTGCTATGAGCACACTGGCCATTGTTCAACTTCACTCCTTACAACTTAACACCTTATAACTTATACAGATAGATAGATTCTGGTGTTCCCAACCTGTGCCCTAATTGGACCTCATAATGCATTTACATACTGCTATCCCATGGTTTTGGTATGTCAGTTTGCTTGGTTTATACAATACTTTTTAAAAAGTGTTGAACAGATACATGATTTTGGGTCCTATATCTCTTAAGTCGAGTTTCAATTAAAAAGCAACTCCAGTTGTACAGCAAATAAAGCTAAATGTATAGGAAGTGTTTTGAGTAATGTGCTGTTTTTAATGACCTCTTTCTTCTATTTCTTTTTACCGTATGTCGCAGGTACTAACTTGTAGTTTCAGGTGAATTTCTAGCACTGATAGTAGGAGCAAACAAATCTTTCTGCCCTGTCTGCTGGCGCGGGGCCCAAGATCTATGGCGTGGAACAAGACATATTTGTAAGAAGCGTTTTTTTACAGTATGCCTGACGTTTCCTTTTTTCCGTTTTGTCGACAGGCTAACTGACTCACTGTGCATAATTATTTGTGTGCATGATCCGCTAATGATGATTTTTCTTACAATTAAGAATAAAGGCCAAGACGTTTGTGCCCGTAACTGTGTTCTTTACCCTGCTGTGAACTTCCTGATAATCTCATAAACACTGATGTGGAACTTCTTTAAACTAGCCTACCTGATTCTACCTGTAGTACATACCATTATCCAGCGTTCACGCGGAGCGTTGTTCATTGGAGTTTTGATTGGTTGCTGCTATGTTCCCTTTGTTTTTATTGGTGGCTCAACATTCCTTTCATCGTTGGACCCGCCCACACCCCCTCCTTCCGCTCTGCTGAAGTCGAGCTCCGGTAAAGTTCAAGACGTAAACCACAGAGAGCACAGAGAGGTTCGGTTTAATTTATGAACACTGTTCAAATAAAGTGTTATGTCTTCGACAAGCTGCAATTTTGTATCTCAAAACGAAGTTTTGGAGTCGACCTTATTCGTCAGTTAGCTCAAAGGAGGACGCTGGCTACGTGGAAGTCACTCAAGGAGAGATACAGAAGTGTCCAGAAGCAGACAGGTAAGTTAAAGACATACAGTGGGTTTTCTCTTTTATTTTCTTTCTCATTCACATGTTTACAGTTTGATTTAAGTGAGTAAACTATGTTGGCTGTTCACGCCATGCTGCTTCATGACAAAAGAGCTATTTTAAAACGTAGAGCAGATTTAGGTATCATGGCACAGCAGGTAATAAAGAACACTTCAGTAAACTGGTTTATTCCAGTTTCAGATTATGCTTACAACGGTAGTCCTTCTACAGAAAGTACTGTAAGTAGGCTAAAAGACCGTTTACGCAGAATGGCTTTATCGTTTAACTAGCTCTTGACATATGAGACCCATATGACTTATTGCACCATGCCTCCCATCCCTGATTACTTTATTGCAGTATTATACAGTAGAGACCTGTGGTAAAGTTAGCACCCTGAGTTGTGACAGAAACAATAAGATTGACTAAACTACAGTAGATTAAGGGGTTTGTGGGCAGTGGGCCTTGTTCCAGTTAAGAGGTTTCCAGTGCTTCCTTAGTTTCAGTCATTGTGGTTGTTAAAGCTGGTTGACTTTGGCATATGCCAGATCGGCTACCAAGCCACTTTAGTGCATTAATGCCTTTTGCTCCTATAATTAGACAGGACCTCTGCTAAGATTTTCCTCCTCCAAGAAGTGACTGCAAACTTCCTTTCTTTGCGTCACATATTGTGGCCAGTATGAGCACAGACTGAGTCATGGCCCTGATGGGAAAAACTTAGTGAAAACAAATGCACAGCTTGAAGGCATCTTGTCAAGGCTACGTATGCTTTCATAGGCATAGGAGTGTCAGTGTTGATCTGTTCGTCTCCTGCTGCAGCACTTGTAGGAATGTGCTGTGCTGAGGTGAAGCTGGTATGAAGTCTGGCAAACCAGGCAAGCTCAGCTGGCATGGACAGATCTGGAGTGCTTCATAGTACAATAGGCTGCATTTCTACTACTATACACTGTAAAAATATGAAAAGGGCAGAGGCTGAATTATTTGTGGCTTTGAAAGTCTCTGTTATTGTGGATGGTTTCATTTTACACCGGCTAAGCGTCTTTTTACCACAAAATACATTTTTAGGATAAGTAACAACATATTTTTAGACTTTAGTGTCATGCCTTATATTTAGACAAGACCTGTGGTAAGATTTTCCCTGTAATTCAAACCCTGGCTGCAAACTTCCCCTCTTAGCACTTGTAGAGTAGAGAAGCTTTGGTAATTTCCCTACCTTACCCATCTACTAAACCTGTTATTTGCCTACTGTGGTGAGCAGGAAAATCACCAAACGTTTTGACTACGACTGTGTGATAACAAGAATCTACCATACGTATTATGACATTGGGGTTACAATTCTATATATTGCGATACCGTAATCAAGGTGATATATATTTCAAATTTTTAAAACTAATTTTAGGAAACTGTTTTGGAATAAAAACCACACCGCCATATGTATATGAGGCATAGGTTAGCTAATGCTCATGTTAGCAGTACATGCTTATTCTACTTGTTTACGTTGACATGTTAGAGTCTAATGGATAAAGATAGATTACAGCACTGCTATCTAGAGGTCAGAGGTTTAAACACAACACAAAAAGAACCACTATCTTCCACAGTGCATATATTTTGCATATAAAGTGCTATTTAGTGTCAATATAGATTTACTATACTCACACTATAATCAATATAGTGTGGGGTTTTTTTTTAGAATTTATAAAGTATTACAAAATGTAATGTCATGATCCATAAATGTAGCAATGTTTTTTTACAAAAACTGCTGCCCAGTCTTTCAGCCTAGGCTGAACCGAAACGAAGATGGAGCAAAACTCTATAATTTTGGCCTTAGAATGAAACAAGCTGTTTTGCCTTTAGTGGTACACTCATGAATACAGTCATGAGTACTGTTCTGATTGACTGGTTTAGAAGCAACGTGTTGAATCTTCTCAAAGATGCTGGCTTCCTGTTCTCCACCTTGTCTTCCACATTTTCTTTCCCAGCACCTCAGCTTTTAATATGGAATGACAAAAAAAAAAAAAAAAAAAAATGTAACTGTAGCAATTAAGGTGGAATGGTATATTTGATTAGGAAGCTGGCCTATTGGAAACCAACTTTAGCCTTGTTAAAAGAATGAAGATGAAAATCGTCAATGTCCATTTACAGATAATTGGTGTGAAAAAAGTGTTACAATCACCTTCACTTGATCTGGCATGCACCATCTTGGTTAAATGTATGTGGAATCTAAAAATTAGACTACTTGTAGCATCACACACTATATTTAGCTTATAACACTAGTTCCCAGTCCTGATAATGAGGTACCCAAACCTGATCCTGGAGTACCTCTTTACATTTTAGTGTTTTCCCTCCTCTAATACACCTGGCCCAACTCACCAGCTCATTAACAAACCCTTGCAGAGTTGTGGGTGTGTAACAGAAAAGCAGAAATGTGCGGGATGGGGGTACTTTTGGTTAGGTATCTGTGCTGTATAGAATGAAGGAACATTTTATCCCATGACAATATCTTAAAAATCTTAACATCTATGTAGCTTTTGGGAGATGGGAATGAGATGAGAAAAAGAAAGAAGGAGCCTTTAGCTTACGGTTCCTGTTCAGAAATTAGATGATATAATTAAAAGAATGTTCTTCATGATGCTTTAGATTAAATATTCTCAAAATATTTAAAGTAAATTTGACTAAAGAAAAATGCTGACTTTAATCATGCTGTTGCATGGCAGACTAATGACACAAAAGCTGGTAGGAAGAAAAAGTACCAGAACGAGTTTTGATTGGAGTGTATGTATTTGTTCTTCACTTTTAACTGAACAGACCTAATCCTCATTGCAGAATGAATGTGCAGCCTTTGACCTACTATGCTAATGGTTTTGTTGTGTCATAATTTCAGACTTATTACATCCTAAGCCTTATTATACATGAACTATAAGAAAAAATAATGTGCCTTGGTATAGTTATTCTTAAGTAGTCTAGTATTAGTAATAGTAATAAAAAATGTTTTTGACATGGTAAATAAAGTTTAAAGAATTTTTTGCCAAAAAAAAAAAAGGAATAGTTGAAATGAAAAATGCTGTTGCTAAAGGAAAGGGATGGAAAACGATTCTATTCACTGGTAGGCATGCTAGAAAAGCCCAGCTATTTAAGCTACCTAAATTCTCAGTAATCTCTAGATTTATTATTTAGTCACTAATTTGAACAATAAGCATTTATTCCATTTTTATTTGCAGCAATTGACATTTAGCTTGTTGTAGTATTAAGTGACTGTGGAATCTAATGATTTAAGTTGACTAATTGCAGTGATTACTACTCCAGTTTACTTACTTACTGGCAATAATTCTGTTGATGTTATATATTTGTTGTTATATATGATAAACACATGAGTTTAATAAATTTATTACAACCATTTTTAGTATGCTTTTTGTGCGTGCACGTACACTGAATTCCAGCAATTCGACCATCTTCAACCTTTACCCTCGTTTCTAATGAAGTGTCTGCTTTAATGTTACATTATTAGATAGCTTACACCCTTTGATGCTGTAGTACGTTTTTCTTGTTAAGGCGTGTAGCACTATAGCAAAAGCATACTAATGCTGTTAATGCTTGACAGCAATTATGCAAAATCAGGCTTACCCTGGGGGTGTGTCTGTATGTCTGTGCAGGCTGTGCAATGTGGAGTTACATAACTGTAAAAGTTCTGACCACACCTGAATACCTCACATAATGTTCAGCCAGGCATGTATGCTCACCACTGCCTCTTTTCATGACGTTTACCTATATCCACCCTTTTCTCTTTTTTTCTTTTTGGCCTTAGGACGTAACAGGGTCTTGGCCTTTGAGGTATGGCAAGCACCTCTGAGAAAAATTTTGAAAATGTGGAAATTAGAACTGTGACCTGATATGGCACTGCAGAGACAGGTATTTCTGTAGGGTTACACATGCAGTAAAATGAATAAACTGCAGACATTTAAGCAAAGTAGCCCAGTGTCACTTAAACATTCTGTTCTACCACAGTGTACAATAACGTTTATAAAATTTCTTGTGTGCAGTGATCTCACATCCTATGTGTGGTAAATCAGGCATGCACAGTCAGGCATGTTTTGATTTGGGAGATTTTCTTGGAAATGATGATGTCATGTTGATGGTCTATATGATATTGAGTGTGTGGACTGAAAAATGAAAAACGTAGATTTTACTTGATTCATATATAACACATAAAGTGGGCAATTTCATGATGTTTATAGTGTAATATGTTTAGGATCACACAATTTAAAGCACATTTGTGAATTTCAATGTGAAGTTAAATAGCATTTTCATATTTCAATCAAGTAAATTCAGGGCATGTTTTTCTGCTCTGTGTGTTACTCAGTAAGACACACAGCTGTATTTTTTGTCTCTTCTGAGACAAAGTAGGTAGTTATAAACAAACAAAGACAAATCATTGCAGCAGTTTGTGGACACTGTAAAATGTCTCCCAAATTGTATTTTTTCCCCATGTAATTGCTGACTAGTGTGTATCATTGTTAGTCAGGATTTAGGTTTATTTGACACAGAATATTTTTGTTAAGTGTCTCAAACCAGAAACACATTCAATTCACAATTTTTTTTTTTACAAATCATTACAATTCTTACCTTTAGCTCATAGATTTATACCATCATTAAATATTTAGCTAATGCAAAACATATTACTACATATACCTGAAATGCCACTGCAGAGAAATATATTATTATTATATTATTATACATAATTAGTATTATTACAAAGTGGTAAAAGAGATAGCTTATAGTAAAAAAAACAATTAAAAAGTAAGTAAAAAAATTAAAACAATATATCTTAGTATAAGTGGCTATTTGGAGAGCTCTGTTACTCTCTGTAGGTTTTTTTTACAAGCAGAAGTTTTTTTAACTCCTGTGGTCTCATTTCTTCTGTCCATTTATTTATGTGGAGGTGAAAGAAACCAGAATCCTCTTAAAAACTAAAAATATCTGCATGCTGTCTGCAGGCTCTAAACGTATCCATGTTGTTTAAAGTTCCCTTCTCAAAGGCTGTAAGAGAACAGATTACGACAAGGGGCTAATGTAATCTTGTATGTAATGTAATCTAATCTTAACTATGCCAACACTAAGTCGTTTACAACTAGTCTTTTCGCAAGTGTGATAAAAATTCTAGAAATGTTTCTGAAGAAATCTAAAAAGGTTTGTTTTGCAACTAAAACAGCAAGACCTAGACGACACAGTTCAGTAAAGTAAACTGCTTATGAACTTGCATGTTCCTTTTTGCAGGAAATTTGTTGTGCAGGAGTCCATCCAACCTGATGTAAGGGCATTTATTTTTTCCCTCACACACACCAATACACAATCTCAAAGATATGTGTTTTTTATGAGTGGGATAATTTTGTGAACTCTCTTTAAATTAGGGATGCAAATGTAAAAAATGCAAAAAAGAAGTCTGAAGCCGAAACTGAACAAATTTAAACATTTGTCACAGTGTTTCAATAATTTTGCCACGTTTTGATTATTGCATAAATTAAATAGGCTAAATCCCAGATAGAGAGAAAAGGTGCATGAGAGAGAGATAGAGTGCATGTTTGTGCATGTGTACTGAGAAACTGCTGTGTGTCTGTCGCTGTAATGCTTGTTAAAGCTGATGACTGTTTTGTTATTTACTCTTTCTGATAAATAAAAGAAATGAACTGTTTCGTTAATGTTTGGCTAAGTTTAGCATATAGGTACTAACAAAGATAGTATATATAAAAGATGTACAGTTTTACTGTATAAAGTAAGTAGTGCTTTTATGTAGTGTGTTCATGTAGCCTTTGCCTTACCTTTATTTGAGGAAACACAGCGTTATTGGTAATTACAATTTACTACCCGTTTTAGCTCATCAGTACTTTATTATGGTGAATCTAGTGTGCTGGTGGTGGAATTTAACAGGTTTTAACATACCGTGTCTCATATGTGAATGTTCAGCTCCAGTGCTATAGCTGTAACCTACGGCTAACTGCTAGACCTTACTCTCGTTTTGAGTTGGCACAGTATGTTTGCGAACACTGTGGATAAATTTCTTTTGTTTCTTATTGTGCGCTATGCCTGTACAGCACATTAGCAGAGATACACTGTGAGCCTTGATGTTGCGGGCAGCTAATGTACCATTTTTTCCTGTTGTTAAGGTGGATAACTAGCTCTCATATATTAAGTTAATCTCTTATAGTAGGTTCTTGGCTGTAAGAATTGGCATCTAACTATGCTGCAAAAACAGTGTATTGAACCTTAATACACCCACTTGCTGGGAGCATAATAGGCCACTTTTAGGAACAGCTTACACTGAATGTAAACTTTTATTCATTGGTTCTGCAGTTAAGAGAGAAACAGGAAAGTCATCTTTAATGATTTTCTATTATGCAGATCGTTGAATGTTGTGGCAGCAATAAGTAATAAAAACGAACATGCAAACAAAGTTTAGTCAGTAAAAGAGAAAGCTATGGTATCCTGAACGTTTCCTCCATCTGCATGTGTATGTGTCTGGCTAAATGTGGTTAGAGGGTAAATAAGCTGAAGAACACGGATGTTAGGTTGACAGATTGACAATAATGCCGTCATGGAATTTGAAAGAGCTCCAAAAGAACTTTCTGTACATTACTGTGGAATTGAAAAGAAGGCGTGAAATGTCTACAATTACATCAGGAGAAAATGAAGAACAACTTTACTATGTGATGTATTTCACTAATTCCATCTTAAATGTTCAGTTTTTATTTTCTTGTCCTCTTTCTTTAGAGTCAGCAATGGTTATGGTAGTGTAGAGCCTTTTGTGGCCTAAACAGTGACCAGATTGCAGGATGAACTCAGAGGAGCAAAGCACATCATCAGTGTCAGAGGTGACATCTCCAACTTCCCCCCTGCCTACATCATCAAGTGCGACGTCACTGCCCCTTACTGAAGACAGTGAATCCTCAGCTCAAGATGACAAACGGGCAAGATTTGTTTTTCTTTTCTGTAAATCTCTTCAGAGTATGCACCCACCGCTTGCGAAGCCTTCCATATCTCTTGTATTATTTGAAACCCTTTGCTTGTTTTCAGTGCCATTTTGCTTTGCTCAAGGTTATAGTTTCCCCATTTTAAAACTTTTTATATTTAGGTGCAGATAATTCTAATTGTAAGGAGCTGAGAATATTATAATATTCAGTTCTTGCAGAGTTTGAGTTAGGGGTGTTAGGAGGGGACGTAATTATAACAGTTATAGAAAAGGTATCACAATATATTCTAATATATGTTATAGCAATATTCAGCATATTTCAAAAACATATTACCATTACCTGTATATCATATATCATATATTGTGGAACCCACCCCTACTCACCTCACACACTTCCGTCCAGAAATAGAGTTAACCAGTCATGGCAAAGACAATGTTAAATCAGCCACCAAAAAAACAAACATTCAATTCTGGATTCGTTCCTTCAATTCCAAAAAAGCTAAGAAAATAACACAATTCATCACCTACTCTTTATGCAAACACTTGCATCCATACAACATTGTGGAAAACAAGGGCTTTCATTACAAGACACTAGAACCTAGGGATTTTTTTCACCACCTCAGAAGTATCAAAGTTTTACAGAGAAAAAAAATTAAGTTCAGAAATCAACAGTGAATTCCTATGTGACTAATAACAATGCTTGACAATTATTATTATTATTATTATTTTTGTAAATGCAATAAAATGAATAAAGTGAGATAAACTGAAAATTTAATATTATTGCATAAAACATGCTAATAGAGTTTTCCTATGGGAATCTAATTTGCAGTTGAAAAAAAGGAGGTAATAAATCACAGTTTATCAAGTATCGTGATAAAATTGCATTGTTTGCCTCCTACCTCTATTTTGTGCACAGGCAATATAAGATATTCTGCTATATCTATCTGGACATGTTATCTGAAAACACACCCCATCTTTCCACTATTCACATCAACAGTTAAGCTCTTTTATAATTTAAAGAGGAAAACAAAGCAAAGTGTACAGTTTTTAATGATACCAAACAGCAATGGAAGTGTGAATCAGTTATAGTTCAGCAGGCTTGTTAGTAAACTAACTATATTAGATCTCTAATTCCCTTGTTAAAATCTGATATAATTAATGGCCCTATATCTCTGTGCTTTGATTTTTTTTTTTTAATCAAGATTATTGTGCGGAATTAAATTGGAATAGATTGAAATCATTGTCCATTTATTCTCATGATCACACTTGAGAACGTCCCAGAACAGAATCATTTGAGCCGGCATGCTTGTTTATCAGTGTGCCTTGACAGCACTTCCTGGAACACATCTAATACATCCGATAGGTGGTGCTGTTTCTCTACTTTAACAGGACTGACAAGCAGAACAATAGGTGTTTTCAGTGAGAAAAAAATGGATTTTGTTTGTTGTTGCTGAACAGCTCTCCTGGTTGTTACTCTTACAGCAGGATGGCTGGGAGGTGGTTAAAGGCTTGCAGGAAGCCACAAGCGACATACAGAAACCAGGCAAGCAGGAGGGCTTCCTGCTGAAGAAGAGGAAATGGCCATTGAAAGGCTGGCACAAGGTGACTCCATGACTCCTGACCTAAAAAAGAAAATGAACGCACACAATAAGGTTTAGGTATCTGCAAAAGAAAAAAGGTAGGAAGAGGTAGCAAATGTACAAGAACATCGAGTGGAAAGAAGGAGGGAAGTATTTGGAAAAATCAGCATTCGGTCACACTTGCTCTGTTTTTTTGTTTGGCAGAGGTACTTTCTTCTGGAGAAGGGCATTCTGATGTATGCCAAAACATTGTCAGATGTGAGTACACACATACACACTCTTAGTTTAATGCAAATGTTTGGCCATATTTTATAATGCATAATTATTTAATATTCAATTAACTTGAAGTTACATTAAAATAGTAAATGTGGCATTTGCAAAAGACACTCTCAAAAAGACACTGTTTGGACACTCTTCCTTTTCCAATGTCTCAAAACTTAATTAACTTTCATTAACTGACAGGACAGATTAGTGTGACTTTTTTAAAGTTTGTGCTTACAATCAAGCAACCAAGGCCTTCTCTAAGCAGGCGGCCGAGGATCGAAAAATTAAGCCAACTGATACTTACAAAGCTGGGGAGGGGAAAAAAAATCACAGAGCTTTTGGCTTGAACTTTCCACTGTCCAAGACAAGTGTCAAGAAAAAGAAAAAACATAGAAATGATTATGTGGACAGAAATGCAAAGCTAAAATCCTTAATGATCACTTAAAACCTGTGGGAAGATTTAGCTGAGTAGAGTGGGAGAGGCATCAAACACACTTTGACTTTGCTCGTGTGTATGTGTTCTCAGCTGAAGAAGGGGAAGTTGCGTGGCCGCATTGATATTGGCCTTTCTGTTATGTCCATCAAGAAGAAGGCCATGTGCATTGATCTGGACACTGAAGACAGCATCTACCACCTTAAGGTTGTTACACACATATAAGTTGTGTTGCTAGCAAGTTGTATCTCACAATGTTTTGTTATGTCAACTTTGAAATGTGTTAGCAAAGCTAAGAAATGATTTACAACTGAAGTGAGAAATGGCTTGACCTCAAACAAACATTACATAATACTTATTTTTGTGGCCAGCTGTTGTGTACTGCTTAGACAGATAGCTGTTACTGTTAGAAATTGTTTGGAAAATAGCCATGTGAAAACTGTGACTTTTGAACGACACTAATAACACAGCCGTGGGTTTTCGTTCCACATTCAAACAAGGAGAGCGAGTTTACCTCTCCACAACACCAGGGGAACAGTACAGATGCTCCGTATGCGGCCCATGCAGACATTTTTTACTTCAGTAACTATATACAGTACTATTACATATGTTAAAAAAATATATATATTATCACAATACATTCTTTCTCACATCTAATAAATTGCAACAGATGCCAGTTAGACCAATCAGAAGCAAAGTGTTGTGACTTCACAGCATAGTGCACATCTGTTTGGTGCACTCAGGTCAAAAAACAGAAAATCTTTGTTGGTGTTCCTCTGTAAATTATGGCCAGCATTTTAATTGAAATAATCACTTTTTTGCATATGTATAAGTTTTGATAATCAATATGCTCAGAATAGCACACTAAACTATGTTGTGGCATAGTTTATCACAACAACAGTAAATATTGTATTTATCAGTACTAATATTATTACTAAATAATATTACTAAAACCTATTTTTATAGTTGTAACGAATAATTCATGGTAGTTTATTTCATGCAGGTGTTCATGCAGCCAGCTCCATGTCCAAACATTAAGTATCATGTTAACCTATGATTCATTGTAGCACAATCAAAACACATACACACACTAAGACCACATGTTGCTTTGGTAGGTGAAGTCACGCAATCTGTTTGATGATTGGGTGTGGCAGCTGCGGAATCATCGAGTTTTCCGTCAGAACGAGATTGTAATGGACCCTCAAGAGCGCCAGCAGCACTCAGACTCTGCTTCCGTCTTCAGGGTATTTACCACATCTTTGGCCAATCGCAGTACAGCTGCAAAATCATTGTCTGAATACCAGTCTTTTAGAACTATTTAAATACTTAAATTTTTTTTAGCCAGATATGGATTTACTGTTAGCTCTTCTCTCATTCTCGCTCTCTCTTAATCTGTCTCACCCAGCGAGCTCCTCTTTCGAAACAGTCATCTCTCTTGAAGAACAGTTGGCTACAGAACTCTGAAGATATGAAGAAATGCTGTAGAGGTAGTACCACACACACAGGTTGTTTCAACATCAGAACATGAGACCATACATATGTATTAACAGTTGTATGTAAAAGTTGTATGCCTCACTCCAAACATGGCATGTGTGCCATACATAAGTGAACACGTGCACTACTTAAAAAGCATTTTTCTGCAAATTGTAGTGCACAGCTTCTGTTTACTCAGTTTAACAAAAGCATGAAACATATATAAAATATTATATAACTTTTGCACAGGATCCCTTTTGTTTGTCATGTTACATGAAATGTTGTTTTGTTTTTTAAAAGGAAAGCAAATTACAAGCGCTGCAAAAATGACAAGAGCTAAAATTTTTAGCCATCACTATCATTAATGTTTTAAAGGCACTTGACCTGGTCGGGTCTGTTTCAGTAATTTACACCTACATGGTTAGAAACAAAATTTGAAACATAGACAATTGTATAAACTTATAAAGAAAATGTCAAGGTTCTACGCAATATGCAAAAATAAACACACACATAATCTTTACTGCAGTTTACACTTATTTCTCTTACACTTATAAACTCTTTCTGGTTTGCTTTGATAGATCTGTCAGAATGTGAGTTGTCCCTGCTGGAACTGAATCTACTGCTAAAGAATATGGAAGTCTTACATCGTACCTTTTCTGCCCCGGCCATAAACATGCTGCAGGTTATGTATCTGCCACTCAGTTTGCATTCTTTTTGAAAAGTGAGCATGAAGTATGCCTAATTTCGTGTGTGTTGTAATATCTCAGAATGAAGGTTCTAAGAAGGACAAGAAAGGAAACAAGAAATGGAAGTCCAGAAATCATAGCAAACACGGCAAAAGCACACTGCAGGTATAAAATACACTAATCTTTTTACTGGCATTACTCAATAACATAATATATAATTATACTATAAAAATATATATTATATTATATTAATATATATTATATAATATTATATTATATATACAATAAAAGTATACCTTTTTAAAAAACACTTCACATTTTTCCATCATTTCTACATAAATAAATAGATTAACTGTTTTTTCACTTATTTTTTAGAAGTGCCTTGTGCTTTATTTTTTATTCATGTACAAATAGTGTACACATATGTATATGCTCTATCTAATTACCAAACCAACTCAAAGCTAATGTTCACTGAGTGAGTAGTCATTTTACACCTGCAAAAATATGGCGTTGTTGTCTTTCTCTCTCAGGCTTCTGGCTCTAAGTCATCTCGCCAGCATGTTTCAAACCCAAATCTGACCTACTCAGAGCCCAATAGCACAGAACCTCACCTAGAAACCCCGGACTCTCCCGTTGACGCTTCTCAGCTACAAGAAGAATTCTGCAGACTGGCCAGCACAAGTGAGTTCTTTGTAATACAGGTGATTTTTTGCTTTTCAAATTAATACAGAAGCTAATGAATTATACCTCATTCAATTACTGTCAAATAAACAGCAGTTAAAAGCATTAGTTTCATTTGATTTTATTTGGACTTGAAAAGATTTTCAGGAGCAGCAATTTGTTTCAACACAGATAAGAGATGTCCAGGATATGGTCTTCTCTGTAGTTATTTAGATGTGAAAGCTAAATGAAAAAACATGACAGGCAAAATATTTATCAACTTGATGGCACTTAAAAGTACTTGAAAATCTGATTCAGGATTAATGGCACTAAGAAGAATTAATAATAATAGTAATATTTAAGTCATTAAATCGTTAAATCATTTGAAAAGACAGTCCTTTGAAAGACAGTTATGATGAAAAAAGAAAAAATCTTTATTTAAAAGTTCTGGCAGGATATACACAATGAATTTGATTATTTTAGAAATCTTGATTTTAGATTTATATATGGGAAAGAGCTCTTTGAAAACATGGGTTGCTCAGTACATATGCATAAATGTTTAAAGTACTCCTAGCAACAGCCAAATGGCTTTAACTAGATACTGGACACACCAATTTCACAAGTCAATTTTGTGCAAGAGGTTTTAATTAGGTAAAAAATAGCTGTTTGCTTAAAACATGAAAATAATACAAAACATATGCTGGGTAAAATAGTGTAAGAACATGTAAAGCCTTTTACATACCGATATATTTATTTTAAAGACATATAAAAGAGTATATCCACATAGCGACATCTTTCTCAAACAGGATAGTAATAGAAACAGACGAGTTATGGTGATGTACTAGAAGGCCGCAGTTTATCATGTGGATTATTTCTTTACATCATTGAACTACTACATACATTTATAAAACCTTTTGTGGCAGTTGTAAACTTGTACAGCTTTAAAGTGCAGTCTCTTTATGCTTTTGGGCATTGTATGTCATGCTGTCTATTTTTATAGGATGTCATACAGTGTATAGTTTAAATCTTTATACACTGCCTTTCCAAAAAAGGTCACACACTGATATTTCGTAATATTTATAAGAACATTTATTTCTGTCCAAATAAAATCCAATGATGTAATAACCAGCTTGGTTAGTATATTAAAGTAGTTAACTGACCTGATTTTACAATAACACAAACCTGATTTTCCAAGTTATTAAGATCCCTTACCCCTCAACATTTTGTTTACAGTTGCTTTTTAAAAGAGATAAGCTGAACTTTGCTAGGCTATATAAACACAATCATTTATCGAAACCCTAAAATAATTGTGAAATAAATTTACTTTGAGCTGTATTTGATTGAAAACAGTACACTCTAAATGTAAATGTAAAATTTTTCCTCTTTTTTTCTGTCTCTAGTACATGCCACCTTGAAGTCTGCCTACACGTCTCTGTGCGCAGAAAGAGACAGAGTCAGAAACACATTCGAATTTAAAAGCATCCATGAAGCGGTACGTGACTGATAGTGTGATGTTTTTTAGTAGGCGAGGTGTGACATTCTGGGTCTCCTGATTGAATTTGCAATCCAGTCCTCCTTGAATTAATTTGAGCTGTTTATTGTACTTATTCCACTTTCTTCAACACTGCCAAATGTCTGTACTGTTTCAAGTCAAGTCAAGACTTGAAGGATTTGGTGACCCTTCTACTATTTACTGTCAGTTTTTGTTTGACAAACTTCCCAGTAAGTGCAGTGCTGTTCTTGAACCCCCTCTCCATCCAATTCTGCTTGTGCTTTGATGTATGTTTGTCTGTAGGTGTATGTTGCAGAAGTACAAGAATTACATTTTTTTAAGGGTTTTTTAACATACATGACATGAAATATCGTCATTCAATCAGGACATGATGGATGGGCATTGCCCTCTACTGCAGCAGGTTTCCAATGAGAGTCGAGGGTCGGTCCCAGAGTCGCTATCTGAGTTCTTCGATGCAAAAGAGTACCTGCTGTCTGCCAGCTCCTCTGAGAACGAGGTCAGGGTCAAAAATGTCACAGACAGGCCACCAAAGAATCTTACATATATCTTTAGACAGACACGTTTTAAAAAAAAAAATATCAGTGCCATAACAAAAGCTCATATCCCCAGAGAAGTTAAAAGACTTTCTGCATTAATAAAGATTTCATTATTTGTTTACTCATTGTATAATATTTCTGAGTTTATTCATTATCAAGTTTTCACATAATATCAAGGAACATGACAGCTATTGTCATGCAATATATGTACAAAATGATTGAACGTTTTGTGATCAAATGTAAAAACATACATAATCATTGAAGCATTTGTGTGTGGGTAGGTCTCAGATAATGACTCCTGCTTAAGTGATGTCAGTGATAATGTGTCTGTGGACTTCTGCACCAGTGAGGCAGGGACTGAGAAGGATGACGAAGGTAAATCCTCCATAAATGCACACACTTGTAGACATAGACACATACACACACATACAAACAAACAAAACATCTGACACAATAGAACAACTTTTTTACCCCAGGATTTGTAAAGAAAGGTGTATTACTTTTGTTGTTTTAATGATTATTTTACTGTGTGTTGTGTGCATCTGGGCATGTGTGTGTGTGTGTGTGTGTGTGTGTGTGTGTGTGTGTGTGTGTGTGTGTGTGTGTGTGTGTGTGTGTATGTGTGTGTGTGTGTGTCCAGGCAGAAGCAGAGTTAGCATGGCACCGCCTCGCTCTCGGCTGCCCAGTGTGTGTATGAGTGAGGGTGTGAATCTTTGGAGTATTCTCTACTCCAACATTGGTAAAGACCTTTCTAAGGTGTCCATGCCCGTCCAGCTCAATGAACCGCTCAACACACTGCAGAGACTGTGTGAGGAAATGGAATACTGCCACCTGCTGGACACTGCTGCACAAACACACGACTCACATATGCGCATGGTGAGAACAAACACACACATAGTAGAGGTTGTGTAAACTAGCTGAATACTCAAGTGATTATTCCACTAGCTGGTGCTGTAAGCTGCACTCACTGACTTGTGGACAGTGGCTGTAAAAAAATGTAGTGAAGAGGCAGGGGGAGAGAACAGAAATCATTTTTCTGCTAAATACAAAGTCCATTGTTTTAATAGATGTCTGCAGGGTTGATGTCAGTGTTGAATATGTAATTAAGTAATTTATTACATTTATTCTTTTTAACAAGAAACAAAGGTTGTTATTTTATGAGAATTTGCATTCATTAATCACAATATTGTATAATCATTTATTTTATATACAAAAAATGTATTTCATCATTTACAGTTTATAAAACAGTAAACATGCAATTGTATTTTGACTTATTAAGTAAGACAATTAAAATTAATTTGACTGAAGACATATTTTATTAAATGTAATGCTGGATAATAATTTCAGTATTATTAGCCGTGTAAACGAATAGCATTGTCTCCAAATGATGTCAGACTCCATTTTTATTTGAGGCTTAAATTCTATATGTCTGTGTTTAGGTGTATGTTGCCGCATTTGCAGTGTCATCCTATGCATGTACGTTCACCAGAGCAGGAATGAAACCTTTTAACCCCGTACTGGGGGAGACCTACGAGTGTGAGCGTGTGGACAAAGGCTTCCGCTTTGTCTCTGAGCAGGTATATGCATGCGCACACTCATTCTCACTCCAACCTGCCTTTCATTCCGAAACAGACACTCACTCAACTTTCTTTTAGGTCAGCCACCACCCTCCTGTGTCTGCATCCCACTGTGAATCCAAAAACTTCACTCTGTGGCAGGGTGAGTACAGAAAATCTGCACACACATACTCAGTGTTCAAGTGAGATAAAATATGTTTTAAAAAAGTGTCTGTCTTTTAGATGTACGGTGGAAAAATAAATTTTGGGGCAAGTCTATGGAAATCTTACCCATAGGAACCACCCACATAGTGCTTCCACGGTAACCATCACATTTTCCCTTGTAACAGGATTAGATAAACTTCCAATTGTTCCAGATTAGCAATGAGTGTGTTTATTACATTCCATTAACAAATTATAAAAGTATGTAAAATCCATGCAGGTCTACAAAGAGACATTTGAAATACATGTTTGTTCCTCTAACTAGTACTAAATAAATTATATACTTTTTAAGTATTAAAAAATAAGTTCTTATTAGTTTTAAACATATATATATATATATATATATATATGAGAGAGAGAGAGAGAGAGAGAGGGGCAACCTATCAAATTCATATATATATATATATATATATATATATATATATATATATATATATATATATATATATATATATATATATATATATATATATGTATATATATATATATATATATATATAAACACAAAAAATGCACACAAAAACATATGTAATTATGTTTTATTTTATGAAATATTCTGGTAAACTTAAAGTCCTTCAAGCTTCAAGTGCATACATCTTAGCATAACTGACCCCAGCCTGGCTTTTCTCTTTCGGATCCCAGAGCATCTCTTATTTTGACATGATGTGGCCATTTGAATTGGTATCCATGTTTGGTTTCCATGTCATTTCACTTGTTATACACAAGTTATAACATTTAGGTACATGTTTAAGCATATTTATTGCTTAACAAATGTGTAGCAAAAGTGTGGCATTTTCTAACAACATCTCCCCCTGTTTCTCAGGTCTGGAGATCATTATGAGCTAAACAGGGTCACCTCCTGCATCCATAACATCTTAAGTGGTCAGCGCTGGATAGAACACTACGGAGAAATAACAATAAAAAACATTTCTGCTGCAGAAAGCACTGGCCTTTGCAAGGTCACCTTCTTTAAGGTACACATAAACTCTTTTACTTGTAGTTTTAGCACTGCAAGTCTTCAAAAAACTGGAAGTGGGTAGTAGATGTGTATTTGGTTATGAAAAACAGTATAATTTAGCGTAAATACAAATACAAAATGAGAAGAATTCAGCTTTAGTTTGATATATCTTTGTTAAACTTGGCACAGCAGATTTTATTGAATGAAGTATAGATTAGACAAACGGGTATAGCTGATCTAAGGTTGTTTATTCACGTGAATGTAATAACTGATTGTACAAACTATGGAAATGTTTGATGCTCAGTAGGTTCTTTACATCTAGGAGAATAATTTAACGAATACATTTTATAATTCTAGGCTTCAAATCTGTAATTGTGCTGCTGTTTTATGCTGTCAGCGTGACAAAATCAAAAGCAAAAATTCTTATTTTTGTATATTTTTATGTATTTTTGCTGACTGTTTTCTGTTTATTATTTTACATGTTTAACATTTATGTGGTGTTCTGTTTGGGTTCTTCTGTTTTTGATCTGTCCCTGTTTTATTGATTGATTGTTGTGCCTTTATGTTTGTTTCAGTCAAGTTCTAGAGGTCCAAATACTAATAAGGTGGAGGCGGTGGTTATGAATGCAGAAGGACGTGTCGTTCACTCGATCTTTGGCAAATGGAATGAGGGTTTGTATCTTGGGGACCCTTCGTCAGCCATCTGCATCTGGAGAGCAAGTAAGTGAGCAATTAGTACATGGTTGCATATTTAAATAGTGTTTGAATATCCCATATGTTTTGAATTGTTGTAAATAAAAAATAATAATAATAATATTTGTGATAAACTGTGTGGTGATGTAAGGTACTGTACTTACCTGTACTTACCTGTGGACTGGACATCCTTGTCTTTAGGGACTAAAAAAGAAACTAAAGGGGTTCACCTTAACTTTACTTACCTGGGTGAGTCAACACGCAATAGCAGATGTCTTGGCATAGAGTTGTAGAGGTTCTTAATTGTGTCCTGCAATAATCCATCCCATGCAGCTTGCTTATTCTCACACAGTTCCTGCAGACTTTTGCAGTGACACAAGGCCTTTTGGATGTGTGATGTGTGTCACCAAGACATTCATCTTGGTGCTGACCATTGCGCCTCTACACACAGATTTGTTGGTCGTCTCCACCAAGACAAAACAAGGACTTGTCACTGAAGATGACCTGCTGTCATTCAGACTTACTTTATGACATTCGGAACACTGACATGTGGTTAAGGCAGTCTTCATAATGGTCTGCATGCACATAGTCCTGTGTCATGCAGCCGTCTGCCAATGGGACTGGGATTAACAGGATTATTCATGGAGGCCATCACTTTTTGTTTATTGTCCACAGCTGTTGCTGTTGGGTCAGTCAGGTACAGCAACTTACGTAATATGTGCAGTTGGGCATTAAGCTGGAATCATTTGCATGTCCCAGGATGTCAAACCCACACACCAAGTATTCATGTCGGTTGATTCCTGTCGTTTTTTTGACGATGAGTGTATTTACAGCTGTGTATAGATTTAATAAATAATACAGTGTAATGGATTGCATGTTTTGTTTGTGTTTTTATAGACCCCATGCCAGAAGACTATCAGCAGTACTATGGTTTTACTCAGTTTGCAATCGAGCTGAATGAGTTGGGCGAGAGCATCAGGCCTTTCTTGCCCCGAACAGATACACGCTTTAGACCAGACCAGAGGTATACACACATACACACACACAAAAAAACACACAATACTGACCTTTCATTTGGAAAATTATCAGTGAAAAATTGAAAGCAAGCCTCCCAAAATGGGAGCTGCGGAAGGCAGGAAACACCCTGTACAGGCTGCTAATCCATCACAGTGCCACACAAAATACTAAAAATAGTAATATATTAAATCAGTTGATGCTGTAATGTTTTGTTGCATACATGTGTTTGTGTGTGTGTGTGTGTGCATATATCATCGCTGTCCAAAGAAAAACATGTATGATTTAACTTTTATGCCTCATTTGATCATATGAGCTGCTGTTTATACTGTGTGGAACTTTCAACTTCCAACGGAAATGGTCCAAAACTGCTTGGAAAGATGTCTGGTTCCATTGACTTCCATTCAACTTAAATAAGATTTTGGCTTCTCCTGTAAAGCTGCCATTTTGGAGATACCTGTTTTTCTTTGGACAATGACGATATGTGAATACATGTAAATGATGTTGGCTCATTTTTGTGTGTTCCAGGTAAAAGGCAGTCAGCATTTTCAAATTACATAAAAAACAAAGTTTAAAAACTTTCTAAGCTTTAGCCTAATTATGAATTTGTAAAAAGTACTTTATTTGGTAAGGATAATTTCGGTCCTGAAATGTGTGAAAACTCACACACACATCTTCAGATTAAAGAAGATGGCAGCACATTTACTGTATGAGCACAATCATACAGTGTACTAACAGTGTTTATTCAAATTGAATGCAAACTCTGTTTTTATTTATACAACATGTAATAAATGCCACATGTGGCGCTGTCGCAGGTTACTGGAGGAGGGAGATATTGCAGGAGCAGAAGAACAAAAAGAGAGGATAGAGGCGCTCCAGAGAGAGAGGAGGAAAATCTTACAGGAGAACAACATGACGCACACTCCTCAATTTTTTAGGTGTGTAACCACTGCAGATGTGAGCCATTGTGTTTTTATGGGCGTGGGTTTGTTTTTCACAATTCTGTACATTTTAGATAATTCAGATCCTTTTTTTAGGCAATCAGAAGATGACTCATGGATTAGCAATGGCACTTACTGGGAGTTAAGGAAAGATCCTGGCTTCAGCAAACTGGACTTTCCGTTGCTGTGGTGACACATGGGACTTTCCCCTGCGCCGCATTGCACCACCTCCACTACAACCAAATATGCTTTGTGGCTCGGCATGGGGAGAGCCTGAGCACACTGACCAGGAAAACCTCAAGGAGGTTCAAAGACACAGACACGAATACCCAGCACGAGTGAACAAGAGTGCTATATTTGCACATAATTGAACTAAACCAAAATGCAACAGAAGCACAGCTTACTCAACCCTTTTAATGGGCCCGTGGGGACAATGGGACACCCCTGAGTCTGTCTGGAGTAAGGTCACGATGCCCTGCCTTCTGATCACGTACCTGTGCACCCGCCCACTTATACAGGGGAAAAGGCAGCGACCCCATCTGTACCCTGCCACTCCATCTTCCACCGACTGGACTAGCACATAAAAGCTGACTTTCACTTGCTCTACAGGCCAAAAGAATGGGATAAGGCACTTACGTTTCTCATGGATTTTACAGTTATGCCTATTTGTCAGTTGTCAACACTTTTTAACTTAACCTAAAAACTGTTCTGAAACATTCCGCTGGTTTGTAGTGATCTCTTACAAAACTAAGAAAAATCTAGGCCACATAAACCTGGCACTTTTCTTCAGATGCTTATTTTTTACCAGTGGCAGTTGATTCTGCCAGTCCAGAAGAAATAAATGGATATGTAAAAAAAACATGGATAATGTAATTCACCAGATTGAGAGGCCAGAACCATCATGCGAACTTGCTGTGTTCACCTTGATTCTGAAATTGGCATGAAAAGTGAGGAAAAAAACATGAACACCTGCATGAAAGAGAGTATTGTTGGCAAGAAGCTAGCCAGCTAATGTTCATAAAATTAATTAATGACTTCACTTTAATTAATGTATTCACTTTTTTGAAAGCTTTGTGGTCAATATAGTAGATTTAATTAAAAACAGTAAGTTGAGTAATGTAAATCAAATACTATTATAACCATTTTCTAGTCCAAAGTACAGTATGTGTGTGGTGCAGAGTGGGAGCGCAGCAGGAAGTGGAACAATGCCATTTTGCCAGACTGGAGCAACTTTTTAGCACTGGTATTCTCTCTTACTGTGAAATTGCTCTAGTAACACCCCATCTCACGAGCCAGTCCTTTTTTCCTCACTTCCTTCTTTTTCACGCAGACATCCTCTGTGTGACGTAAGTGACTGTAATTGGCCCTTCGTACCCAGCGTTTGTGCTATGGAACTAGAATCGCAACAACCTTTCTGTTCTGTTTTAATGAACATACTACAATCTGTTATCACTAGATTATTTACTTCTCCAAAATCAGTGTTGTTCCAAACCTTTGGCCTATAACATGTGCTACACTCAGGATTTCTGGCAGTTTTATAGTTGCCTTCTTTATATGAAAAGGGAAACTAATTAATGATTGCCATTAGGAGTCTGGTCTTATTAAAAATTATACACCAACTGCATGTACAGACAGAACAGATAAAACCTTAACTCTGTATATTTTTGCATTTAGTATTTTAATGCACACTTCATAATGTTACATTTCTATGGTAAAATCATTTTAATGGGAAAAAGAAATTATGAACATGCATTGCATTTTTGGTAGAACAGCAATAAAATCTCTGTATTTGTTTTTCTGCACAGTATCTTTGATTTGTGACATTATTTCTGCTATAAATGCCCTCATATGACTAACAATGTCCAATATATCACTGGAACCAATGATTCATCAAGAAATAGGTTATCACTAAATTTTTATAATCAATAAAAGATTAAATGATCACTGACAACAGCATGCAACAAACAAAAATAATAGACCTCTACCTTGTTAACAATACAGTTTCTGTATTGATCAGATGTTTATATAGTTATTTTAATAGTAAATATATGCTGCAGAAAAACCATTAACATTCAAGTAATATATACAATTTAATGCAATTTAATAATACTTTGACTTAATAATACTTTTGACCTTTTGCCCGCTCTTAACTGTGTGTGTATGTCAGACTGCAAAATGAGCGACAGTGTTGTCAACTCCCACACATAAGTGGGAGGCATTGTCTCTAAATAAATATAAAAATAAATAAATATAAAGGGATTATTTATTTTAGAAATAAAATTACATTTTGCAGCTAATGAGAACTGTCTAATAAGAGGCATTCATCTTACCAATATTTGTTTGATGTTTGAATATTATTTTAAGCACTAGCCTGTGTCTGTAACCTATAGTTAACCAGCTAACTGCCGAACTGCACTTTCTTATGGAGGTAACGCAAGCAAATGTTTTAGGTCATCTTGATTATATTTGTGAACACAGTGGTAAAATTTCATGTGTGCATCATTCTATGTACGTTTAAAGGGCAACATACTAGGCCTTGGGGGCAGCTAACTTATCATTTTATTTCTACCATTAAGGTGCAACACTAGATATCATGCTCTCGTGAATAAAGTAGGATTCTGCCACAGCTGGATAATGCAAGTAGTGTATGGCAATGCTACAAATAACGACATAAGGACCTAATAAGAAGTATAATACAAATATTTAAAAAAATTAAATGATCTACATGCTGGAAGTTTTGTCTGGAGCTTCGGCAGCAGGAGAGAAACATGGGTAGCCCTACCATTATTGTATCAAACAAATGAAAGTGGCAGAAAATAGTTTTTAAGATCTCTCACCAGATAAAAACAGCGTTCTTTCTCTGCAAGTTAATAACAAAACATCACAAAAACTATATATTAGAGTAAAATGAAGTTTATGAAAATCAATAAAAAACTTTCTTTGTAATGAAATATTCAGTTAAACTTGTCTTATAATTATTATAATGATGTTCTGGATCATGCCTAATACAGTAACATGAAAAAGGGTCTTGTCAGTTCTATCAGAGTTGTTATGTTAGAAGCCTGATAAGAGAGAAATACCAGCTAACACCAAATACAGAAGTATAATCTCCAAAGAACACTCTCTTTTAAACAGCTCATAAAACACTAGTCAGCATTCTTTGCCGGCTTCTTCTGGTTTCGCAAGAAATTCAGTCTTTGCTTTAAAACCACCATCAGCAGATTTGAGCTATTCACATTTATATGTACATGTATAATATAAACATGTATTTTGTGCTGTCTTATTAAAGTGTCTGTTTGAGTCTGAATGTTTAGACATGTAAAATAACTATTTTCAACATATATATATTTGATACCTGTATATGATCCAGGGTTATGGCAGTTATTCTTGTTTTTCAAGAGGAATTGAAGGATCTGTGTGACATGAATCACAATGAAATGTAATTAAAACTGTTATACAGTTTGGTATTAAATGCAATAAACCTTTACAATGATGTGACAATGCATTTAGTTAGACTTTTCACATATATATATATATATATATATATATATATATAGTTAGTATAATATTGATGATATTAATAATAATATCAATATAATATAGCATATCATATAGCACTCATGGGAAAGAGGTTACTGAAAGGGTTATGCACCATCAATAAAAATATCACACACAGGTTGGAACACAAATAGTGTGTATATGGTTCTGCATGTTTCTCATGCCTGCCTTTGCTGTTAGTTATATTTGCACAGTGGTATGTGGGTGGGTAGCTGATTTTTTTTTTATATGCAACCACTCCATCCACTGTGAAACTTTTTGACCTAAATGGTTAGCACATAACATCATCTAAAGCAAAAAAAAAAAAACGCTACTTTGAAATGGCTGCTTCTCCTTCCTGTGACCTGCTTAGAGCTGTAAGCAGGAAGAAGACTCTTGTCTTTACAATAACAGACTAGAGGTGGTCTTACTGTGGTGTCAATCAACAAACCACTTCCTGAACAACTACAAAAACGTGGAATGCTTCGTTTTCACTAAAAGACAGACCTCTACTATCGTTCCTCTTCTCCTTTCTGTTCTCCCACATCCTGACCAAACGCCATTACGCATGTAAGCCACACTTTCTTGAGTTGAGAAATTATGTGCACACCCCATTTACTGCCTCAACCACCACTTAACCAAATACCTGACTTGGAGCTATTGACAACCAGCAATGTAAAGCTGCTTTATGACTGTCTCATAATATCCACTGTGCTTATGACTAGCTGGTTTCTAGCTCTATTTGGCTGCTAACAGAAGTTTAACGAAATCACAGGTTCCTCTCCGAAATCACAGGTTCCTCTCTTTTGACTGCTAACAGAATTGTGAGGTAGTTTTCGGACTGTGTTCAAACCTGCATACTACTACACTAATTGTTATGATGAAAGTAGCACACCATCAATATAAACTAACTCATTAGTGCTATTCAGATTTATTTATCAGTTCAGATAATTTGAGATGAATGTCCACACTCTTACTGACATTGTCGTCAGTAATTTTGTGGCAAATTCCAACCCTGGAATTCTCTGAATTTGGTGCTGTTGTTTGTCTTGCTGCTATGCAAAGGCCACTTTGAAATCAGATTTGAATACCCAGAGCCTCCGACTGAGATGCATCTGTAAAAATAGCATTTGGAACTGCATTTCAAACCAACTTGAATTGCAAAAAAATGTATTATTTATTTATAAATTGATCATTTATTTGATTATTATTTATTTATCAAGTCCCACTTTTTGTGTTAACATTGTTGCTTTACATGGGGATATGGGTCCTTATTATGATAGGAGATTGAACAGAGTCCGTTTTGCTTGCTTTGAATGTTTTAATTTATCTGTTTATTGTCTGCTGCTAAGTAGAGCAGCAGAAAATGCATTAGGGCACAAAATGGTGCTTTTGTTATAGCTTTTTCATCAAAACAGTTTTGGTTGGACAGCTGAAGGGCTAATTCACAGAACAAGTCAGCACATGATACTCTTCATATGATCCCGATTAAAGACCAAAAAGTGAAAAAACAGGGAAAAACAAGTGCTCGAAAGGCCACCCTTTCCCGTCTCGGTGTTGACAAACATCTAAACTGGCCAATTACTGGAGAGAGAAGAGTTTTCTCCGCCCTAGCTTTTACAGACAGCTGAGATGCCTAATGGCTTAGAGCTCCGAGAGTGGGCGGGCTGCTCTTCAGTCACTCACGCGCAGATTCTCCCTCGTTTAGTGACCGTGTGTTACTGATCAACAGGGGAGTATTCTATCCTACACGCTGTAGCGGTCTCGCTGTGCTTATTCAGGCTCGGTGGCGCTCTGTTCCGCGTAGTGATTTTTTAGTTCTCCGTTATTGACCGCGATTACTTTTCACAGTTTGCCTCACTGCCAGCATCCGAGCAGCACACCAAGGTAACGTGGCTTAATAATCCTATAACTTTATCCAAAGAGGGAGACAGAACAGGAGAGCAATTCGTCACGGCTCCTCCAGGTTTAAATTCAACCTTACGGATTTGTTGCTAGGTACCCTGTATTTTTCTTAAGTCTCATCAAGTACGGGACTTAGTAGAAGTACTAAAGTAAAGAGAGGAATGTGCTATTTAGTCACTTTTATGATTCTCTCGTTTTGTGTTATACGTCACAGAAAAACAGGTTATCTAGACACATGGAGTTTGTGGTTCGATTCGTTTTCTCGTTCCACCTTAAATGGTGCAGCAGCTACACTCTCGCGCCTCCTCCTAGCTGCAACCAAAGAGTCATAGTAACTTGTCCTCCTCGTGTTGTGTGCTGCTGTGGGTTTGATCTTAGAAAAACAAGTTAAATGTTGTTGTTCCATAAACTTATGTTATTATCTGTAGGATATTGTACAGGATTTATTCCCTCGACCAGCATTAGGTTGTTGTTATTCACTCTACATTCAAGATGATCCTAACAGATTACGCCACTCGTGGGCTGGCTCTTGGAAAGTCCAGAATGGAAAATAACAAACGGTGTTTAGATACATCAGTCAGCCTTTCAAACAGATGATGAAAAGTTCTGTAACTTCTCTACAAAGCCTGAACATGTGTCTTTAATCAATAAGCTTTAACTGAACTTTGGAGGGCGTGAGGAGTTAGCGTATACAGGTGTTTTTGACTCACCTGTTCACTAAGTTTAGCATTTGAATTAGAGGACTGGCCAACCTATCATAACGTTTTAAGACCAGCACTCAATTTCTTGTTGGGTTGTCCACGTACTCTCTCTCATAGTCACTGTTAGAGTATTCGTAGGGCATATGTTTTGTATCAGTCTTAAGAATCAGACTTTCCAGCACTAGTCATCTGCTCTAGCCCATCTGCCCATGTATTTTCTCTCTTTCTGTTTGAGAGAAACAGTGGCTTATTATGATTTGTGTAGTCAAATTAGCAGGCGGTATCTCAGATTTGTGAGCGTGTTTGTGCACACACACGCTCGCTTTTGAGTGCACATTGGGGAAGTTTCCATTATGAAAAAGGCGGAAATGTCTCAGATGAGGGACCTTACGCACAGAACCTGGCAATGTCTGTATCTCTTTCAAGGGTTTTTTCTTTATGAATGGAAGAACAGAAGCCATGCAAGCGTTAGTGTATTACCTAATTCCGTTTTGTACTTACTTGTAATAAATATTTTATTAAATATGTAGTATTATGTGAAATACAAGTCCTCGATGCACCTTACAAGTAAACTTTCTGTGTTTGGGTGAAAGATGTTTGGAAAGGCCACACACTGGCTGATTCACCAGATTGATGAGGATGGGGTCCTGATTGCTGTATCTCGCCTGAATGATTCCAAGAAGTTGAAACCGCTTGGTGTAGTTATAAAGCGTCCAGCAGTGTGGTTCTGGCAGAAAACCAAATACAGTCCCACAGCCTTCACACTTAATGATCTGCTAGAAGGGGAAAGCATTCAACCAGGTACCTACACACACACACACACATACATCAGGATTTCAGTAGAAAGGGAGTGTGCTCAGTAAAAGCACTATAAGGTTGAAATTATTTAATTGTTTTAGGAATACTCCAGTTTTCATCCTGATTCACATGGACCAGTGAGTTTGGCTTTAATCCTCTTTAATGTGCAAGAAATGTGAGATAACAAGCAACAGGAAGACCATACAATGAGGCAAATAATGGACACATGCTTATTTCACATTAAAAAGTTACAAAACATTCACTAAATTAACAGTAAATGTATGTATTTATAAATTTTATCTGAATTTCCTCCATTGTTTCTTGTACAACTTACTGTCAACAGCACTAGAATTTGTAACACTGAAGATAACTTCCAAAGACTTAAATTATTAGTTTAATTTGGTGACCAGGTTCAGTTTATCTCTGTTTTTGTGTTTCGGTACATTGTGTAGTTGTGTGTTAGTAGATGAGACATTCCACAAATGAATACACTGGCACTGAACTTATAAGTTTTTCTCAAAGCAGGAATAATTTGGTGAGCGTTCAGTAACAGGATTGCTTGTGTTTTGTTTTTGATTTTTTATTTAATGTGTATATTTGACAGAGCTGGAGAGAACTGAATTCCTTAAGTACAAAGCAAAACATGAAGGTGTTTATGGTGGATCGGTGGAGGCAGGGATAGTGGGAATTAATCTGAAAGCTAAAGGACTTGGCACATCCAAACTTTCCTCATGCCTTGGGACACTTCGGCAAGAAAACGTGAACTTGCAAAAGCTCCTGCAGGACTCCGAAAGCAGGTAAAAAAAAAACATACTGCCTGATGTTTATATTATTTATATAGCACCACTGAAATACCTAGTAATAATATACTACTCATAGTAGTAATATACTATATGAATAGTAGCACAGACAAGTCAGGTTGGCTTGAAACATCAAGAAAGCTGCACTTTTTAGTCCCTAAAAAATCCAAAAATTACTTTAAAAGTGTGGTTGCATCACTGACTAGGTGCAGGTTGAAAAACCATCTAGCATGTTTTAAAGTATGTGTTTGTTTTTGGTGTAAAGCTCAGGGGTCAGGGTGATTTTTATGAGGTACTTAAGGTATTTTCCATGAGTCAAAGTCAGAATAGTTAGACCAACCACAGAGGTAGATATGATTTTCAATAGCAAAAACGAGACAGCGACGTTTGGGAGACACTGTACTTACACAGTATTTAGCTTCAAAATGGGTTTTAATTTGTATTTGGTTCACTTAGCATGGATGTACCTAATTCAAGTCTACACTTCAAGTTTAAAATCCAGTTTACTATAGTACAAAGCCAATAGGCCTGGATTGACCAAATGTGTTAATTATATCATTGGATACTTACAGACTGCACTGTGTCCAGGACTAGTTGAATGTTGAATGTTGTTTAACCTCAGCAGCATATTAAGTCCTGATTTCCTTGCTTAAACACACCTGATTTAACCCAGTAGTGTTTAAGCAGGAAAGTCACCAAACGGTGCTGGACAATTCTGTTTTACAGCTTAACTGATAGTGATGTGTCCATGCAAAAACTGTAGCCAGGTAGTGTTCAGGTAGTTTGCATAGATGAATAGAAACTTAATTCATTATTTAATGACCAATTCTGTAACTTATTACTTGGTGTGTTACAGTTGTGCACAAACAGAGTGGTTTAATTTTTTCAATTGTTTCAGTGACTGTACGCTGTACAAGAATTTGATCATCAGTTTCTAATCGTTCTTGCCTATAGGAAGGTAAACCTTGAGCACCAACTCCTTAAGCAGACCAGGGGCAAAACTCAACAAGCTTATGCTTTAGTGATTGAACGAGTCTTCACTACCTGTGATTGCACCATTGAGTACAATGGTGTGAAAGAGGGCAACTGCATCACCATACTAAAAGCCCTTGGTATCTGTCCTACAGAGGTATGTCTTTCATAGATAATTCATAATACAGACCTCTGGTTACCCTGGTCCTAGAGAACTCCCTGCCCATCACACTTTTTGAGCTTTTTTATTACTGTAATTAGCTTCTAACCTAACCTAACAGGACCTTCTTGAGTTGAGAAGTGTGTGGTCTAGGACTAGAGATACACATAGCAATTAAAACTGAAGCTACAGCCTGATCTACACAGTAATACGGTTTACAGCTTTACAGCACTTTTAAAATGTCATACTGGGATAAACAAGTATTTATATTATCAGTTTATTTTTTGTGGAAATTTGCAGACTTGCAGACACCCTTAACGTAATTCAGGTAAACTTAACTAAGCTTACACTTTGACCTTTTCACCTGCACAACACATGCCTCTCATCATCCATGGAACTTAGCATCCAGTCCTCTAAATTAGCAGACCTTTAGCTTGGGCTGGAAAACACTAAAATGTGCAGGACAAGGGGTACTCCAGGATTAGTGAAGGGAACCTAAGATTTGTTTTCAATTAAAAAGTTTAGAAAAAATCATAATAGTATAGTAAAATAATTGATCTGATTTTATTTTGAGATGTTGCTGTTTTTTTTAAGTTATGATTTGCCTTAAAACATTTTTACAGGTATGCCTGAAAGAGACCAGTACCCTGCAATATGATACAGATGTTGCCATTGAGATACCTCCAAACACTGTCTTGGCTTACAGTGTTATAAATCTGGACATTAAAAATGATGGTCATTATGGTTAGTGGTGTCTATGTGTTCTCACTCTTTACCATTTTACTATGGACTTCCAGAGGGAAAAACCACAGACCTACAGAATTTGTACATAAGCTGTGTTTTTCTACATGTGTTCAGAACTCTCTGCGTGTTGTGATGGATTTGAGTCAGATGATGACTCTACTAAGTCTTCACTTTACAATGAGGACCAAGTGGATGGATTACTAGCATTGCCAGAAATACCAGAAGGGTCGTCACTGAGTGTCCTGAAGAAAGGTGTGTTTCTTTGTAAAAAAAAGTGTGAACCATCGTCTTCCTTTTTTTAGTCTTTGAAACCTAGAGCAGCAAGTGCCTCTTTACATGTAGAAAGCATTAATGAAATCACTACATTGAATTTGTTAACATTCTTTTTACAGTGGTGGTGATGGGAATCAGCGGTTGAAATGTTAATAAATAGGGACAAATGTATTTTCTATCCAAAATGACCAACGGACCTATACTTGAACACAGAGCATGTAATGTAGTAGCAAAATTGTGTTGAATTATGTATACCATTTGTCTTTCAGCACCCTGCACGTACCACTTCACAATACATATATTTGTAAAATGCATTTTGGACCAGAATTTCTCAAGGTAGCTTTTCAAAGCATTTAACTCCTGTTTAGAACTCTGTTTCCTGTCACCATCAATGTGAACAATTCAAATTTTTCACATTTCTTTAGATCAGCATTTTACAAATCACTCTGAAAGACTTTGTTTACATGTTAATTGGCAATAATTTCTAAATGCTTTAAGCACAAAATATGTGTATATCTGTATGTGTGTTTTCTTTTTCCAACAGTGTTGTCAGATGTAAAGACAACCTTGCTTGAGTTGGCTCATTTACCAGCTCAATCTCGTTTGTCACTTTTACCTATGTTCCGAAAGATCATACTGAAAAAAACACTTCTATCAACTTTGGAAGAAAAAGTAAGCAACATTACTGATTATAAAACATTTGTGACTGCCCAGGTAGGGGCTTATGAATGTATGAAATATAAATAAAATGTATTCCCTTCTGTTCTCTCCACCTCTCTAAGCTGGCAGAAACACTCTTCATGTTACGAGTCGGTGAAGCATCTTGCCTTTCTCGGGATGATGAATCAAATGAGCTTATTGACTCTTTTCTGCAGCACCTAGAGCCCCAGAGATCCAGTACAGCTGGGTTGTCCACCATGAACCAAAAAGGATCTTTATCTGGGCTTCACACACCAGCCAATAAGAATAAAGCTAATTACAATGGCACATCATCAGCTGCATCTTATATGAATGGCGCATCAAATGAAAATGGTTCTCAATTGGCTCAGTCCAGTCAAAATGGAGCTTCGACAAAGTCATCCAAGCACAGCCAATCAGTTTTAACTGCCATGTACATGCTCGTCAGTGCTGCTGAGGGTGAGGGTGAATTTATGTATTTTATTCTGGATACTTTTTTATACATAATCAGTGTTGACAAATCATATTGTTATTTATTATGTCATTATGATTAGGACTGACCGACAGTGGACTCATCTTGCTAGAAACCCTCTGCTCTTCCGACGTTCTCAATGGGTTAAATGACTTAGTAAGTTTAATATCCACCTTATTTGTGATACTTGTAATTTTATTAGAATTCAGAAACAGTTGGGATGCCATGAACAATGTAAATAAAACCAGAATGCAATCACATGCAAATCATTTAAGCCATTTATTTAACAGGAAACAGTACCAAGACAACATATCAATTGTTAAAACTGAGAATTAAAGAGAACTATAGTCCTATTTTGAATTCAGAATCAGAATCAGAATCAGAAATACTTTATTAATCCCAGGGGGAAATTGCAGTTTTTACAGTAGCAACCATTTAGAATAAACAATAATAATAAGAAGAATTTGACACCAGCAACAGAAAAACACACCTTACCAGTGAATCAATATTTATTTGTATAGCACTTTGTACAATTAATGTCTTCTCAAAGTAGCTTTACAGAAAAGCAGTTTATATAAAGGAAATGAAAAACACAGAGTCCATGTATAAGCATTGGGAAGGGAAATATGAATCCAAGCCCCCGGTGAGCAAGCCAGAGGCAACAGTGGCAAGGAAAAAAACTAGAGTGGAACTAGGGTCAAGGGAGGAACCCATTCTCCTCAGGAGCTTGGAACATCTATTATATACATTCTGATTATACAGGAGTAGAGCCATCTCATTTTAGTTGGTTCTCTGTTTAAGTGAGAGATAGAGTTCATGATCAGTGCCAGACGCTGGCGGCTCTATCGTGGTCATTTTAGTCATGCCGGCTGACAAGCAGGAGAAAACAGGACAGGAGACCCACATTGCAGACAAGGCTCTGGTGACTCTAGCAGCTCAAGGAGCTCTCATGTGATCACTCAGGAGAAATGTTGTTCCTGGGGCTCGACAAAGAGAAGAAAAGAGTGTGGAGAGAGTGAGAGAAAGAAAGAGAGAATGATTAAGAAGGCGGAAAGGTAGACATTGTAGATTGTTGTTTGTGTAATCCTGCGGATCCTGGAGAAAAATTCCTCAGCACTGGTAGCTACTTAGTGTTGTCCATTAGGATCGATCAGCTTATAGAGAAGACAGATGAAAGTAGTTTAGCAATGTTACTCAAATTGAAGAATTTGTAACAGATGATTGAAGATGATGCCTAAATCTTTATAGTAGTGCTTAGAGTAGAGTCATGTGGCCATCTAAATTCAGTACAAAGTTGAAGAGCTTAAATCTCTCTGCTTTGGGTAGTAGCAGTAGCAGGACCTCAGTCTTGTTTGGATTAAGAAGCAAATGGTTAGCCATCCATTCTTCAAGTTTATTTAGGTTCAAAGCCTTATTTGGTTTAGCTGATTCATAGAGTTGCATTTCATCTGCAGAGCAGTGAAAACTGACATCAGAACTGCATGTACAGAGAGAAAAGCAGCGGCCCGAGCGCTGATCCTTGAGGGGCTCTTATCTTACTAGCGTACAATTAATTACTAGAGTGTTTATTGTTAACACAAACAAATTAATAGCTTTCAGTCAGATAAGATCTGAACCAGGATAAAGCCTGACCTTTAATACCAACCCAATTTTCCAGCCTATCAGGGAGGATCTTGTGATCAATAGTGTCAAATGCTACGCTGATATCTAGAAGAACTAATATGGAAATATGTCCACTATCAAGCGACATAATGAAATCATTTACTACCCTAGTTAATGCTGTTTCAGTACTGTGGAAAGGTCTAAAGCCAGACTAAAACATCTCATGAAGAGAGTTCTCTTGTAGGTGGGAGCATAATTGTTGTGAGACCACTTTTTCTGGGAACTTTGCTATAAAGGGGAGATAGGAAATTGGTCTAACGTTGGCGAGCTCATCTGGCTCTTAATTAAAGGTTTTACTACTGCAAATTTTAAGGATAGCAGTTTGCCTTTTGGACTGGCAGGGCACACATCATGCTGTGTTATTAGGCTTACAAGCATGTTTTGGATTTGTGTTCTAATATGTTCTATTTTGTCATTGAAAAATCTGCTGAAGTCATCACAGTTACATGTTGTTTTAATACAATCTCCAAACTGTTCAATGTTGCTAGTTAGTTTAGAAATAATGCTGAACTGGACTTTAGGTCTATTTTTGTTATTCTGAACGAGTAATGAGCTTTAGCTGCGGTTAGGGTACGCTTATGATGGTGTTTTCCCACTCGATTCGGAAACAGTCTAGTTTAGATGTATGCCGTTTGTGTTCCAGAATACAAACTTTTTGTTTTACAACTAATTAGGTCAGTTAGCAGGCAGTCAGTGACCTGGTTGGGTATAAATAGAACATCCCAGAGAGGCAGAGTTTTGTAAGTAAAGATGAGGAGGGATCACATTATTACAACAGCAGTACTCCATAATAGAAAAGCCCAGGTGCTGAACTGCTCTGCAGACCAGGTATGTCACCCATTGGAAATATTTTGTGCATTATGAAACCAAAACTATGACAAAAAAGAATTTGAACTGTTAAGCTGAAATATTCAACCACGTAAAAAGTCAAAAAACACAAACCAAGAAAACCACATCTTAAAAGAGCCCTTGCAGAGATCAATGGAGTATTTAAATAGATGCTAATGAATCCAGAAATGCGGTTGTGTCACAATGAGTGGGCAAAGCCAAGGTGGAACTGAAAAAACGGAAGCAAGTGCCCTAACCTTATGCACAACTGTGCAGTCTCAGGAAGAGAAGTTTGTGAAAACTAGAAGATTCAAAATAGTTTGAAGTAATGTAGTAATGTTAGATTGTGGGGTATTTGAGACAATATCAGTTAATAATGAAAAGCCCTTTTGCTCACCTGATACAAACGTAGTTGCCTTGTGCAGGTCACTACTATAGTCTTGTTAGTTTTAAACTGCAATTTTATACCTAATTTAGAAGCACAACATACATATTTACATGTTTATTTTGAGAGAAATTGTTGGACTGTCCCTTTACAATATATTGCTTTTTTACAAGTGTGCAGTGGGGCTTCCACTGTATGTTCCTATTTTTGTTCCTTGTGATTGCAGTTTGATTCAGCTTTAAGGCCTTAACTGAAACACATACTGCTCTTCTTTGTCAGGTGAATCTTCTGACTGAGGATTCACAGCCTCTCCTCATCGACAGTCTGCCATCTCCCCTGCAGAACGAACACGTGTTCCTGAAGGTGCAAGCACTGTTCAGCGTATCCAAAATCATGCTGAAAAGAGACAAAAAGATCTGGGCAGAGACACAGTGCAGCTCTGAATACCTCCCTCTAACTCTGTGTGTCGTCATCTATGGCCTTGCATACCTGAATGAGGCTCAGACATAGATGCATTATGAATAAACTGCATTAATGTGTTAAAGCTCATTATGTATATTGTATGCACATACATATTGAGCACATTTAAGCTAATAACCCATGCTTTTCCGTACAGGAGATAAGTTTAAATTTGTCAATGAAGTGTTTGCTCATAAAACCCAAAGCAGGTAAAATGTCTTGCACAGCATATGAATGCTTTATTTGCTTCAGGTATTAACTTTTGACTTTACATTTTATTCTCTTTATATAATTATTCTCTAGCTAGATTTTTGAGTTTAATGCAACACTGTATTTAAGTGATGTAGTCACACATTACAATTAAGCTGCTGCTATATAAAAGGATTTAAAAAAGACATACTATGAAGAATACTACCTGAACATTACCTGACAGACATTTATATAAACAGACAGAGCGACAAAGAGACAAAACACAGAGAACATTTATGCAGGTGATGCTGACTGAAAGGTTTGTCCACCACTTTTTTGAATACCATCATCTACATAGACTTGCTCTGGGCAAAGTGAATCATTCCCACCACTTTAAAAAAATTGAAACATTCTAAAAGCCTAAAGCATATCAAAATAACAAGAAGTCACCTCAAGATAATGAGAAAATATCTCAAAATAATAAGAAAGGATATAAAAATAGCAATAATTCTCAAAATAATACCTCAATAATAAACTATGTTAATTAAGTATCTAGTATATCAAAATAATGACACAGCAGTTCTTGTTTTAGGAAACACATAATCAGGTGCTGGAATTTTTAAGTGATGGGAATGGGCTTCCATAATTTTATCTCTGAGTTTAGTATTACCATGACCAGATATGTTGACAAAACACAGTAATTGCCTTATCTGCACCTGCAGACAGAACTTTCACAAGAACTCTTGCCTGGATTGTTTTTGTTAAGGGAAAAGACAGTGATGTTGTAGAAGTACCACAGACTTTCCCAGAAGGTGAGTGTGAATATTTGTGACCACAAATGTTGATTTGATTGATTTTGATTTATATTTACAATAAAAAAATATATATAAAATCTTTCTAATGAATAGTTACATACAGACAGTATTAGCTTTAACAAGAAGTTTGACACAGGACATTACTGTGTTTTTTTTAAACATATTTATTAACTAAATAATTAGCTAGAACTATGACCCTAAATTTATTTCATGTCAAATTGTGTGCATAAGACAAGACATAAGAAGTTCTCCATGAAAACAATGTTTAGTTCTCAAAATACTTAATACAAACCCTAATACATTTTTATTAATTCTAATGTCTAATTTATCCTTTTTGAGTTTTGTAAAATGTTAATGATTTTCAGTGATTTTTCATGTATAATTCTTAAATATATTGATGTAAAGTCTATACCAAAAGTTGGAAAAATGTTTTATGCCAGGACATGTTTGATTTAAATGTTGAATGAAGTGTAGTTTATTTTAATTAACTTTAACGAGATATTTAAAACCCTTTGTATGGTGTGCTAAGTCTCAGTAGCCAGTAAAATGGCTCCCATTGTAACATATATACATAGATATGTAAAGCACGGTTGTGGAATAAATGCTATCTGACTTTGCCAACCTTTGCTGTCTTGTGCGTTTGTTATATCTGATATTGTATCTATTTATTTTCTATCCTTTGGTATTTGTGTCATACTTATATTTTCTATATTAAAAAAATAGGAATATCTGTGAATCATTCTAGTGCAACAAGTTAATGTATGCTAAAGCATGTACAATCTTATGCAAAACTATAAACTCTACCCATCAAATTAGTTTTTTTTGAATTTCTAAGTGAACGAAAGATTTTAAGTTCAAGGAACAAACATGATAAATATGTCATTTTGTACATATTTTAGGGCAAAATTTGTATGTACTTGTACAGACCACATTTTCCCCCATACACTAAGTGTGTGTTGTAATGTGATTAAGGGATTAGGTAAAATGACTATGTAATAATTGCTATTCATATAACAAGTTGCAACTACTTACAGTAGCAGTAGGTTTTATCTAAGTATGCACAATAAAGTATGAGGCAAATAAAACTTCACTTGCTTTGGCCCTACAAGTAGTTCATGTTCAAGATTAGTAAATTTAGTATAATTGATTTTTAATGATACATATGTGGTAGTAGTGCTTGTATTAATAGAGGACTTAAAAGAGAAAGCATTAAAAATCAGACACTGGATTCAGACCACTGTGGAGAAATTCATACAATTTTCTGTATTTTCACTGCTATCTTGCAGGGGTCTTATTGACACTAATGACAAACTTTGCTGCACACATCATGGGGCATTTTATGACAGTGAAAAGCACAACTAGTTTTTCTACAAATAAATCATGGTCATAACATAACCAGTGTTGCTTTAGAAAAAATACTACAGATAATAATTAACATATTTGAAAGCACATAAACATAGACACAGAGTGTGTGACATAAAAATAAGAAACAAAATACACTGTATGCAACTACATGTAGACAATAATACTGGTTTAGTAAATGGGATTTAAAGGTTCACAATACATTGTGTTATAGATATGTGGCAGAAGACAACAGTTCTAGTGGAAACACAGTATAAGAGGTTTGGGGTTTTGTAAACAGGCTCCTAGTGTCTACTACACCTGGTAGCCATTTCCATGCTTCTGTATTTGAGGTTGTGGCCTAAACGTTGGTCTAGTGATGTGGAAGTGCAAAATGGTGGTGATACAATAGTTCTCTATTTAAGCCCTTGTCTTTTACACCATCTCATTACAGTCCTTTGACTATAAATCAAATTAAAAAGTGTAGAAACAAACTAAGAATTATGCCACATATAAGTAAACCAAAAAACAGAACAATAAATTAAAAAATATGACCTCTGAATCTTCATGCCCAATTTTTTTCTTCCTTTTTGGACTTCCAAAAATGGAGCGAATAGAAAGTTCTCCTTAAAAATGTACAAATATCAAAATAAATAGGTACTCTTTATTTTGAGTAGAAAAAAAGTATGTGCACAAAAAAGAGGACAGGGCTTGAGGGAAGCTGGAAAGAAAAGCAAGATTGGTCAAGTCACTTTACTTCCCTTAGCTCCACCCACATCACTTTTGTGCCATCTCACACAAACACACTCACGCATGTGCCCTGGTCCGGGCCATTGTGTCTTCAGTACACCCAGTTGACAGGGACCCACTGTGGTACCGTATACAGTTTGTCTAAAGCGGCCTGCAGTTTTTCAAATGCAGCATCTAGGTTGTCATTGACAATGGTGAGATCAAAGTAGTGTCTGTAAGCACGCTGGATACGAGCACTTTCATCCACCGTCTTCTTCAGGTCCACATCCTGAGAGTGAGAAAAAAATCAGTGACTCAGTATTGGATTAGAACGTCTAAATGTTCATGAGCAACCCCTTGAATCAGAATCGCTTTATTGGGTAATTACACTTCCAATCTCATGAAGAAATGTGCCACACTTACTCTATATCATGCAGAATTAAACTTCTAATTTAATAAACATGATGTTTCAGCCCATACTCCACGGGCTTTATCAGATGTACTAAGCACTGCACTCCGTAAACTGCTACAGATTAATGTGTACAAACAGGTGTTGTAATAATGGGGAATCAAACAAGGGGTGAATCAAACCTCCTCTGGCCTAACAACAACAAAAACAAAAACAGAAGCAGATGAAACATTTGTTATCTGTTTTTACAACCATGTTTTTAATATTTTTAGCTTTATGAAACACTAACTTCTTGATAAAGAGCTGAATCTGATTTTAAAATATGCCAGTGGTTTTGAATAATATGACAATGTTCTGAACTATGCAGACTATGTAGTCTGTAAGAGGTCATCAACTGGATAGCAAGATTGGTTCTCATGTCCCTTTATTTTTAGGCAGCTATGCTTAATAATTGCTGTGTAGAGAAATACTTTATTTTCTTTTCCAACCAGGTAAAGCTATTTTCTTTACATTGACTAAGAATTATTTGTTCTTGGTCTTAAATGACTTTTCAGTAAAACATTTTCGCTGAGGAACATGCACACAATGTTCAATACTTAGTTAATGTGGAATCACAGTATATAAAGACTCGGGATCTAATTACTCTAAACACATATGGTACCTCAGGTCCATTCTAGAGTCTCAGAAAGTCCCTAGTATCTTTCAAAAATGATAGATTTGCTACCAAAGCTTTTAGATAATAATCACCATACTGCATATTGTTTTTTCTGTAATGCAGCCAATATCTTAAAAATAAAAGTCTCACAGCTTGGTTATCCCAAACCTTATGGTTCTTTGGCAATATCAGTAAAAATGGAACTTGTGGGTGTTAAACATACAAAAAGGTATGAGAGGGCTTATTGATGATGCTGTCTCTAAAGTTTCTTTAATCAAAGAACTGAAGGTACGAGTAGGTTATGTAGCTAACAGTCTCTAGAACTTTTCATCCAAAAGTTGTCCTTTGCATTCAACAACCTACTTCTCAGTATTTTCTTGTTTCTTATGGCTCCACCCTCATCTGCCTGCTGTATAGTGATAGTGTTGTCTGCTTGCACCATCTTTAGTTTTAAAAAAGATTGAGAGAAATTTATTTCTGCTAAGGATGAGTCAAATTACCTTCCAGCTAACATCCAAACCAAACCCAGGAGTACCTTTATGCCCCCGTAACAGTGGAGACATACTATCGCCTAGTTGAGGATAAGGTAAAATAAGATGTGGAAAAATTAAAGTGGTGAAAAAAATACATTTACATAAAGAGACAGGCCCTGAAGATGCTGCAAGCAGACAACACTATCACTTTAAAACAGGCAGATGAGGGCGGAGCCACTGTTGAAATGCATACTGCATGGGCATATTGCAGAATGCAAGAGACAACTTTTGGATGACAACTTTTACAGACCATTGGCTTCATACCCAACATGTACTCATTATTTGCTCAAAAAGTTCTTGGACGTGGTTCTTAAAGACAGCATTATCAATAAAACTGCCTACACATTTTTATATGCTACACATTACCAAATATCCATAAGGGTTTGAGCCCATATTGTTAGGTATTGGCTGAACTGCAGAAACAAATGTCAGTATGTTGATTATCATTTAAAAGTGTTGGTTGGATCTTGGACCACCAGATATGTTTTTAGTGTCACTTGGTCTTAATGTACTGTGATTCCACAAGAACTAGGTATTAAGCATTTTGTATTTTTTATTCCCTTTAGGTCTGGTCCACCTCATTTCTAAGAACTATTTTAAGTTCGACAGTTCCTTTTTTTGTCTGCAGTGCAGAAGAACAGATATTTGTATAACAAAACTTTGCAAATTTGCTACATTATGTCAGTCATTCATTTTGGATGAAGCCAGCAACTCTTTTTTAAATGTTTGCTTATTTATAAATGATACAGTTAAGACATATTTGTTTTTTTCCTAGGGGATTTACCATCTCTAGATGGTTTCATCAGTTCTTAAAATGTATTATGGAACATTTTCTTAGCATATGATGAGAACTCTCTGGACTAGGGAGTTCCACCTCTCATGTCCAGGAAACCTTCTCTTCTTAGATCTGCTAAGAAAAAAGACAACTAGAAATAACTTCTTTAAAAAGCTAATATGTTTTACTGAAAGATCATTTGTGTCCAACAATGAAAATCTTTAATACATTTAAAGAAAGGGGTTATAAAAAGGGCAGAAAATCAAGTATTTGTCTACACAACAACTGTTAAGTATGGTGGCAGAGAAGTGCAAAATAAATTAACATTTCAGAAAACAAAATTACAAAAATAACAACAAATTTACAAACAAAAAAGAAAAAAAAGAAAAGACCTTTAAAATGACAAAAAGGCATACCAGGCTAAAATGCATGCAAAAAATAGACAAAACATGCTTTCGCGTCATGACCATCCCAAACTACACTCACTCTCACACCGTGAAACTGTTTGACAACAAACAACAAGCACTTTAGCAACAACAGCACCTCCTATGTGTTAGACCTTTCCTTTCCGTCAGAATTCGCACTTGGTAAAAGTGTTTTTACTTTTGTCATTTTGTTTTCTTAAATTAGTTTTGCACTTCTCAGCCACCATGGTTAAGTGTATTCCCCTCAAAAGACAGGGACATGAGAACCAGGCTCTACATAAGCTCCAGCTCATCCAGAATGCAGCTGCTAGAGTCCTTACTAGAACAAAAAAATACGATCACATTTCCCCGATACTGTCGTCACTACACTGGCTACCGGTTAAATTTGGTGTGGACTACAAGATTCTACTCTTAACATACAAATCAGTGAACGGTCTGGCCCCCCAGTATCTCAGTGAACTACTTCACTAATACGAACCCACATGTGCTCACAAAAAAGCGGCCTGCTGACTGTACCTAGGTTCAGAAGAACCACAGCAGGTGGTCGAGCCTTTTCTTGTGTAGCCCCGAAACTCTGAAATCTTCTCCCTTTATCCGTTCAGGAATCAGACACACTCTCTACATTTAAAACTAGACTCAAAACTTACTTGTTTGCACAAGCATTTAGCTGATAACATCTGTTTACCACTTTAATTTACATTTCTCCATAAATGGACCAAATACCCAAACTTCTCCCTCTTATCTGTCTTCTCTATGAGCAGATCATTGCTGATGGACAACACTGAGGGGCTACCAGTGCAGAGGAATTCTCTCCAGGAATCTCAGGACTACACACACTCAGTTCAACAAGTTAAAATATCTACCTCTTAATCCTTAATCCTCCTAACTAGTCTCTGTCTCTGTCACTCTCTCTTACTTTCTCTCTATCCTTCTTTCTCTCTTTCTTTCCTCTTCTTTGTTAAGCACTGGAATGACATTTCTCTGGAGCAATCACATCAGAACCCCCAGAGCAGCTAGAGGCACCTGAGCATCAGCGCTACTGTGGGTCTCCTGCCCTGTTTCATCACCCGGCATGACTACAACCTTACACTGACCAGCACCTGGCTCTGATCATGAATTCTTTCTATGGAATCTTTTTTCTTTGCGGTTAATCCCTCCTGGATTAATCAGACTGTATCTAATGGATGTTCTTCTAATGTTAGTTTTGTCTTTCTCGTCTCATCCGGGTTCGACCTGAGGAGGTTGGGTACCGCCCTTGAGCCTGGTTCCAGTCAAGGTTTTTTCCTTACTCAAGGGAGTTTTTCCTCGCCACTGTTGCCTCTGGCTTGCTCAAGGGGGGCTTGGGCACGTTTCCCCCACCCCCCACCCTAGAATAACTTTGTGGTTTTTTTTTTTTCTTTTCTTTCTTTTATATAACAAATTGATTATCTGTGAAGCTGCTTTAAGACAATGTTGGTTGTAAAAAGCGCTATACAAATAAACATTGATTGATTGATTGAACCAATCCACTTGATGACCTTTTACGGTCTACATACATTATATATCCAAAAGTATTTGCTCGTCTGCCTTTACACGTATAGGAACTTAAGCGACATCCCATTCTTAATCTATGATTTAATATGGGTTTAATATGATGTCAGCCCACCCTTTGCAGCTATAACAGCTTCAGCTCTTCTGGGAAAGCTTTCTACAAGGTTTAGGAATGTGTTTCTAGGAATTTTAGACCATTCTTACTTTATGAGGTCAGATACTGATGTTTGATAAGAAGGCCTAGCTCGCAGCCTCCGCTCTAATTCACCCTTTAGGTGTTCTATTGAGTTGACGCCAGTGAAGTTCTTCCATAACAGACTCACTCATCCATGTCTTTATAGACCTTGCTTTGCACACAGATGTGCAGTCATGTTGGAACAGGAAAGGGCCACCCCCAAACTGTTCTTATAAAGTGGGGAGGATGAAATTGTCCAAGCTGAAAGTTGGTGACCTCTGCACACCATGCACCTCAGCAGCCACTGACCCCACTCTTTCATTTTAAAGGGCCCACCTAACCCTGGCTGAGTTGCTGTTGTTCCTGATCGCTTTAACTTTGTTATAATACCACATGCAGTTGACTGTGGAATATTTAGTAGCGAGGGAATTTCACCATTGGACTTGCACACGTGGCATATATGTTGGCAATATAGTGCAGCTCAGAAGTGTGCTATATTAAAGTCAGATCCAGCTCTTAGAAACATGTTTCAGGTTCCCACATTGTCATTTTGTAGAGCTAGAAATATTAAAGCTATGATTGTCAAAACAGATCCACATTGGGGCATACACAGATCCCATAAGGGAATAAAATGTGGCAGATGTGCTTAATGTCAGTATACTAGACAAATGAAAGACTTTCAATATTCCAGAACTGGTCATGTAACTAAGATCAAAAGTGTCATTGCAATTCATGTAATGTGTTATTGGCCATTTGGTGTCCAGGTGATTTGTTTGATGTAGGCAAAACATCATTTTAATTACATTTAAGTAAATAAAGTTCTCTATGGTACAGAACTTGGTGTTGAATATTTCTTCATGATTTTGGTTGCACGTCATGTGGGACTTGGGTTGAAGCACTTTGTTTTTCTGCCCTTAATTAGACGTACAATAAATGTTCTTGTTGACAGTGGTGCATATATAAACAGTAAATACAAAATATAACAGTAAATAAACACAATAGAGAATTACAAAGATACAGCATCAGAATGTTACTACAAAAGACAAGCACATCCCTATATCTTTCTGTTCTGATCGAACTTGATTGGCCAAATCTCCACACTTTTAGCTAATGTCTATGGTTTAATTAAGATTTTGTGGTTAGTTAATCATATTATCTGACACTGAAAAACGGAAATCTATGCATTAAAAATTAGATGTACAAGAAACTGACATGAATAGGCACCAGGTATCTGCATGTAATCAGTATGTTTGGTTTTGAAATGTTTAAATTGAAAGTGAAAATGTAAAGACAGACCTTGACACGGATCAGTCCCACCCTTTAGCATATTGCTACAAATATTATTTTAGTAAGATTTTCATCATAAAGACCCCTGATTTTTCACATACTAGCTAGCATTAACATTACATGTTAGCCAGCGGGATCATCACCTAGAATAAGGCATCATTTTTAACTATTAAATGTTGAATTATATGTAAAATGCAATTTTGCAATTGTTTAAGTATTTATGCAATAATAATATTAATAATAATACTATTATTATTTTTGCTGTTGTTGTTGATGTTGATGTTTTATGTGTCATATTGACATTCTAGGTGGTTGTATGTTATTGTCATTGTCATAGCTAATTAAAATAAAATTGAAGTTCTAGTTCAAACAAGACACATGTACAGTTATGTACAAATATTGTAGTCTACAGTCTATAGCTGATTTGATTTTCACGCCTAGAGGTGTCTTCCTGTAGGTTACCTCAGAAACAGGCGATACCCATACAATTACATTTAATCCTAAAACATATTATTCAGGTTTTAATATAAATTATTTATTATTAATCAAAACTAATATAAAACTAACATGTAAGTTAAGGTAGTTGTGAGAGTGAGGAACTGAAATCCACATGTTCAACTTTATTAAATTTAAAGACTAAATATACTTCCAATTGCTGACTTAATCAGTATAGTTTTGGACTTACTGTGAGCTGTTTGGTAGTGAATCCAGCATCAACAACAGCTTTGTGCATGGCTTTTAGTGTATCAAATTCAGGAGCTGCTATGAACACGACATATGGCATAAACTCTGCCGTTTTCAGCACTTTCAGAGCCTGCACAGAGAGACAGGAAGAGAACATTTTGGCATATCAGCATAAGCATCATATTATCCTCTTAATAGCAAAAGAAACCTAACAGAGCCTGAGCTAGTAACACTGGAAACTAGAGAGGAAAAAAAACAGCTAACCCAAACATTTAGATAATGTGCCTTACATGGTGATTGCAAGGACTTTCTACAACAGGAGTAAAAAAGTTGAGGGGTGGATTTCATTCTTTTTCATCTAATACATCTAATTCAGCTCTACACATTTTGTGTGTCTTATCAGTGAAACCTCAAAATTCTCCCCACCTCTGTTCTAGAATATTCTCTATTCATAAGTCGTACTGAAGAGCTCAGTGACTTTAAACGTGACTCTGTCACAGGATGCCACCTTTGCAGCAAGTCACTTGCTTAATCTACCCCATCAACTGTAAGAGCTATTATTATGTTAGGCAAGTCTATATTAATTCATGTGGTTTCAGAATGAGATGTCCAACAATCTCATAGAGCTAATAATTGTCAGATGTTCACACACTATTGGCCATGGAGTGTATGCTGCTGGTCATTTTCTCATATTACCATAGCCACATTATCTGCTAAATCAGACAGATATTTCTCAAAATACTGTTGTTTTGATTTCTACATATGTGTGTTAAAATCCATATTTTATAAATCCCCCTGTTGATGGCTGTAACATTGCTGCATTTTGAAGCAAGTGAGTAACATTTAGAACCAGTCAGGCTAAAGTACAGCATCCCCACACAAGAGATGCCTAAATCCATCCATCCTTAAATGAACATAAAAATAAAATTATATTTTGCTGATATCAATGCTGATATCAATTTGGCATGTTTGCCTCAAACAGCTGGTTTGATATTTGTATAAAGTGTATTAATGTTTCTGAAATACTTTTAAATTATTGGGAAAAGACTGTTCTTTGGTTCTTTGGCATTATGACAAGAGAAGATATATGTGATATGAGTCACTCAGCTTGTCAGATAATTACAGCATGCTTAAATGCTGTAAATGCTTAATTCTAAATTAAATAAAGCATACACTCCAAAATGGATACATAGAGAGTATCTTCTCTATCTGACTGCATGTAACATGGCAGCATTACATGTTAAAAAGTTATCTGTGTGTTATGATCTATGAGGGATGGAGGTGGTCAGTCAAACCTGAGGGTTGACATCCAGGATGCAGGTGCGTCCGGTGTTGACTACCTCATGGATGGACTCAATCTTGGTCCCATACAGGTTGCCGTCATACTCGCCGTGCTCCAAGAAGCGCCCAGCCTTAATGTCCATCTCCATTTCCAAACGTGTCACAAACTGATATGTCTGACCATCACGCTCGTCTTTCCTCGGCCCCCGAGATGTGACTAAGAGATGGTGACGGATGTAAATACTATGTATTCTACATTCGTTATTTTGCATATTATTCTAAAAACAGTTGTAGCAATGTATTTTTTTATGACCATTTTATCAGCTTCTCTATTAAAGCTATTAAAGACCTATTATGCTCATTATTTTGTTTTTGGGCTCAACTGGAATATATCTACATAATTTGTTTACTCAAATCACAATATTTTACTCATGCTGTTCGTATGAATTCACCCTCTGTCTGAAATGCTCTCTCATGACTTTAGAATATCTAGACTTATCAGTGTTTGATATTTAGTTAAACAAAATGTATATATAAAAGTTTCAATGAAAAAAATGAACCAAACCTTAATTTGTCTGTTTATAAAGTAAGTACATTTCTGTACATGTGATATGATACATATGATCATAACACTCTTTGTTGTATTTCTGGACAAAACATTATGAATGACTACAATCACATCTCAATGATTGAATCATTGGTTTTGCCAAAAGTGAGTAAACTGAAATACAAAAAAAAAAAAACTAAAATACAAATGTGAGTTGATGCAATGTGCTTCATTTTAAGCAAATTTCAATGCATCGCTTTTTTTTTAGGTCTACAATTGGGCTAGATTACTGTAGGTTTAATTGGCAGTCATACATAACTGATTAAAGATTGTGACAGGTGGGAAAATGTGGGTATATACTAGCACTACAATGCCTGTGAGGACCAAATGTCCTTACAAAAATAATAACAAAAAATAAATAAATTGCAGAGTAGAGGCATGCATTTCAGTTTACATGATTTCATTTATTTTTACCAAAAAAAGAGTAAAAAACTTTCAGGTTAAGGTTTCAGTTTGAGTTAATATGTTACAGCACTACTGGACATCAAATACGTGTTTGCACATCTTTGTGTGTGTATACTCACAGGGTACTGTGGTTCCGTAGCGTGTGGGATGCAGCATTATCAGTCGGTTTTTCAGGCTGCGCCGCCCCTACTCCCTGTGCTCCAATCAGAATCAACGTTTTCCTCTGGAAGGGGGGCATACACGCCACCTCCTCATAAATCTGCAGCTCATGTCGGTCAAATTCTACACTCCAGCAACGAGAAATATGGACATCACAAGAATTTACCCAATTAATAAATCAGGTGAGAACACTGAGATTATGACTGGAGAGCAAAACGTAGGGCAGCTCACCTGCATTCCTAGCAGTGAGGTACATCATCTTTTTCTTTTTTTTACCACTCACTGTTCCACACAAGATTCCTGACAGTAAAGGAGAAAAAAAGACTGTTTCCTACATTTGACCACACTTAGAGGGCACTACATACATTGTGTGAATGGCAGGATCAGACAATGCAATAAAATATACTTTGTTTTAAAATTTTGAATATCGTCGCTGCTGTCCAAAGAAAAACATGTATCTCCATTCTTGTTGATTTTTTACTTTTATGCCTCATTTGATCACATGAGCTGCTATTTTACACTATGTGGAATGAACCAACAGAAATGGACCAAAAACTGCTTGGAAAGACGCCTGGTTCCATTGATTTTCATTTCAAATTAAATGAGATTTTTGGGCCTCTCCTGTAAAGTGACCATTTTGGAAATACCTGTTTTTCTTTGGACAGCGACAATATGCTCACACAACACATGTTCTTATATATTACTTTTTTCATACAAACTTTTTAATTGTACCTGTTTTACCATCCCAGTCTTTCGGAACAAAGGCCTTCCTTTTCTCCTCCAGAAACTGACTGGGAATAAGTCCTGTAGCTCCTCCCACCATGTGACATGCCTATCAATCATTACCATCACCCAATGAAACATCATCACTCAAACAAACAAATCCAAATGAACACGCATGCATTTGTGAAATCATACCTGCCACCAGTTTGGGTCCTCTCTGTTTACTATCTGTAGAATGTCCCCCCTCTTGAAGGCAAGCCCTGCCTCTCTGCATGGGATCAGGTTGTCATTGGCTGGATTGTAGTCAAAGTGTGGCTGCACATAAACCTGAAAGATAGAGGCAGACAGTCCATCAGTGACTTAATATTGTCTATGTTTAATAGTCTGTATCGACATTCATACTTTACAATTCACAATAAAATAAGTCAAAAATAGTGTCAGTGTTAGGAATGTCATTATTATTATTCTTGTTGTTTTTGTTGTTGTTGTTGTTATTGCTGTTGTTGTTTAGTGTGTTCATTCCTTGCCTTTATCAAATTCTTTTCAGCAGACTTGCTTTCATCTGTGCTTCTTACGATGATAATAATTAATGTCAATTACTTATCAATCTATAAAATCTAACTTCACATCTTATCTTAAGTTTCACTTTCTAACTAATAGATTCTTTACAGCTGCACATCCTTTTAGATACATAGTATCTCTCTCTAGTATTTCTCTCTCTCTCCTTCTTTCTCTCCTTCCTTCTTTCTCTCCTCTTCTTAGTTGAACATCAGCGCCACCGTGGGTCTCCTGCCCTGTTTCATTGCCCGGCATGACCATAACCTTTACACTGACCTGAGTCTGGCTCTGATCATGAACTCTATCTATGGGTTGGCTCCCTCTTGCAGTTACTCCCTCCTGGACTAATCAGACTGGATCTAATAGATATTCTTCGCCTGTTAGTTTTGTCTTCCTCGTCTCATCCGGGTTCGACCTAGGGAGGTTGGGTTCCGCCCTTGAGCCTGGTTCCTCTCGAGGTTTCTTCCTTAATCAAGGGAGTTTTTCCTTGCCACTGTTGCCTCTGGCTTGCTCAAGGGTGGCTTGGACAAGGTTTTTCCCCACCCCCCCACCCTCAAATGTCTGTACATTAACTTTGTGTTTTTTTTTCTTTCCTTTTATATAACAAACTGATTTTCTGTGAAGCTGCTTTGAGACAACATTGGTTGTAAAAAGCACTATACAAATAAACATTGATTGATTGATTGATTGACATAGTGCTGGGTTGTGTATTTACAGTGGAAGGATGAACCCATGGATGTATTCAGGTCTGAAGGAAGAGTGGAGCTTCTTCTTCTCTTATTCAAAGATGAAAGCTTTAAGTACTGTTTATCTGAAAATGAAAGTTTGGTAGTCTAGCAGGCTTTGCACAGTTGTCAGTAGTAGTGTCCATAGTTTTTACAAATGTGCTGAGCAATTTGGTGAATTCAGAGCTCCCCCTTAGTAATAGTAGCAGTTTAAATTAACATTACAGTAATGTAATAACAAAACTCTAGTCTGGACTCAATTATTCACTAGCTACATATTTAAGATTTTCATTCCATCTTAAAGGTTGCTGCAGTTACATCATGGCCCTGGTAGGTAGCTTTTTAACACTCCAAGAACCAATACACAGTGACTGTCTTACAAGATTTTGTGTGGAATCTTTACCAGAACATTTAAAAGATTTTGTATTCTAGCACTGCACAAGAGGAAAAGGATTTCAGTTTTGTACTTATTTGCTACAGCCTTCCAACTGTGAGAGACTAATGAGAGAATTAACCAGGTAATGAAAAACTGAATCGCTCTCAGTTTGCACTCCACAGCTCTACCCTTTGAACATTTGAACAACAGAATGCTTTCACATTTCCCAAGTCTGGGTGACAGGTCAGTGTGAACACAAGCTGTTAGGGCTTGTGCGCTCACACACACACACACACACACACACACACACCACGACACACACACACACACACACACACACACACACACACACACACACACATCCACACACATCCACACACACATGCACTCACACACCCATATGCACATGCGCGAACACGCACACAACCCCACTCTAGATTGGATGTTACAACCAAACAAATTTGCAGCCAACATTTCATCTGCGTTGTGTCATTTAGGAAGGTCTATGGAAGAGGACTCAATGACACTGAAAGAAAATCATCAATCAGTTTACATTTATTACATAGTATAACAACAATCCTGCTACATTTAATTCAGTACACCCGATACTCAGATGTACATGCACTATAGAAATGATATGTACAATTTAAGTATGTGTGTGTATGTGTGTGTGTGTGTGTGTGTGTGTGTGTGTGTGAGTGAGAGTGAGTGTGTTCTGCCCTAGATAGCATGTCAAGTTGTATTAATAAGGCTCACAGTGATCACTTTCGAGCACAAAGCATCCTGGGATACCAGAAGCTGACTGGACATGCCGGTAGTGCGCGCATGTGTGTGCGGCTGAGTTCAGGGTTACAGTTTGTAGCAAAATTAGAGGAAATTAGATATCAGGTTTTTTTTAGAACGAAGGCGGTCAAGGTCTTAAAAATAAGGTTTGAGGGTTGTATTGATATTCGATAATGACAGAGACTAAAACAATTAATTTTGCACAAATGATGAACTACATAGGCGAGCATCTAACTGAAAAAGGTGAATAATGTGCTGTGTGTTTGTTGTTATACCTGTGGAGGAGATGGAGCATCTCTGTAGCTGGGCAGTATTTTCAGAGTGATTCCTCCACTGCAATCCTTCAGCATCTCCTGCAGCTCTGTGGGGTTATTCCCCACTTCTTTCCCATTCACCTCCTTGATGATGTCACCTACGTGCAGCAAACCCTGCCTGTCAATCATTCCTCCATGCAGGATTCGGGCTATCACAAGGTCATCTTTCTCCACCCGGAATGTAACACCCTACCACAAAAATTATTTGTGAATTAATGTTATTCAGTTTTTTTTTAGTGTTGCCAAACTTTTACAGCTGTCTGTAAGAAATACCTTATTTATGACCTACCGTTCTACTCTCAATTTCTGAATGACACCGAGCAGCTATCAGTAAACTTACTGGCAAGTCAATGTGTCGGTCATAAACGCTAGAAATTACAATGTTTTAAAGCTAAAATGAAAATAGGTATATTGAAAAAAGTACAAATTGGTCAGTCACATCAGTACAACCAACAAGGTTGGGAATCCTGATTTTGACATGTAAACTTCTAATGCACTTCTATAACTCATATTCAGTATCAGTGTTTTGATAATGACTTTTCTTAAAGTTACAGACTGACTTTCAAACATTGTGACATACTTCAACAATGGGATTTAACTGCTCACCATCTGGTCATGAGGGACAGGGATGACCATAAGACTCTGCCTATAGGCTAAAAGGCTTTGTGTTTCAGCACTGTGTTCATGAACACAAACTGATGATAAACCTATATACCGTATTTAAAATATATACAATATTAAGAAATAATAATATATTTTAATATACAATTAATATACAAATTAAAAAATAATGATTTAGCTGGTATTTGGCTTATTATCTTCTCAATTAATGTCTTGAGTAAGCATAAATCATACCATAATCTTTGTATGTTCTATTTTAGCAAGTGTGTACAATTTGAATAGTATATATAAAACATGAGTATTATATTAAAAAAGTTACAAGCTGAATAGCCTACAGCAAATTTGGCTAATCTACCAGTAAAAGCACAATTTACTAGAGGCTCTCCTGCTTTCTTGCGGATGCCAATCATCCTGACAGCGTCCGCCTGCATGAGGGCATTGTTGACTGCAGCGTCGTGGCCATCTCCACCAGGGGGTGTGGAGCCTCATAGCATTTTGAGGCCACCATGTCGTGGGCCTCTAAGAGAGACTGAGAGAAAGAATTGGTAAGGGAAAAAGTAAAATGAGGTAAAGTTGTGTAAAGTACAGATATGACCTCACTTTAGTTGCGTACCTGAAAGTGAGGCTCTTGAAGGATTTTGGAGAGTTCTGCAGCACTGTTATCTCGTACACTCAGGCTACAGATGTCCCCCAAAATTTCACTAACCAGCTCCACATTATTCTCCTGCACTGCCTCCAGCTTAATGTCCTCTAAACGCTCATGAGCCTAAAATACACGTGGACACACAAGGGTTGGCTTTACTTTCAATCACATTCACTATATAATAGCAACAGCTAACCATTATCCAGTAAACGTGACAAGATGAGCTGTCAATGAACAGTGTGTTATTTGAATAATGAGATGCAGGAACCACGTAACAGTAAAACTACTTTGTGTATAAGCATGGTGTCAAATCATAATGTTGTTATAGGCATTTACTTGGTTGCTTTTTTTTCAATAAAGCAGTTTTGATTATTTGCAATGTTTTGCAAAGTCTGCAATTGTTAATGTTGGGACTTATTGTTAAAGAGCTCAATTATGTAATTGATCATAATATAACTAGTAGATCATTCAACTGCTATTATCACGGACGTTGATAGCCCTAAATCAAAATGTTCATTTAGATACTATTAAAAAAAACTACCAATAAGCAGTATTGCAGGCATGTTTGTGTGTGGGTCTTACCTTGGCGAGAGAGCGGACAATTGGGCTTTCCATGATGCCTTTAAGGAAGATCAGGTCAATGTCTTTGGCTCCGGTGGAGGTGGGCAGCTCCTCCAAGTTATCTAACACTTGCTGCATAGCTGAACAATTACAGAGAAATTGCCATTACTAACACACACTTATAAAACTGCTGTTCTGTACTGCATGTAAGTGCACATATTATTATCTCTATTACAGAGAACTACCTTTTACTGTCATGTACTGTCATGCATTTAAAAATATATACATCTTCTTGTTAGAACTTTTCTTTGTTTTACTTTTTAAAATTACAAAAATGTTTTGTTGTTTATTTCAGCATTCAAATCAACAAAACCCCAAATTTTCAAGCTTTTAAAGGGCACATAAATACAGACTGTAGCCCATCTTTTGTCATCCACACCGACTATTTCATTCTTAAATGATCGTTTTCTGGGCACAGTGCAGCAACAATGTTCTTGCTGGAGATTTTTATACATGTCAGTGTGATCGTTAAGATAAGAGTGGTCCACCACTTAAAAATATTTATCCAAGAGTGGCTTGGTGCCCAGAAACTGAGGATAAAAACTATGCATAGAATAAGATAAGTTATGGTCTTTAACTGTACACCTCAAAAGTGAACCGACAAGATGGCTGTTTTTGTAATGAAGTGGCACTAGAATGTGTGCAATTCTGATGTTATAGACAGCAAATAAACACAGTCAGGAGAGCATGAACAAAATCACATACAAACAAACACACTGCTTCACCCTAACAGCAGGTATCACACAGCGACAGCCATATTAGCAGAGAGAGTGCACTACAGACTAAATACAGTATTAAGACTAACATCATCACCTCAGGTCTAGTAAATAGGAATAATAATTAAATGATTACTGTTCCAGCCAGTGCTTAGCCAAGGGGGTGCCCTGTGTCCTAGCATGAAGGTTTTGGCTTTCCAATTATGTGGGACAGTCAATCATCATGATTATACTTTATAGTAAAAATTGGTCACTATGGTAATTACCAATTAGCGATCAGCATGTGTGCATGAGTGTCTACATTATGATGTGCTACATTATAAAGTAGACTACGTGATAGTAAATGGAGTTACCTATGAAAGTAGTCCAACTGTAATAATTTTAATATGCCAATTTATTTTTCTTTGCTGTTGAAGACATAACATATACAGTACTGTACATGAGCGACTTATTCATGTATTACCTGTAGAGAGGGCAATGTTAAATATTATAAATATTATAATATATATAAACAATTCAAGACTCTATTCAGTTGTTTCAATTCCTTATTTAAATAGGCTAGCACTGTGTTGATGTCATACTAAAAATGTAAAATAAGCTATTGAAATCTGTATAGGTGAAAAAAGAAATAAAACAACTCTGTAACCATTTGAAAGTTTCTTTGGCCAGTAAAATCTAAATTATGTTGCTCAAAATCTTTTGCAAAATCTGACAATATTGTGATATTAAAGTCCAGGTCCCATTTTGTGGCAAAATTTTGTGCTTGTGTAGCCATGTACACACTTCTTGTAGCTTCTGATTGCTTTAAGTAGTCTACAGGCAGTTTACCAGTTCTATGCTATTAGTTCATTCTTTGTAACTTAAAACTTGTTTACCGATCAGCTGATTCTAATATAAGCTCTAAATAAAATACCAAATATTGTGTTTTTCAATATGTAAAATTCAGAATCTATCAGCCCTGTGCCTTAAACTTCGACTGAACACGAAAAGCATGAAAGCACGATGGAAAAAAAGAACCACCCGAATTTGTTTAAGCAAAAAATTAAGCACAGGGCTGATAGATTCATGAATTTTACATATGAAAAACACAATTTTGGTATTTTATTTAGAGCTTATATTAGAATCAGCTGAGGTAACAAGTTTAAGTACAAAGAATGAACTAATAGCATAGAACTGGTAAACTGCCTGTAGACTACTTAAAGCAATCAGAAGCTACAAGAAGTGTGTACATGGCTACACAAGCACAAAATTTTGCCACAAAATGGGACCTGGACTTTAATATCACAATATTGTCAGATTTTGCAAAGATTTTGAGCACATAATTTAGATTTTACTGGCCAAAGAAACTTTCAAATGGTTACAGAGTTGTTTTATTTCTTTTTTCACCTATACAGATTTCAATAGCTTTATTTTACATTTTTAGTATGACATCAACACAGTGCTAGCCTATTTAAATAAGGAATTGAAACAACTGAATAGAGTCTTGAATTGTTTATATATATTATAATATTTATAATATTTAACATTGCCCTCTCTACAGGTAATACATGAATAAGTCGCTCATACAGTACTGTATATGTTATGTCTTCAACAGCAAAGAAAAATAAATTGGCATATTAAATTATTACAGTTGACTACTTTCATAGGTAACTCCATTTACTATCACGTAGTCTACTTTATAATGTAGCACATCATAATGTAGACACCTCATGCACACATGCTGATCGCTAATTGGTAATTACCATAGTGACCAATTTTTACTATAAAGTATAATCATGATGATTGACTGTCCCACATAATTGGAAAGCCAAAACCTTCATGCTAGGGACACAGGGCACCCCTTGGCTAAGCACTGGCTGGAACAGTAATCATTAATTATTATTCTATTTACTAGACCTGAGGTGATGTATGTTAGTCTTAATACTGTATTTAGTCTGTAGTGCACTCTCTCTGCTAATATGGCTGTCGCTGTGTGATACCTGCTGTTAGGGTGAGCAGTGTGTTTGTTTGTATGTGATTTTGTTCATGCTCTCCTGACTGTGTTGTGTCTAACATCAGAATTGCACACATTCTAGTGCCACTTCATTACAAACAGCCATCTTGTCGGTTCACTTTTGAGGTGTACAGTTAAAGACCATAACTTATCTTATTCTATGCATAGTTTTTATCCTCAGTTTCTGGGCACCAAGCCACTCTTGGATAAATATTTTTAAGTGGTGGACCACTCTTATCTTAACGATCACACTGACATGTATAAAAATCTCCAGCAAGAACATTGTTGCTGCACTGTGCCCAGAAAACGATCATTTAAGAATGAAATAGTCGGTGTGGATGACAAAAGATGGGCTACAGTCTGTATTTATGTGCCCTTTAAAAGCTTGAAAATTTGGGATTTTGTTGATTTGAATGCTGAAATAAATAACAAAACATTTTTGTAATTTTAAAAAGTAAAACAAAGAAAAGTTCTAACAAGAAGATGTATATATTTTTAAATGCATGACAGTACATGACAGTAAAAGGTAGTTCTCTGTAATAGAGATAATAATATGTGCACTTACATGCAGTACAGAACAGCAGTTTTATAAGTGTGTGTTAGTAATGGCAATTTCTCTGTAATTGTTCAGCTATGCAGCAAGTGTTAGATAACTTGGAGGAGCTGCCCACCTCCACCGGAGCCAAAGACATTGACCTGATCTTCCTTAAAGGCATCATGGAAAGCCCAATTGTCCGCTCTCTCGCCAAGGTAAGACCCACACACAAACATGCCTGCAATACTGCTTATTGGTAGTTTTTTTTAATAGTATCTAAATGAACATTTTGATTTAGGGCTATCGACGTCCGTGATAATAGCAGTTGAATGATCTACTAGTTATATTATGATCAATTACATAATTGAGCTCTTTAACAATAAGTCCCAACATTAACAATTGCAGACTTTGCAAAACATTGCAAATAATCAAAACTGCTTTATTGAAAAAAAAGCAACCAAGTAAATGCCTATAACAACATTATGATTTGACACCATGCTTATACACAAAGTAGTTTTACTGTTACGTGGTTCCTGCATCTCATTATTCAAATAACACACTGTTCATTGACAGCTCATCTTGTCACGTTTACTGGATAATGGTTAGCTGTTGCTATTATATAGTGAATGTGATTGAAAGTAAAGCCAACCCTTGTGTGTCCACGTGTATTTTAGGCTCATGAGCGTTTAGAGGACATTAAGCTGGAGGCAGTGCAGGAGAATAATGTGGAGCTGGTTAGTGAAATTTTGGGGGACATCTGTAGCCTGAGTGTACGAGATAACAGTGCTGCAGAACTCTCCAAAATCCTTCAAGAGCCTCACTTTCAGGTACGCAACTAAAGTGAGGTCATATCTGTACTTTACACAACTTTACCTCATTTGACTTTTTCCCTTACCAATTCTTTCTCTCAGTCTCTCTTAGAGGCCCACGACATGGTGGCCTCAAAATGCTATGAGGCTCCACCCCCTGTGGAGATGGCCAACGACGCTGCAGTCAACAATGCCCTCATGCAGGCGGACGCTGTCAGGATGATTGGCATCCGCAAGAAAGCAGGAGAGCCTCTAGTAAATTGTGCTTTTACTGGTAGATTAGCCAAATTTGCTGTAGGCTATTCAGCTTGTAACTTTTTAAATATAATACTCATGTTTTATATATACTATTCAAATTGTACACACTTGCTAAAATAGAACATACAAAGATTATGGTATGATTTATGCTTACTCAAGACATTAATTGAGAAGATAATAAGCCAAATACCAGCTAAATCATTATTTTTTAATTTGTATATTAATTGTATATTAAAATATATTATTATTTCTTAATATTGTATATATTTTAAATACGGTATATAGGTTTATCATCAGTTTGTGTTCATGAACACAGTGCTGAAACACAAAGCCTTTTAGCCTATAGGCAGAGTCTTATGGTCATCCCTGTCCCTCATGACCAGATGGTGAGCAGTTAAATCCCATTGTTGAAGTATGTCACAATGTTTGAAAGTCAGTCTGTAACTTTAAGAAAAGTCATTATCAAAACACTGATACTGAATATGAGTTATAGAAGTGCATTAGAAGTTTACATGTCACCTATTTAAGTTCACTTCAACTGACAAAAATCAGGATTCCCAACCTTGTTGGTTGTACTGATGTGACTGACCAATTTGTACTTTTTTCAATATACCTATTTTCATTTTAGCTTTAAAACATTGTAATTTCTAGCGTTTATGACCGACACATTGACTTGCCAGTAAGTTTACTGATAGCTGCTCGGTGTCATTCAGAAATTGAGAGTAGAACGGTAGGTCATAAATAAGGTATTTCTTACAGACAGCTGTAAAAGTTTGGCAACACTAAAAAAAAACTGAATAACATTAATTCACAAATAATTTTTGTGGTAGGGTGTTACATTCCGGGTGGAGAAAGATGACCTTGTGATAGCCCGAATCCTGCATGGAGGAATGATTGACAGGCAGGGTTTGCTGCACGTAGGTGACATCATCAAGGAGGTGAATGGGAAAGAAGTGGGGAATAACCCCACAGAGCTGCAGGAGATGCTGAAGGATTGCAGTGGAGGAATCACTCTGAAAATACTGCCCAGCTACAGAGATGCTCCATCTCCTCCACAGGTATAACAACAAACACACAGCACATTATTCACCTTTTTCAGTTAGATGCTCGCCTATGTAGTTCATCATTTGTGCAAAATTAATTGTTTTAGTCTCTGTCATTATCGAATATCAATACAACCCTCAAACCTTATTTTTAAGACTTGACCGCTTCAAAAAAAACCTGATATCTAATTTCCTCTAATTTGCTACAAACTGTAACCCTGAACTCAGCCGCACACATGCGCACTACCGGCATGTCCACTCAGCTGCTGGTCTCCCAGGATGCTTTGTGCTCGAAAGTGATCCCTGTGAGCCTTATTAATAACACTTGACATGCTATCTAGGGCAGAACACACTCACTCTCACTCACACACACACACACACACACACACATACACACACATACTTAAATTGTACATATCATTTCTATAGTGCATGTACATCTGAGTATCGGGTGTACTGAATTAAATGTAGCAGGATTGTTGTTATACTATGTAATAAATGTAAACTGATTGATGATTTTCTTTCAGTGTCATTGAGTCCTCTTCCATAGACCTTCCTAAATGACACAACGCAGATGAAATGTTGGCTGCAAATTTGTTTGGTTGTAACATCCAATCTAGAGTGGGGTTGTGTGCGTGTTCGCGCATGTGCATATGGGTGTGTGAGTGCATGTGTGTGTGGATGTGTGTGGATGTGTGTGTGTGTGTGTGTGTGTGTGTGTGTGTGTGTGTGTGTGTGTGTGTGTGTGTGTGTGTGTGTGTGTGTGTGTGAGCACAAGCCCTAACAGCTTGTGTTCACACTGACCTGTCACCCAGACTTGGGAAATGTGAAAGCATTCTGTTGTTCAAATGTTCAAAGGTAGAGCTGTGGAGTGCAAACTGAGAGCGATTCAGTTTTTCATTACCTGGTTAATTCTCTCATTAGTCTCTCACAGTTGGAAGGCTGTAGCAAATAAGTACAAAACTGAAATCCTTTTCCTCTTGTGCAGTGCTAGAATACAAAATCTTTTAAATGTTCTGGTAAAGATTCCACACAAAATCTTGTAAGACAGTCACTGTGTATTGGTTCTTGGAGTGTTAAAAAGCTACCTACCAGGGCCATGATGTAACTGCAGCAACCTTTAAGATGGAATGAAAATCTTAAATATGTAGCTAGTGAATAATTGAGTCCAGACTAGAGTTTTGTTATTACATTACTGTAATGTTAATTTAAACTGCTACTATTACTAAGGGGGAGCTCTGAATTCACCAAATTGCTCAGCACATTTGTAAAAACTATGGACACTACTACTGACAACTGTGCAAAGCCTGCTAGACTACCAAACTTTCATTTTCAGATAAACAGTACTTAAAGCTTTCATCTTTGAATAAGAGAAGAAGAAGCTCCACTCTTCCTTCAGACCTGAATACATCCATGGGTTCATCCTTCCACTGTAAATACACAACCCAGCACTATGTCAATCAATCAATCAATCAATGTTTATTTGTATAGTGCTTTTTACAACCAACGTTGTCTCAAAGCAGCTTCACAGAAAATCAGTTTGTTATATAAAAGGAAAGAAAAAAAAACACAAAGTTAATGTACAGACATTTGAGGGTGGGGGGGTGGGGAAAAACCTTGTCCAAGCCACCCTTGAGCAAGCCAGAGGCAACAGTGGCAAGGAAAAACTCCCTTGATTAAGGAAGAAACCTCGAGAGGAACCAGGCTCAAGGGCGGAACCCAACCTCCCTAGGTCGAACCCGGATGAGACGAGGAAGACAAAACTAACAGGCGAAGAATATCTATTAGATCCAGTCTGATTAGTCCAGGAGGGAGTAACTGCAAGAGGGAGCCAACCCATAGATAGAGTTCATGATCAGAGCCAGACTCAGGTCAGTGTAAAGGTTATGGTCATGCCGGGCAATGAAACAGGGCAGGAGACCCACGGTGGCGCTGATGTTCAACTAAGAAGAGGAGAGAAAGAAGGAAGGAGAGAAAGAAGGAGAGAGAGAGAAATACTAGAGAGAGATACTATGTATCTAAAAGGATGTGCAGCTGTAAAGAATCTATTAGTTAGAAAGTGAAACTTAAGATAAGATGTGAAGTTAGATTTTATAGATTGATAAGTAATTGACATTAATTATTATCATCGTAAGAAGCACAGATGAAAGCAAGTCTGCTGAAAAGAATTTGATAAAGGCAAGGAATGAACACACTAAACAACAACAGCAATAACAACAACAACAACAAAAACAACAAGAATAATAATAATGACATTCCTAACACTGACACTATTTTTGACTTATTTTATTGTGAATTGTAAAGTATGAATGTCGATACAGACTATTAAACATAGACAATATTAAGTCACTGATGGACTGTCTGCCTCTATCTTTCAGGTTTATGTGCAGCCACACTTTGACTACAATCCAGCCAATGACAACCTGATCCCATGCAGAGAGGCAGGGCTTGCCTTCAAGAGGGGGGACATTCTACAGATAGTAAACAGAGAGGACCCAAACTGGTGGCAGGTATGATTTCACAAATGCATGCGTGTTCATTTGGATTTGTTTGTTTGAGTGATGATGTTTCATTGGGTGATGGTAATGATTGATAGGCATGTCACATGGTGGGAGGAGCTACAGGACTTATTCCCAGTCAGTTTCTGGAGGAGAAAAGGAAGGCCTTTGTTCCGAAAGACTGGGATGGAACAGGTACATTAAAAAGTTTGTATGAAAAAAGTAATATATAAGAACATGTGTTGTGAGCATATTGTCGCTGTTCAAAGAAAAACAGGTATTTCCAAAATGGTCACTTTACAGGAGAGGCCAAAAATCTCATTTAATTTGAATGAAAATCAATGGAACCAGGCGTCTTTCCAAGCAGTTTTGGTCCATTTCTGTTGGTTCATTCCACATAGTGTAAATAGCAGCTCATGTGATCAAATGAGGCATAAAAGTAAAAATCAACAAGAATGGAGATACATGTTTTTCTTTGGACAGCGACGATATTCAAAATTTTAAACAAAGTATATTTTATTGCATTGTCTGATCCTGCCATTCACACAATGTATGTAGTGCCCTCTGGTGGTCAAATGTAGGAAACAGTCTTTTTTTCTCCTTTACTGTCAGGAATCTTGTGTGGAACAGTGAGTGGTAAAAAAAAGAAAAAGATGATGTACCTCACTGCTAGGAATGCAGGTGAGCTGCCCTACGTTTTGCTCTCCAGTCATAATCTCAGTGTTCTCACCTGATTTATTAATTGGGTAAATTCTTGTGATGTCCATATTTCTCGTTGCTGGAGTGTAGAATTTGACCGACATGAGCTGCAGATTTATGAGGAGGTGGCGTGTATGCCCCCCTTCCAGAGGAAAACGTTGATTCTGATTGGAGCACAGGGAGTGGGGCGGCGCAGCCTGAAAAACCGACTGATAATGCTGCATCCCACACGCTACGGAACCACAGTACCCTGTGAGTATACACACACAAAGATGTGCAAACACGTATTTGATGTCCAGTAGTGCTGTAACATATTAACTCAAACCGAAACCTTAACCTGAAAGTTTTTTACTCTTTTTTTGGTAAAAATAAATGAAATCATGTAAACTGAAATGCATGCCTCTACTCTGCAATTTATTTATTTTTTGTTATTATTTTTGTAAGGACATTTGGTCCTCACAGGCATTGTAGTGCTAGTATATACCCACATTTTCCCACCTGTCACAATCTTTAATCAGTTATGTATGACTGCCAATTAAACCTACAGTAATCTAGCCCAATTGTAGACCTAAAAAAAAAGCGATGCATTGAAATTTGCTTAAAATGAAGCACATTGCATCAACTCACATTTGTATTTTAGTTTTTTTTTTTTTGTATTTCAGTTTACTCACTTTTGGCAAAACCAATGATTCAATCATTGAGATGTGATTGTAGTCATTCATAATGTTTTGTCCAGAAATACAACAAAGAGTGTTATGATCATATGTATCATATCACATGTACAGAAATGTACTTACTTTATAAACAGACAAATTAAGGTTTGGTTCATTTTTTTCATTGAAACTTTTATATATACATTTTGTTTAACTAAATATCAAACACTGATAAGTCTAGATATTCTAAAGTCATGAGAGAGCATTTCAGACAGAGGGTGAATTCATACGAACAGCATGAGTAAAATATTGTGATTTGAGTAAACAAATTATGTAGATATATTCCAGTTGAGCCCAAAAACAAAATAATGAGCATAATAGGTCTTTAATAGCTTTAATAGAGAAGCTGATAAAATGGTCATAAAAAAATACATTGCTACAACTGTTTTTAGAATAATATGCAAAATAACGAATGTAGAATACATATTATTTACATCCGTCACCATCTCTTAGTCACATCTCGGGGGCCGAGGAAAGACGAGCGTGATGGTCAGACATATCAGTTTGTGACACGTTTGGAAATGGAGATGGACATTAAGGCTGGGCGCTTCTTGGAGCACGGCGAGTATGACGGCAACCTGTATGGGACCAAGATTGAGTCCATCCATGAGGTAGTCAACACCGGACGCACCTGCATCCTGGATGTCAACCCTCAGGTTTGACTGACCACCTCCATCCCTCATAGATCATAACACACAGATAACTTTTTAACATGTAATGCTGCCATGTTACATGCAGTCAGATAGAGAAGATACTCTCTATGTATCCATTTTGGAGTGTATGCTTTATTTAATTTAGAATTAAGCATTTACAGCTTTTAAGCATGCTGTAATTATCTGACAAGCTGAGTGACTCATATCACATATATCTTCTCTTGTCATAATGCCAAAGAACCAAAGAACAGTCTTTTCCCAATAATTTAAAAGTATTTCAGAAACATTAATACACTTTATACAAATATCAAACCAGCTGTTTGAGGCAAACATGCCAAATTGATATCAGCATTGATATCAGCAAAATATAATTTTATTTTTATGTTCATTTAAGGATGGATGGATTTAGGCATCTCTTGTGTGGGGATGCTGTACTTTAGCCTGACTGTTTTTCTAATGTTACTCACTTGCTGTCAAAAAAATGCAGCAATGTTAACAGCCATCACAGGGGGATTTATAAAATATTGGATTTAACACACATATTGTAAAATCAAAACAACAGTATTTTGGAGAAATATCTGTCTGATTTAGCAGATATACTGTGGCTATGGTAACTTAGTGAGAAAATGACAGCAGCATACCTCCATGGCCAATAGTGTGTGCAACTTTCTGACAATTATTAGCTCTATGAGATTGTTGGACATCTCATTCTGAGAACACATGAATTATATAGACTTGCCTACCGATAATAATAGCTCTTTACAGTTGATGGGGTAGAATTAAGCAAGGTGACTTGCTGCAAAAGTGGCATCCTGTGACAGAGTCACGTTTAAAGTCATGCTGAGCTCTTCAGTACGACTTTATGAATAGAGAATATTCTAGAACAGAGGTGGGGAGAATTTTATGAGGTTTCACTGATAGAGACACACAAAATGTGTAGAGCTGAATTAGATGTATTAGATGAAAAAGAATGAATCCACCCTCAACTTTTTTTACTCGCTGTTGTAGAAAGTTCCTTGGGGCAATCACCATGTAGGGCACATTATCTAAATGTTTTGGGTAGCTGTTTTTTTTCCTCTCTAGTTTCGCGATTTGTTACTAGCTCAGGCTCTGTTAGGTTTCTTTTGCTATTATAGAGGATAATATGATGCTTATGCTGATATGCCAAATGTTCTCTTCCTGTCGATCTCTGTGGCAGGCTCTGAAAGTGCTGAAAACGGGCAGAGTTTATGCCATATTGTCGTGTGTCATAGCAGCTCCTGAATTGATACACTAAAAGCCATGCAGCAAAGCTGTTGTTGATGCTGGATTCACTACCAAACAGCTCACAGTAAGTCCAAAACTATACTGATTAAGTCAGCAATTGGAAGTATATTTAGTCTTTAAATTTAATAAAGTTGGAACATGTGGATTTCAGTTCCTCACTCTCACAACTACCTTAACTTACATGTTAGTTTTAATATTAGTTTTTGATAATATATAAATAATTTTATATTAAAACCTGAATAATATTGTTTTAGGATTGAAATGTACTTGTATGGCGTATCGCCTGTTTTTTCTGGAGGTAACTCTACAGGAAGACACCTTCTAGGCGTGAAAATCAAGATCAGGCTATAGACTGTAGACTACAATATTTGTACATAATTGTACATTGTGTCCCCCTTGTTTGAACTAGAACTTCAATTTTATTTTAATTAGCTATGACAAGGACAATAACAATACAACCACCTAGAATGTCACTATGACACATAAAACATCAACATCAACAACAACAGCAAAATAATAATAGTAATTATTATTTAATATTATTATTGCATAAATACTTAAAGCAATTGCAAAATTGCATTTTACATATAATTCAACATTTACATAGTTAAAAATGATGCCTTTTCTAGGTGATGATCCCGCTGGCTAACATGTTAATGTTAATGCTAGCCTAGTATGTGAAAATCAGGGGTCTTTATGATGAAAATCTTACTAAATAAATATTTGTAAGCAATATGGCTAAGGGTGGGACCTGATCCGTGTCAAGGTCTGTCTTTCCATTTTTCACTTTCATTTAAACAGTTCAAACCAAACATACTGATTACCTGCAGATTACCTGGTGCCTATTCATGTCAGTTTCTTGTACATCTAATTTTTAATGCATTAGATTTCCGTTTTTCCAGTGTCCATATAATGATGATTAACTAACCACAAAATCTTTAATTAAACCATAGACAATTTAGCTAAAAGTGTGGAGATTTGGCCAATCAAGTTCGATCAGAACAGAAAGATATAGGTATGTGCTTGTCTTTTGTAGTAACATTCTGTATGCTGTAATCTTTGTAATTCTCTATTGTGTTTGATTTTACTGTTATATTTTTGTATTTACTGTTTATATATGCACGCACTGTCAACAAGAACCATTTATTGTACGTCTACTTAAGGGCAGAAAAACAAAGTGCTTCAACCAAGTCCCACTGACGTTGCAACCAAAATCATGAAGAACTATTCAACAACAAGTTCTGTACCATAGAGAACTTTATTTACTTAAATGTAATTAAAATGATGTTTTGGCCTACATCAAACAATCACCTGGACACCAAATGGCCAATAACACATTACATGAATTGCAATGACACTTTTTGATCTTAGTTTACATGACCATTTTTGTTCTGGAATATTGAAAGTCCTTTCATTTGTCCTAGTATACTGACATTAAGCACATCTGCCACATTTTTATTCCCTTATGGGATCTGTGTATGCCCTCAATGTGGATCTGTTTTGAGCAATCATAGCTTTAATATTTCTAGACATCTAACAAAAATGACAATGTTGGGAACCTGAAACATGTTTTCTAAGATCTGGATCTGACTTAACTATAGCACACTTCTGAGCTGCACTATATTGCCAACATATATGCCACGTGTGGCAAGTCCCAATGGTGAAATCCTCTCGCTACTACATATTCCACAGTCAACTGCATGTGGTATTAATACAAAGTTAAAGCGATCAGGAACAACAGCACTCAGGCCAGGGTTAGGTGGGCCCTTTAAAATGAAAAGAGTGGGGTCAGTGGCTGCTGAGGTGGCAATGGTGTGCAAGAGGTCACCAACTTTTCAGCTTGGACAATTTTCATCCCTCCCGCACCTTTATACAGAACCGTTTGGGGTGGCCCTTTCCTGTTCCAAGGGGGGGGGGGGGGGGGGGGGGGGGGGGGGGGGGGGGGTCGGGGGGGGGGGGGGGGTGACATGCCCCCCCAACAAAAAAAATTTTCCTGGGTGTGCAAAGCAAGGTCTGATAAAGACATGGATGAAGTGAGTCCTGTTATGGAAGAACTTCCACTGTCGTTCAACTCAATAGAACACCTTAAAGGGTGAATTAGAGCGGAGGCTGCGAGCTAGGCCTTCTTATCAAACTCAGTATCTTGACCTCATAAAGGTACGAATGGTCTAAAATTCCTAGAAACACATTCCTAAACCTTGTAGAACGCTTTTCCCAGAAGAGCTGAAGCTGTTTATAGCTGCAAAGGGTGGGCTGACCATCATATTAAACCCATATTAAATCATAGATTAAGAATGGGATGTCGCTTAAGTTCCTATACGTGTAAAGGCAGACGAGCAAAATACTTTGTGGATATATAGATGTAATGGTAGACGCGTAAAAGGTCATCAAGTGGATTGGTTCATCGAATCAATCATCATGTTTATTTGTATAGCGCTTTTTACAACCAACATTCGTCTTAAAGCAGCTTCACAGATAATCAATTTGTTTTAGTATAAAAGAACGAGAAAGAAAAAAAAAAACCACAAAGTTAGCTAGGGTGGGGGGTGGGGGAAACGTGCACAAGCCCCCCTTGAGCCAAGCCAGAGGCAACAGTGGCGAGGGAACAACTCCCTTGAGTAAGGAAAAAACCTTGACTGTAACCAGGCTCAAGGCGGTACCCAACCTCCTCAGGTCGAAACCCGGATGAGACGAGAAAGACCAAAACTAACATTTAGAAGGAACATCCATTAGATACGTCCTGTATTTAATCCATGGAGGGATTAACCGCAAAGAAAAAAGATTCCATAGAAAGAATTCATGATCAGAGCCAGGTGCTGGTCAGTGGTAAGGTTGTAGTCAATGCCGGGTGATGAAACAGGGCAGGAGACCCCACAGTAGCGCTGATGCTCCGGTGCCTCTAGCTGCTTCTGGGGGTTTCTGATGTGATTGCTTCCAGAAAATGGTCATATCCGTGCTTAACAAAGAAGAGGAAAGAAGAGAGAGAAAGAAGGATAGAGAGACAAGTAAGAGAGAGTGACAGAGACCGAGACTAGTTTAGGAGGATTAAGGATTAAGAGGTAGATATTTTTAACTTGTTTGAACTGAGTGTGTGTAGTCCTGAAGATTCCTGGAGAGAATTCCTCTGCACTGGTAGCCCCCTCAGTGTTGTCCATCAGCAATGATCTGCTCATAGAGAGACAGATAAGAGGGAAGAAGTTTGGGTATTTGGTCCATTTATGGAGAAATGTAAATTAAAGTGGTAAACAGAATGTTTATCAGCTAAATGCTTGTGCAAACAAGTAAGTTTTGAGTCTAGTGTTAAAATGTAGAGAGTGTGTCTGATTCCCTGAACGGATAAAGGGGAGAAGATTTTCAGAGTTATTTCGGGGCTACAACAGAAAAAGGCTCGACCACCTGCTGTTGGTTCTTCTGAACCTAGGTACAGTCCAGCAGGCCGCTTTTTTTGTGAGCACATGTGGGTTCGTATTAGTTGAAGGTAGTTTCACTGAGATACTGGGGGGGGCCAGACACCGTTCACTGATTGTGTATGTTTAGAGTAGAATCTTGGTAGTCCACACCAAATTTTTAACCGGTAGCCATGTAGTGGACGACAGTAATCAGGGGAAATGTGATCGTATTTTTTTTGTTCCTAAGTAAGGACTCGTAGCCAGCTGCATTCCTGGAATGAGCTGGAGCTTATGTAGAGCCTGGTTTCTCATGTCCCTGTCCTTTTGAGGGAATACACTTTAACCCTGGTTTGCTGAGAAGTGTCAAAACTAAATTTAAGAAAACAAAATGACAAAAGTAAAAACACTTTTTTACCAAGTGCGAATTCCTGACGGAAAGGAAAGGTCTAACACATAGGAGGTGCTGTTTGTTGCTAAAGTGCTTTAGTTGTTTTGTTGGCAACACAGGGGGTCACAGGTGTGAGAGTGAGTGTAGTTTTGGGATGGTTCATGAACGCGAAAGCATGTTTTGTCCTATTTTTTTGCATGCATTTTAGCCTGGTATGCCTTTTTTTGTCATTTTGACGGTCTTTTCTTTTTTTTTTCTTTTTTGTTTGTAAATTTGTTTGTTATATTTTGTTAATTTTGTGTTTCTGGAAATGCTCTAATTTATTTTGCACCTTCTCTGCCACCCTACTTAACAGTTGTTTGTGTAGACCAAATACTTTTGATTTTCTGCCCTTTTTTATAACCCCTTTCTTTCAATGTAATTAAAGATTTTTCATTGTTGGACACAAATGATCTTTCAGTAAAACATATTAGTTTTTTTTTAAAGAAGTTATTTCTAGTTTGTCCTTTTTTCTTAGCAGATCTAAGAAGAGAAGGTTTCCTAGGCAATGAGAGGTGGAACTTCCCTAGTCCAGAGAGTTCCTCATCATATGCTAAGAAAATGTTCCATAATACATTTTAAGAACTGATGACACCATCTAGAGTTGGTAAATCCCCTAGGAAAAAACAAATATGTCTTAACTGTAGCATTTATAAATCAGCAAACATTTAAAAAAGAGTTGCTGGCTTCATCCAAAATTGAATGACTGACAGTAATGTAGCAATTTTTGCAAAGTTTTGTTATA